>PPKH03000036.1:0-115515 GCA_003709205.3 Ogataea zsoltii
TCCTTCAAAAATCAGTACCAGCAAAAATCTTCCTTCAAAATGCAGGCCGGTTCTTCCTTCAAAAATCCAGTGATTTTGGCCCGCGAAAATCTTCCTTCAAAGTGCAGGCCGATTCTTCCTTCAAAAATCCAGTGCGAATTTCTTCCTTCAAATTGCAGGCCGATTCTTCCTTCAAAATTCCAGTGATTTGGGGCCGCGAAAATCTTCCTTCAAAAATCCAGTGCCCGCGAATTTCTTCCTTCAAAGTGCAGGTCGAAACTTCCTTCAAAAATCCAGTGCGAATTTCTTCCTTCAAAATGCAGGTCGATTCTTCCTTCAAAATTCCAGTGATTTGGGGCCGCGAAAATCTTCCTTCAAAAATCCAGTGCCCGCGAATTTCTTCCTTCAAAATGCAGGCCGATTCTTCCTTCAAAATTCCAGTAACTTGAGCCAAGGTTTTCTTCCTTCAAAATTCCAGTACCCCCAAAAATCTTCCTTCAAACTGCAGGTCAAATCTTCTTTCAGAAATCCAGTGATTTAGGGCCCCCGATATACTTCCTTGAAATTGCCGGTTGATTCTTTCTTCAAGAATCTATTCTTGTAAACGAAGCTGTTCTTCCTCCAGAAATCAGTACCAGCAAAGATCTTCCTTCAAAGTGCAGGCCGGTTCTTCCTTCAAAAATCCAGTAGTTTTGGCCAGCAATTTTCTTCCTTCAAAATTCCAGTGCGCGCGAATTTCTTCCTTCAAAATGCAGGCCAATTCTTCCTTCAAAATTCCAGTGCGAAAATCTTCCTTCAAAGTGCAGGTCGATTTCTCCTTCAAAAATCCAGTACCCGCAAACTTCTTCCCTCAAAATGCAGGTCGAAGCTTCCTTCAAAAATCCTGGTTTTGAATCTCAGTAACTTTAAGTATAGGAATAATCAACTGAAGTCCAAATCAGAAGTCCTCAAAACTTCAAAACCCCAAGCCCGAAGTCTCGGAAGCTACAAACCAAAGAAGTCGGCCAATGAACACTTGGGGTTGTAAAACCTCCAACGGTCTGTTTCTTCAAGATTTCAACCTAGCAACACGAAGCGTGAAAAAAACCGAGACATGCGGTTTAGAAGCGCCACATTGTGGCTGAGCATGTGGCGCAGTATTTTGTACAAAAAAATTTTCAATTTTTCGTTGAAGAAAAAGAATATCAGAAACATATGTCGTTTTCAACCAGCTTCTGTTCATTTAGCAACTAAACCACGATGATCAAACAGCAAATATCCAGGTTCCACTCGTGTGCGGTTGCCAGTGCCCGTGCGCGGCCAGGGTATCGGATCTCGCCTCATGTGAAGTTGAGACCTCCTATTTTGCCCACCATAGATAACATCACGGTCAAGGACGACCATCCATTGTGGCAGTTTTTTTCGAACAAGAAGTTTGTGAGATCCCCTGAGGATGTGAAGTTTACTGGACGTGCATGGACGGTTCCGGAGCTGCGCAGAAAGTCGTTTGAGGACTTGCACTGTTTGTGGTATGTGTGTCTCAAAGAGCGCAACAAGTTGTACCGTGAGTCGCACGTCTACTCGCAGGTTGAGAGCATGCGTTCCCACGAATTTGATGGTCTGAGTGAAGAAATCAGAACTACAATGTGGAGAATCAAGCAGGTTCTTACCGAGAGAGAACGCGGGCTGGTGAACGCCCGGGCTGAGTTCAAGCGCAGTGGAAAAGAGTACTTGGAACAGTTCAGACAGAGTTATCTGGAGGCCCAAGATGTGGAAACCAACGAGTGGTTTGACAAGCTGGAAAGACTGCAATATGCGATTTTCGGAATTCCTCATTACCTGGACTCGGAGCTGAAGGTTGACTTCAAGTTTGTTGAGGGAGTCAAGTTTGTTGGACAGCTGAAGTACGACAAGTTTGTTTCAGAGGCCGGAAGAGAAGACCTTGGAGAACTGAGGGACATTGCCGAGTTGTACACTGTTTTTGAGGAGAGTGCAACGGTGGAGGGAGTGACGAACGCATGTGCGAAGATCGACGAGTACAGACTCAGCGACATTGTGATTCCGGGATCAAAGGAAATCAAGGTTGTTCAGGGATTCATCGACGACAAGATCGAGCAGTCGCAGAGCGATTTTGTCGAGGAGTAGGGATTTGTATATAGTCGAAGCTCGAGCCCCGGACGGAGTGAGAGTTTCATTTCATCTTGATAAACTGAAGAATTACGAAGAGTACCGCAGAGTAGATGGTTAGTGATTGCACCGCTTTGGCCAGCAGCAGCGGAAGGTTGAGTAAAACTGTCTGAGTTTTGGAAAATTCGCAGCTGAAAAATTAATTTTTTTTTTTTGGCTGCCGAAAAATTACGTCTGTATTATCTATGGTTCATCAAGTAATATTACAACGGAACGAGCGCATTTGTCCCGCAAAAGTCTTTCAGAGCAAGATTTCCTCTAATCAGCGGAATTCCTCTCGGAACCGGTTTAACAGCTCCAACAACTTGCCCGAGATGGCTTCCCACTTGACCTTTGTCTCTGAAATTTCCTTTCTCAAGCTCTCGCAGTCGCTGATCTTGTTCGCTATTTGCACTCCCAGTTGCTTGCAACTGAGCTGGAAAGACACGTTGTTGTTGAGATGGAACTCGTAGACGTTTTTGTCCTGGTCTTCGCGGTGTTCTGTGACGAGTCGTCCCGTCTTCAAAATAATGTTGTAATCTATTTCTTGTCCAAAAAGCTCCACGATTTCCTGCCTCGTGAGTGATATGACTCTAGACCGCTTCATATATTCCTGGATGATGTCGTTGATTTTTCTTCTGTTCCGCAGCAATTCTTTCGCATTGTCGATTTTGAGTAACAGCTTCTTGTTCTCGTCCACCTGGGTGTCTATGAACGCAAGAAGCTTCGCATTTATCACCTCGTCAATCTGGTTGTAGTCTTTGCTCAGATTCTCGTACTTCATATTGTCCACCTTCAGATTCAAATTGGTCTTGAATCGTAGAACATCCAGGTCTTTTTGGAGCTTTTCGAGGTCTTCAACACTGATCTCGTCGATTTTTCCCGATTGTATGGTCGTCACATACCCTATCGCTCTGGCCTTGAGCTTGACATACAGGTCAATCTCGAGATCCAGCACGCGACGCCGGTTTTTCATCGCTATTTTCTGTTCCATTTGCGGTATTCTGGAGATTTCCGACATCTCTGATGTTTGTTGTTCAATCTTGATACCGAAAAGCAAGAATTCTTGCCCTGTAATTAGCTAATTTCCAGTGTTTTTCAATAAAAACTTGTAAGACTTTATTTTTTTTTTTTATTTTTCACAGAATTCATCATACTTAATTTTCAGATCTAGGAATTTTTTCCCCAGGTCCCTGGATAATTTTGTTTCTAGAGTTTTGCCTCAAGTCTCCGCTCGTATACAATCTCGTCGACCAGTTGCAACACCTTGTGTGCCAATCCATACGAATTCTGGTACCCGCTGTGTCCCGAGCCGTAATTGTGCACAATATCCAGGCCTTTCTCCAGATCCCGCGAAACGTTCGCACCACCTTGGCGACCAGGTCTGATCCCAATAAACGACTTGACCGGGACCAAGTCGTGCGGGTTTTTCATGAACGAAACATCCGTCAGCTCTGGAGCATATCTCAATGCCCTGGCCTTGATTCTCTCGGTCAGTTGCGGATCAAAATTCAGGGACCGGTCGTGGTACAGATAGGTTCCCGTAAGAAGAGTGCCATACCCCCTTCTCGGCAACACATACAATGACTCGGTCGGATACTCCGCGTCCATCGGCTCCACCACAATGATCTTCTCGGCATTGTTCTCCACCAACAAAGTCTGTCCCTTGATCGGAATGTCGTTGTGTGCGTCCTTCTGGTTCAGGTCACGTGCCCCAAGTCCCGTGCAGTTCACGACGAGGTCTGCGCGGCCAAAGACGGCACTGTTGGTGGCCAGTTTGCGGCTTGCGCCAAACCTTGGCGACCCCTTAGAAACATCAACAGACTCTATGAACAGCTCTTGTGCCGAAGAGAGCTCGCCGACCGTTCTCCGCATGTACATCACCCCATTTTCGATGCATTTGCTCAACAAATACTGCAGATACTGCACCGGGTTGATAATGAAGCCCGTGTACTTGAACGCAAAGACGATGTCGTCGTCCTTCGAGCCGGCGGGATACTCTTCGGGCCTGATCACTGCGTAATCACGCACCAAATCCTTGAACCACGGACCTTGGTAGTTTTTCTCGTGCATGGAGATCCGCGGAATGTAGACCTGTGTTTCTCTTTCCGAGACCCCAGAAGTTGGGTCTTTTTCGGCTAATTCGAGGAACTCGTAGTACGACGCAATGTCCTGAAGTTCTCCCATCCATTCTGGATCGTTCACAGATGCAGTGTGCACGAAAAATGCCCCCGCATACGGACTTGTGTAGAAGTCGCTGTAGTCTCCCGGAAGCTCTTTGGCAATCACGGTAACTTTGTGGCCTTTTTTTGCGAGCAAAAGCGCACTTGTAAGACCCACCACGCCGGCACCAACAACAACTATCTTTGCCATTATGAGAACAGTCGTATATTACAAAGAAAACGGGAGCTCAACGATGAATTAACAGACCAATCAGACTTGAAATTTCACGCCATTTTTTTCCCTTATCGTGCGACACATTCTTATCGAAAAAAAATTACTGTTTTTCCCGAGGAGAAAAAAATATTTTTCAAATTTTTCAGATTTTCTTCAGATCTCAGATCTCAGATTCCGATCAAGTTCTTTTATTTGCTGCGTATTTACGACTCGTTTTCAAGTGCACTCTTCACAACGCCGATCACAGCAGTGCTCTGGATCTTGTCGTTGCCACCCTTGGAAATTCCGTACTCGATGTCTCCCAATCCCTCGAGAATGGCCATTCTGGTGCTCGGCCGAAGCTCGTACATGTCAAGAATGTCCACAAACCCGCTCATCAGGTCCACGAGAGCCAGTCCCTCTGTCTTGCGAATCTTGGTCATTGTCGCATACGCGTCGGTCCAATCGTTCTTGAGAATTGCGTCCAACACAAGCTCCACCGATCTTGGTCTTGGAGCACCCACACACTCGTAAACCATGTCCATGGTGATTTCTTCGCCTTCGTCGACAGCCGATGCACACGCCTGCAAAACGTTCAGAGCACGACGCATGTCTCCGCCACTGAGATTCAACAAACTCTGTTTTGCCTCGTCCGTGATGCGCAGGTTCTCCTGGCCAATCACGTGCTCCACCCGCTGTTGCAGAGCAGAGTCTGCGAGCGGAGAAAATCTGAAACGCGTGCATCTTGAGAGCAGTGCTGGATTCAGCTTGTGCGAGTAGTTGGCCAGAATGCAGAACCGCGTGTTCTTGGTATACTTCTCAATGACCCTTCTGAGCGCGTTTTGAGCCGCGTTCGACATGGCGTCGGCCTCATCCAAAATAATCAGCTTGAATCCACTGTTGAAGATCTGTCTCGTGCTCGCAAAGTTCTTGATCTGGTCTCGAACAACGTCGATACCACGGTCGTCAGACGCGTTCAGCTCCAAAACCATGTTTTTGTAATTCTTGCCGTAAAGCTCACGAGCCAGCGCAATGATCGTCGACGTCTTTCCCGTTCCAGGTGGGCCGTAGAACAACAGATGTGGGATCCTTCCATCCTTGGCGAACTTGCGGATGGTCTGGACCACCGATTGCTGGCCGTAAACGTCATCCAGATTCGTTGGTCTATATTTTTCCACCCACGGCAGATTCTCCTGTCTGTTGCGTGACATTTTGCGTGATTGCACAGAACAAGGTCGCGGTAGATCGCAAGAAATGTCCTCCTTGCTGGGCTTTTTCTCTCCGTGTCTGCTCTTTTTGGTGTTGCCAAACGCGTCACTCGCTGAAAAAATTGAAAAAATTCAGACGTCTGCACAGCCGTGATTTTGACTTGAAAAATAAAAAAAAAAAAATTCCGAGCCGAACTTCAGCAGAACCCGTGTTCTGCTCAGAAGGATCGAACCATCCGATAGGCTTTTTTGACCACTTGGTGACAATGGTCTGGTTGGGAATTATCTGGATGTAAGCAGTACAGTAACTAGATGTATATAAGTCCGGGTCTGGTCGTAGTGTGCTGTTTTCGAGTTAACGTTTGCTCCTCTCAATGTGCCAAACATGAAGTCTAAAGACGAAACTTACATGGAACAAATGGTTGATTTTGGTTTCGAAGAACCATCTCTATACCCTACTCCGCCGCTTGACACCAGTTTGAACACCATGTTTGGTCCCAATGCTGCGGGCTCGATGTTCTCGTGTCGGTCTGCGAACCAGCACATGAACCAGATCAGCCAAATGAACCATGTGAACCAGATGGGCCAGCTGGCTCAGTTGGAAGCGGACCAACTTTTGTCGGAGTCGAACAAGGATGACGTTCCGAGATATTATTTGGACGAGCAGCTCCAATCCCGCCCCGAACACGAACGGCAGACATCTGGGTTTGAGTCCAGTTTGGACGCAATGGCGTCAATGGACTCGATAGAGTCAATGGAAACTATCAACATGAATTCGCCGCTCGATTGCTACAACCATTGTCTCGAACACAACGTCGAGACACAAATAAAAAGGGAGCAGAACGACGCGCTAGAGTCACGTGACATTTTTCACATGTCTGAGGAATTCGAAAGAGAGGAAGCCAAAAACCAGCAGCAGAACTACAACTGGACACAGGGACTGGGCGATGTTGCGGACTTGGCCAAGTCTCAGATGGAAACTGCGGCTCCCGAGCCGATGATCAAGCGGACACCGCAGGTTTTGGGCCGTCGAAACCAGCCGGAGCCGAGATTTCTGGGCTCCAGCGTTGGTAACCAGGCACAGACTCCGTGCCAGAGTCTAGATTACTATCGGGTCCGAAACAACATCACCATCCAGACTTTTGAGATGCTGAACGCCTCGAAATGCAGCTACAAGTACCAGGAGAACAAGAAGTACGGTGTGAACCTGTACGAGCCGGCGGTGAACCGCAAACACGGGGGGGAAGAAATGGCTGTCTCGGCCGCATACCGGAAAAAACCAACCAATTCGGGAAATTATGCACTCTGCCCATTTTGTCCGTTGACCCCGGAAAACACCAAAAACGAGTTTCAGAAATTGTTTTTCAAGCGCAACGACTCGAATTACCTGCACCACATGATCCAGTTCCACGGGGTTTTTTCCAACGGCGAACTGGTGAAGGATCCCAAACGTCGTGGTTGGGTGGAGCCGACCGATTCGAGAGGATCCAACGGCGGAAACCAGCCCGTCGAGGTTGTCCAATGTCCCTATTGCGACGAGTACATCAGTCTGAAAAAATTCAAAGCCGCAAACCCGAACGAACATCGTCTGCTCAAGTATCTGCGGCATGTCAAGGAATACCACAAAACGGGTAAAAATCTCCAACAATCCAACTTGAGGGGTTGAAAAATATTTAATTTTTCTTTTTTGTTTTTCGGGTGCGCATTATCGCCCAAGAAGAGATCATGCAGTTTCCAAAATGGGCCCCCTCGGAGACCCTGCCACCGAAGCTTGCAAAATTTTGATTTTCTTTTGACCGTTACTAAGCTTTCTAAGCACAATTATGTTACCTCGTCAGGACAGAGACGCGAACCGTCGACTAGTAGTAGTTCACTTTGACAGTGTAGGCTTCCAGTGGAGTGAGAACCGACCGTTTTCACGAGATCTGTGCGGAACGTCGGTGTTTGCGTCACTCCGTTCGTGCAGCCCAACATGAGGTCATTTGCCTCTTGCTGGCGGTATTTGTTTTCAGGGCCTAAAAATAGAACTCATCTGCTGTTTTTTCCGGCAGGGTCCGCACATTTGTTGCGAAAAAACCAACTTTTTTTCCTCGCAAACAATGGCGCTTTTCCGCATTCAGTGTGGAGAGCGATTTTTCCTCGATATGATGTAACTTTTATTGTTTTCCAACGCAGATCCCTGTGTTTTTAAACTTTTCCGCCATTGTTTCTCCTGCAGCCAACATTCAAGGCCACTTGGAACAGCTCGAAAGTCGGCAAGATATCCACTCTTTTCGGACAACAATCCAGGAACATCACTGCTAAAAATACACAAGGTAAACAAAAACCCCAAAACATACCGGATGCTCCGTTTTTGTGGAAAAACAGAATAAATAGCGCCCATTTCTCCCTCCTGACTCAATTCTTTTCTCTCTTCCTTCTGTATCACCAATCCAATTGCATTCCAATACCAATACCAATACCAAACAAATCACAATGAAGTTCGCTGCTCTGTCTCTCGCTGCTGCCGCTCTCGTCGCCAAGGCTTCTGCCTCCACCGTTGAACTCTGGGTCAAGTCCGACTCCTCCGAAATCGACGGAAACAGTCTGGGCGCCCTGCACTCTGGTGCCGGTATCAACTACGTTTTCCTCGGAACCAGCTCCGACTCGCTCACCCTGGATTACGAAGACGACTCTACTCTCACCTCGTCCGAGTCCTCCTTCACCACTGAATTCTCCGTCGATTACAAAAACGTCCAGGTCAGCGTCTTGGGCTCCAAGTCCACTTTCACCTTCGACTCCGACGGAACCTTGCTCGTCAACGGTTCTTCCGACGGTTTCGCTGCCTGCAAGAACACTGGTGACCCATACCACTACTCTGACTCGTCTTACGAGCTCATGTACTACGGTTCCGACTCTGCTCCATCCGGATGTCTGTCCTTGACTGTGGTCAACAAGTCTGCTGGCTCTTCTTCCGCTTCGGCCTCGGCTTCTTCCGTTTCGTCGTCTGCTGCCGTCACCTCCGCAGCCGCCGCTGCCACCACCACCACTTTCGCTTCCACCTCGTTGGTCACCGTCTCGGCTTCCACTTGCAACTCCACCTCTGCTACAGGTATCAGCCTCTTCGAAAACGGTGTCGACGTTGCCAAGCCAGCTGGATTTGCCGTGCTTTTCGGTGTTGCTGCCATGCTCATCTAAGCAAACAGGAATTGAGTTCGATTCCGTTTCTTCTCGCGCAATGTGAGACGTTTTTAGCCAGTCCGACCAAAGCTACCGCTTTGAGATTAATTAGCATAATACTACCTAATATTGATATGAAAAAAGAACCAGTAGCAGTCGATTGAGTTGTCTTTGACGTGTTTGAATAACTCTGCTCGTTCTCGGAGAAAATCTCCCTCATTAACACCTCAATAACCATTCTTTTATGTCCCTTTTAATATTACTGAATCTGCTCTTTGAAATCTAATCATTATAATTCTACTGGAAAAATTCCAATCAGTCGACCGAGTTAATGTAAACATAATTACTCCTCCGATAGTTCCCTGTGTCCTCAAAAAACACAAATATGCATATATGAAACAACTCCCACCCTTGGACTTCTTCCAAGAATCCCAAACGACACGGGAATTCTGCCCCCAAATCGCGACAAAAAAATTGTCGCAACCACATGTTGTAGACCACACCTCACACCGTTATGAGACCACCTACGACTGTCTACTCGCTCCGAACAGCGCCTTTCAAAACCTTCTTCAACGAGCCACACCAGCTGGTTCCTGTGTGGATCATCATGAAGTCAACAACCTTCTTCTCAATGCCCTCAACATCCCCGGAACCAAAGAACTCGTCCAGAACCTCGCTCAAAAACACCAAATTGTCTCTGTTGTCCAAAACTTCTGCTTTCGTGAGTTTGTTTTTGTGGTACAAGAACTCCTTTTCTGGCAACGTTGTATCCAAGGCCAACAGCTTCTCCATGGCGGCTCCAACTTCCTTTGCAGACACGTCACAGTCGCCAATCTCGGCAGCTGGAGTGCTCAGTGTGTCGGGCACGAGCGGTAATGATGAAGACGAGCTTGCTGCACTCGAAATTCCTGCGCTGACGATCCCCGGATACGCTGGTCTAGCAGAGCCTCTTCTTCTGTTCTTGGTTCCAGAGCCAGCGGATGCCACAGGAGGACAATCGTTCCAGCCTGGTACCGAAGGAGGCGGGTTTTGATATGAGATCATTTGTGCTGTTGAGTGACACGAACAGTGTTTGGCGTTGAAACGGCACTGGCAGGAGAAAAAGAAGCTGATGTTTCACTTTATTTTCTGCTCGCTGATCCAAATAAATCGAAAACAAAAAACCGTGCGTGGCTGAGTAAAATTATTTTTAGACATGTGGCGGAGCAAAAATTGATCACTATAATCGATCATTACAGCCCATTTACTCGTAATTTATACGGGTCATATAACTACAAAAGACGTGCCGACTGGAACAATCATAGCCACAGAATCTAGATCGGCGTTTGAAAGCAGCACAGCCAACTCTCATCGCCTCTTTGACACCCTTTTCCGGCTTTATATGCGCATCCTTATTCGAATTCACACGCCTCGCTCAGCTATGAATTTTGTGTCGGCACTTCCAACGCCTTGGCCAAAACGCTCTCAATTGCAGGCCGCTCTGCGGGATCCAAAACCAAACAGAACTTGACCAAATCTTTCAATTTGTCACTGTACTCCGGAACATTAGGGAAAGTGTAGCTTCCTGAGCTGATAGCTAGCGTAATGTTAGCACCATTGATTAACTCTTCCCTTTCAAAAGGCGAATAACCGTACATCAGCGCGTACAATGTACATCCCAGCGACCAAACGTCGATTTTCTCGTCCAGATAGTCGCCAACCTTGATGTCCAGCAGCTCGGGAGCACGGTACGGAAGCGTGCAATGTTCGTTACTCAGTTCCTGCACTGTGATGGCCTGCGCCCTTGTTTTGATCGATACACGTGCTTTTTCGCACGATCCCAGGTCGCAAAGGACCGGAATTCCGTCTTTGGAGACCATAATATTGGCCGGTTTTATGTCTCTATGCGCAAAACTGATGGTTTCCTGGAGCTCTGTGGCATCTCCATTGTTTTCGTTGGTGGCTGATGTGGCTAGTGAGGCAGCTGATGTGGCTGAGTTTGAGGCGTCTGCCAAAAACGGGTTATTTTCATCGGCATCCTCGTACTCATTTGGCTCCATGGAGTTGACTATGCTGTAATTCTTGCTGAGTTGGTGTCTATGCATCGATTGAAGACCCCTGCAGATCCCAATGAACAGTCTTAAGGCCTCGTCTTCGTCCATTTTGGTATTATTGACGCTGTTTTTGTTGATAATGTCTTGCAAAGAACCACTGTCAAAGTATGGTAGCAATATGTATATGGTTTTGGATCCGTCGGGCTCCTGGATGACTGACGAATCGACAGATTTGATGATGAAGGGCGATCGGAACTCGTTGTAGTTTTCCACCTCCTTCATTGCGATCTTGAAGTTGGAATTCCCAAAAGGACATCTAATCTTTTTGAGTGCGTAGTACCCGTTATTGCTGAGCGATTGAACCAAATAAACGTAGGAGAACCCACCTTCTCCGAGCAGGTTGAGCACTTTGAAGCTGGCATTGTTGATCCGCAGAACTGGAGTCTTGTTGAGAATGCACGGGAGACAGCTCCCGAGAATGTCGAGACAAGTCATATCTTGCGGGGATGTGAAGAGTGGGGGCTTGTTGGTCGTGCTTGATGTAGGGGGGAGGTATACGGGAGATATTCCGTTGATTGTGTTTTAAAGACAGCAGCGAATTTTACAAGACGAAGCGGTGTAGAAAAATAGGGGCCAAATTACATCCTTGCACCATCGGTATTCACACGACCCACTGCTAGTACCAAAAAAAAAAAACTCCAAGTGAATTTTCAGAGAAAAACAAGACAAGTACAAGAGGGCAAATTCCTTGTCAACATCGTCAAATCACACAAACAAGAACACGTTTCAAGATGTCGATTGCCACACGCGCCGAGGGAGATGGGTTGAAGAATGTGTCGCTGATTGCGGCCCACTCGCACATCACCGGTCTCGGATTAGACGAGCATTTGGAGCCGCGGCAAAACAGCCAGGGAATGGTGGGACAAACGAGGGCCAGAAAGGCTGCCGGAGTGGTTTTGAAGATGATTCAGGCCGGAAAGATTGCTGGACGGGCTGTCTTGGTGGCAGGACCTCCATCCACAGGAAAGACGGCAATTGCAATGGGATTGGCTCAAAGTTTGGGTAGCGGTGTTCCGTTCACTGCTTTGACGGGTTCGGAGGTGTTCTCCAAAGAGATGAGCAAGACGGAGGCGTTGAGCCAGGCGTTCCGTAAGAGCATTGGTATCCAAATCAAGGAGGAAACCGAACTTATTGAGGGAGAGGTGGTTGAAATTCAGATTGATAGATCATTGACCGGTGGCCACAAGCAAGGAAAGCTGACGATTCGGACCACGGACATGGAGACTATCTACGAGCTTGGAAACAAGATGATTGACGAGCTTTCGCGCGAGAAAGTGATTGCAGGTGACGTGATTTCTATCGACAAGTCGAACGGAAAGATTACCAAGCTTGGACGGTCGTACACCCGTGCCAGGGATTATGATGCGATGGGACCGGACACGAAGTTTGTGTCATGTCCCGAGGGAGAGCTTCAGACGAGAAAAGAGGTTGTTCACACGGTTTCTTTGCACGAGATTGATGTGATCAACTCGAGACAACAGGGATTCTTGGCGCTCTTCAGCGGAGACACTGGAGAGATCAGATCGGAAGTTCGGGACCAGATCAATCTGAAGGTTGCGGAGTGGAAAGAGGAAGGAAAGGCAGACATCATTCCTGGTGTTTTGTTCATCGACGAGGTGCACATGCTGGACATTGAGTGTTTTTCATACATCAACAGGGCGTTGGAGGACGAGTTTTCGCCGATCGTGATAATGGCCACCAACAGAGGTATTTCCAGGACGAGAGGAACCAACTACAAGTCTCCGCACGGACTGCCACTCGATCTTTTGGACAGATCCATCATCATCAGAACCGAACCGTACCAAGAGGAGGACATCAGAAGCATTTTGTCGATCCGGTCGCAGGAGGAAGAGATAGAGTTGAGCGACGACGCCCTCAGTCTGTTGACCAAGATCGGACTCGAAACCTCGCTAAGATACGCAGCCAATTTGATTGCTGTGAGCTACCAGATCTCCAAGAAGAGAAGATCGGAGCTTGTTGAGATCCAGGACGTTAAAAGATCCTACACTCTTTTCCTTGACAGTGCCAGATCTGTGCAATTCCTCGAGGAAAACAAGAGCCAATATATCGACGACGATGGCAAGGTTGATTTCAATGTCAGAGGTGACGCCATGGACACGTCTGCATAGATGTATACATATATATTGTACTAACTGAGGCAAACTCCAAATTGTTTACTCACTTTGTGGCGAGTTGAATGAGTCGTTTCAAACAACTATTTGGCCCCGTGCAGCTCACACTTGCCCTGGTGATTTGTCTAACCGCTTCCCTTGGTGTTCAAAATCAACCCGATAATCATTCCGTACAATCCCAGAACTTCTGCGAAAATGAGAATCAACACAATTCCCACAAACAAACGAGGTTGGTGCATGAATTGTCTGACACCCTCGTCTCCAACGATTCCAATGGCATAGCCCGACGCCAAACATGCGAATCCGACAGACAAACCGCAACTCAAATGCATAAATCCGTTGAAAAGTGTGTAATCAGAGGCCGGATTGAGTCCTCCAGCAATCAAAACCGCCACCACAAGCCCGTAAACCGAGAGAATACCCGACATGACGACAGGGATAAGAGACTTCATAATCAATTCCGGCTTGAAAGTACCGATACCGGCGATACCAATACCGGATTTTGCCGTACCAATGGCTGCACCTGCACAGCTCAAAACCATGGCCGCACAGCAGCCTGCAAACCCAAAGAAGGGCGCAAATGCAGGCGCATATTCGCTTTCTGACGACGACCTTAAGGGACGTTAGTAAAACACATCAACATAGGTTTTGGAGACGCCGGACGACGTCGTCTGGTTTCACTTACATAATCAACGCTCTTGCTCTTCTGCTGAACGAAAATTGCACCGTCTTTGCTCCTGAAAACTGGTAACGGAGAGTTTGTTGTAGATGTGTTCTGTGCCAACCACCTAGTTTGATAGAGACATGTTGCAGCGTTTTTTGGAAGTTTCGCTAAGGTTACCCGGACACAAAAGACGATCGTCGCGACTGGGAAAAAAAATATTGTTGCGACACGCTTATGTATGTTTACACAAAAACATAGACCGGATACAAGACTATTCTACAAAAAGTCGGTCTGGAACGCACGAATGTCCGACAAACTGCACGACAAACTCCATTTACAGCTGAAAGAGCTGCGATATCTCCACCAGACGCTGGCGAAGGCGGTGGAGAGCAAAGTGGACAAACATCTGAAGGAATCTGGGGTAGGAGACAGGTCGCTGGCCGAGAAGGTGAAAGCGATTCTGGCAGAGTTTCTGAACGAGATTTTTCGAAAGGTGCGGCATTCTGTGGAAATTGACGGCCTGAGCAGCACTACAGACATCGATGTCATTCGTCTGATCGAAAACCCGGATCTGCTGAACGAGAAAGTGGAGCCGTATGATTTTGCATTGAACGATCGCTTGCGTGACATGTATCTGCGCGTGGAAGAGAAGGTCGAGACCATCAGCCGGCTGCGAAAGTCGGAGCCAGATGAGGTCTATCGTTCGTACGAGAAGTTGGTGCAGCAAAACGAGGCGTACATTGACGACCTTATAGCACGGTCGCTGGAACAGCACCAGAAGCAGATTGAGGACGCCAATGAAGAGCCTGAGGACGAATTTTCCGATCTGAAAGACGATTTCGACGGAATTCTGGACGATCTGGTGGAGTTGAAGCGGGAGATCCCGGAAATGAGACAGAATTTCGACAATCTTACCGACGTGGTGAAGTTTGTGAAACGCTGACGAGTTTCGGTGTTGTATTCTAGGCGTACTGTATATTTAATAGGAGAATTTGTGCGAATCAGACAAGCTGGCAGGAGATTCTATGGGGTGTAGACGTGATCTTTTTTTGGATGTCACGTGACACCCATCACGAGGTCAGAATTTCTGAGACCTGCATTGCTACACATTGGGAAAACCCGGAAAGGGATGGAGAGAGAAGGTGTTTGATCTGAAGAGGGAAGTGATAAACCGACTTGGGAGTGTTTTGCTTCAAGGTTATCGTTTATCTGCCAAAGAGCCTTTTCGGTAGATAAAATAGCCCTTCCTCAACTAGACAATATAACTTTTTCTCAAACTTCTTAAAATGGTCTTCTTTTAAACTGTATAAGGTGTCTTACTTGTGTGAATTCAGCAAACCAATAAGCTCACAATCGCTCTATCAGGACATAAACGACGATTCCACTCTCAAAAACCAAAACCATCCAATGTTCATTCTTGGTTTACGGTGTCCCCATATTCTGATTCGAGCTTGTAATCCCTCAATACTAGATGCCTTTTTGTCTAATTTATCTACTCAGTCAGCACCAATACTCATGCTAATTTGCACCCGACCACACTGACTCACGATAATCTACAATAATCAACACCAACTGCCTAAAGAACCAGTGTCTTTGCTTGAATATTCGTAATCTCCTAGAACTCCCTCAATTTTCCACCTGTTAAATTACAAGATACTCGTTACACTCATCACAAAAACTAAATTTGTGGTGACATCTAATACTAATTTTTGACCTGGAACCAGACTCGTTCTTGGTGTACCAGTCATTACCAACACTTGGCCAGGTTGCACCTGTCGAGTTCCCCGGGTAACCTTGATATTTGTTGGTGTAGATGTGTCTAGCACCATCAAAATCCAAAAACCTTTGATATAATCCAAGCCAGACTTTAGCCCAACCAGGATCCAAAGTTCTCGAATTCAATGACTCACCAAAAAACGTCTGAGGATAGTCACCAACAGAGTCCGGTATGTATGTGAAACCCGGTCGAATACCACCGTAAAAAGGACCTCTATCATCATGTCTGTTTGATTCGTCCTGATCAGTCAAATCTCCGACTGGAACATAAGTAAGATCTTCGGCGTACTCGTCTCCAAGACATTCCTCGAACTCTGTGAGAAGTTCACTGACCGATTCATTAGTCTCAGGATGATAGACAATATTGATTCCGATATCGACGGCGTAGGACGGGTAAGCTGTGAAGTTCAAAAGACTCGAGCAGTTGTCAAATCTCTACAAGAATGACTCGTAATGGGTCTGATATGCCTCGATAAGCGTTTCGTCAGACGTCAAATTGGGCATCATACCCAGTTGAGAATTACTGGAATGAACATGGGCGCAGAATGCGATCAGAACTACTTTGATCAGAGAAAGAAACATGATAGTAATTGGGTTTCTCCGTGTCGAAACATCAGTCTTGAGATGGTCTCAAGGGTGAAAAAACAGAGTGATTCCAACAGTCCACTAGTCTGGGTGATTTTTTTTCCAATCCCGGTCTCAATTCTGACAAAAGAATGGTGTGAACAAAGAACTTTGTGGTACAATCACACCAACTGATGGCAAATACGCAACATTAAAATACACATTCGAATCAAGTGGCCCTGTTTTCAGCTTGTGCGCGACAAACCACGGCATTAAACTCAAAAATCGCGCATTTCTACTCCCCAGGACCATTGATTTAACTCGGAGTATCCCTGTTTTCAATCTGGGGACTCAATTCCCCGTAAAAGTGTCATTAGCGAGTCTGGAATCAGAAAAGACCAGATGGAGATAATGGAACTAATGGGTCTACTTTTTCATGTCGACAACCAAACAAACAGCGATCCGAAGATCGGTAACCGTCTCACGGAACATCAGCAATCACGACGGTTTCCACGCTCTCTCCAGATGGCCAACCACGTCAGCTGAACTTCAAATGGTCTTCCAATGCTTCTACAACGGTATGGTAAACTTGTATGATTTTCCTTTGATCACATCCTTACACCAGACAAAAATATTTGTGTGAAAAAAAAAAAAAAAAACATCTCCACGCCAAACACACGTCTCCCAATCATTGCTCTTATCACACGGCCCACCATGTTTTCCCGCGTGCCCAGCAACCCCGTGATTGGACAGTATGTCTCGCTTGCGAGGGAATACGTGATCCAGACCCCCGGGAAGCCCCCGGCATTGACACTTGGCCTGACGGTGTTTCTAATTCTCGTCTACGTGTACTCTTTGTTTGCGACCGGGCTTGTTGACGCGTGGTGTCTGAACCCGTGGTCGATCTACGACTTGGAACTGAGCAGAATGACCACGTATCCGTTGATTCATGACGGAATCATCCATCTGACGTTCAATTTGGTTTCCCTATACGGTCCGTTGTCACAATTTGAGCGGGCCAACGGCACGGTCCACACAGCATTGGTGTTGAATTTCCTGTCGACGGTGATCGCCGTGCCCTACTGTTTGCTGGGAATGTACTTCTACCCGGAAGTTTCTGTTCTGGGCAGTTCCGGATGGTGTTTTGCGTTTTTCTCGTACTACACTTTCCTCAAGTCTGCCAGACAGGAGACGGTCAAGATCGGAAACATCGAGATCCCCACGAATTTGACTCCGTTTTTGATGCTGATTTTGGTGGGACTTCTTGTTCCAAGCTCGAGTTTCTTTGGCCATCTGTTTGGCGTTCTTGGAGGCTTTGCCCTGGGCTACGGATATCTCAAGAACTTCACAAACCCGCCGTTCAAGATCGTCGAGAGGGCCGAGGCGATTCTGAGTCGGGTCATTGAGCTTCTTCCAAGCCAATTGCACTATATTCGCGAAATTGAGGTGGCGGAAGGCAGATACAAGCCGATCGAAACAAACAGCGTTCTGCCTCTGCACGACCTGGAGTCGTCGAATTTCACGGGAACAGGCCAGGTTCTCGGCTCGTCTACATAGCAAAAGATCACGATAGAAGGTTAACCATACAAAAAAGGTGCCCGGGGTGTAAAAAAACAATAAAACCACTGCCAATATACCTATTTTCCACGCAAAATCTTGGCGAATTCTTCGATGTCGATCTGTCCGTCAGAGTCGGTGTCGGCAGCCTGCAACATCTGTTGAGCCTCTTCTTCAGTGAGTCTCTCTCCAATGGTGGTGAGCACGCGGACCAATTCGGTCTGGGAGATCTTTCCGTCTCCGTCGCTGTCAAACACCTTGAAAGCCTCGAGAATCTCGGCCTCCACGTCCTGTTCTTTGATTTGTCTGGCCATCATGGTGAGGAACTCGGAAAATTCGATCAATGAGTTGCCGTTGGTGTCGATCTCGTTCACCAAGTCATTGAGCTCCTGCTGGGTAGGATTCTGTCCAAGAGCTCTCATCACTGTTCCGAGCTCCGAAGCAGAAATCTTTCCATCTCCATCCTTGTCAAAGATGCTGAACGCCTCTTTGAACTCCTCGATCTGTTCTGAAGTCAATTTGTCCGACTAGAATGGGCGTGTTAGTGGGATTGCCCTCCTTAAACATAGCGCGTTCTCCCGCCGTCGCGGGCACCGCACGCCAAAAACGCCTTGCACTTACCATTTCTCTAGCGCTGGTTGGTGGATTAACTGTTCTGCTGCTCCAAAATATCTCTATGCGGTCTAAACAAACACGGATCTGTAAACAAAGCCCCTTCCCTTCCGTAGTATTTATACATTTTGTTTTTCCAAATGTGTTTTTCGCAATGTGCTGGCATATTTACCCGCTATCGGAATTGGCAGAGGGGATGAGAACGAGGCGGTGAACAGTCACCACCCAGTTTTCCAACCCCATCATGCACAAGTTCCATCGTTACTGCCCAAATCGGCCCGAAGATGCACATGTCATCCCGGAAGGCCGAGAGAGGACAAAGAAGAGCCTCCATCTCTGTACCGCTACAAGAAAACAGCTAGCCAGATTATCCCGGTTGCAACCATTCTTTGCGGTGTAAGGATGTCGATTTTTTTTTTTTCACCCCCAGATCCTGCCTGCTACTTTTTACAGTATCTACATCATTTTTCATCAACTGCTTGGTATAAAAACATAACTAACCCTATTAACCCGGCCTTGCCGTCACTCAACCAGAACACATCTCGCATGCCTCTGGGTTGTTGATTGCGCACGCAATCGCCTTGGAGTTGAAAATGTCAAACTCGGAGTCTCCAGACTTGCCAGATTCCTCTCCGGTAAACACCTCAACCTCCTTCTTGGCCGGCTGTTCGGTCGGTTCAACAGGCTCCGGCTGTGCTTTGATGTTGAGCGAGCTCATCGAAGTCTCCAGAGAAGTTGGTGCGCTGATTGGCGAAGGAGTCGAGCCGCTGGACGAGAAAGAGGCGTCCTGGGTGCCCGAGATCTTTCTTGCAACGTACTTCTTGATCTTCAACTTGTCCAGAAGGGCCACAGTGTCGGACGCGGTGGAGGCGGAGTTCTGGTCGACAGTGAACTGGATGGCAGCGGCAGCAGCCTGGGTTCTCAGGTAGTACATACCGGTCTTGAGACCCTTTTTCCATCCGTAAAAGTGCATGGAAGTGAGTTTTCCCATGGTTGGGTTCTTGAGATGGATGTTCATCGACTGGGATTGGTCAATGTATGCACCTCTGTCGGCAGCCATGTCAATAATGCTCTTCTGCGGAATTTCCCACACAGTCTTGTAAATCTTCTTGAGCTCGTCTGGGACGTTCGGCAGGTTCTGGATCGACCCGTTGTCCTTGATGATGAAGTTCTTCATCGAATCGCTCCAAAGACCCAGATCAACAAGGTCTCTCAACAGATATGGGTTCACGATCTGGAACTCTCCGGCCAGAACTCTTCTCGAATAGATGTTGGACGTGTAAGGCTCGAAACACTCGTTGTTACCGAGAATCTGCGAGGTCGACGCAGTTGGCATTGGGGCCACCAGAAGCGAGTTTCTCAGGCCGTGTTTCTGGATCTCGCTCTTGAGAGCGTCCCAGTCCCACAAATCGGTTGGCTTCTTGCCCCAAAGATCGAACTGAAGCAGTCCCTGGTGAGCAGGCGAGCCTTCAAACGTCTCGTAAGGACCGTCCTTCTTGGCCAGCTCGATCGACGCCTCGAGAGCTGCGTGGTAGATGGTCTCGAAGATCTGGATGTTGAGTTCTCTGGCCTCCTGGGAGTCGAACGGCAGTCTCAACTGCATGAACGCGTCGGCAAGACCCTGGACACCAACGGCAATCGGTCTGTTTCTCATGTTGGAGTTTCTAGCCTCCTTGACGGGATAGTAGTTTCTGTCGATGATCTTGTTGAGATTCTTGGTGACAACCTTGGTGATGGCGTGCAGCTTGTCAAAGTTGTACCAACAGGTTTCCTCGTCGGACTCGACAAACGAAGGCAGCGAGATCGACGCCAGGTTACACACAGCAACCTCGTCGGGCGAAGAGTACTCGACAATCTCGGTACACAGGTTCGACGACTTGATGATACCGAGGTTCTTCTGGTTGGTCTTGTTGTTGCACGAGTCCTTGTACAGCATGAACGGAGTTCCCGTCTCGGTCTGGGCCTCCAGAATGGCATACCACAGCTTCTGGGCCTTGACAGTCTGTTTTCCCTTGCCCATCTTCTCGTACCGGGTGTACAGCTCGACGAACTCGTCTCCGTAAACGTCGGCAAGACCAGGAGCGTCCGAAGGAGAGAAAAGAGTCCACTCAGCGTTCTCCTCAACACGCTGCATGAACAGATCTGGGATCCACAAAGCAGGGAACAGGTCTCTGGCACGGATTTCCTCCTTTCCGTGGTTCTTTCTGATGTCTATGAAGTCAAAAATATCTGCGTGCCATGGCTCCAGATACATTGCAAACGCGCCGGGTCTCTTGTTTCCACCCTGGTCGACGTATCTGGCTGTGTTGTTGAAGACTCTCACCATCGGAATGATACCGTTGGAGGTACCGTTAGTTCCGGCAATGTAGGAGCCGGTGGATCTGATGTTGTGGATGTGCAAACCGATACCACCTGCGGTCTTGGAGATCAGAGCACACTGCTTGAGCGTGTCGTAGATTCCCTCGATCGAGTCGTCCTTCATGGCCACCAGGAAACACGACGACATCTGTGGGTGCGGAGTTCCAGCGTTGAAAAGCGTTGGCGACGCGTGTGTGAAGAACTTCTCGGACATGAGGTTGTAGGACTCAATCACGCTAGGAATGTCGTCACCGTGGATTCCGATCGCGACTCTCATGATGAGATGTTGCGGTCTCTCGGCCACCTTGCCGTCGATTCTCAGCAGGTACGAGCGCTCCAGGGTCTTGAATCCAAAGTAGTTGTACGAGAAGTCGCGGTCGTAAACGATCGAGGAGTTGAGCTCCTCGGCGTGATTCTTCACAATGTTGTATGTTTCCTCGGAAACCATCGGAGAGTGCTTGCCGTTCTTTGGGTTGACATACGTGTACAACTGCTCAATCACCTGCGAAAACTGTTTTGTGGTCTGTTTGTGCAGGTTCGAAATGGCGATTCTAGCAGCCAAAGTCGCGTAATCCGGGTGGATCGTGGTCATGTAGGCTGCGGTTTCCGCAGCCAGGTTGTCCAGCTCAATCGTGGTGACTCCGTGGTAGACACCGGAGATGACACGCTGGGTGATGGCCACGGAGTCGACGTGTTTAGGGTCCAACCCGTAACACAAACGCGAAACTCTCGCAGTGATCTTGTCGAACCGCACGGGCTCCTTGCGGCCGTCTCTCTTAAGAACGTACATCGTTTTCGTGACTGATTTCGTGTTTGTTCGTTCTGATAAACAGAAAGATATATACAATGCAGCAGAAAGACCAGGGGGGCACTGCTCGCTTTATATATTTGCCCTCGCGTCACAAAACGCATCTTTTTTTTACGCGTTTCAAATGCTTATAAATCGGGCCAGACGCGTCTTGAATTTTCGTGTCACGACGCGTGTTTGTTTACTTTTCGTGCGTGCGATATGAGCGGCGACACGGGATTGGCACGGGCGGCATCGCAAACCCACGCGGACGCAGGCTGCCTTGCGACTGTTGCCGTCTATCGGAGATACAACGGCTGATCTTCTGCCTGAGAAACAGACAGATTGCGCAGTCTGCTCGGACTTGTCGTTTCAAAACGTCTCCCGAACGTGTCACTTCTGTCTGTCGAACGCTGGCTATCATCGTCCACCCCGTAACTTCCCGGCTGCCCCCAGCATAGCGTCACATATCCTGCCTTCTTCCCCGTCAGACCTGTCTCACACCCTCCCTGTATTTCGCTCTCCCGGTGCAAGGTGTGGTCAACGAGCAGATAAGGTTTTATCACGTGACTGAGAACAGGGTTAAAGCTATAGACACCTAAGACCGAGGACACAAATTTCTCTGTCAAGTTCCCCCCCAGGTGAATTCGCGTGCCCCGTGAACTGCCCCGCGGGCCGCCAGGAGTCTCGGCCGCCCCAGCGCGGCCGGGAAATCTTGTGGCGGGCGCGAAAAAATTTCACAATTTTCATCACCTACTCTGAGAATTCGTGCAACTAAAGAAACACTTCTACAACTAGACTCTAGCAACAGACGATAAAGCCCGTTCAGAGCTAACAAGCAGAAACATACAAGATGGCTAAGATCTCACAAGGTAAGTGACAGCACACGTTGCTACGTTGTATTTGACTAAACTAACATGTTTTCACCAGACGTTTCCTCTTCTAGATCCAAGGCTAGAAAGGCCTACTTCAACGCTCCTTCCTCTGTCAGAAGAGCCATCCTTTCGGCTCCACTCTCCAAGGAGCTCAGAGAACAGTACAAGATCAGATCCCTGCCTGTCAGAAAGAACGACCAAGTTTTGGTTGTCAGAGGTTCCAAGAAGGGCCAAGAAGGTGCCATCTCCTCTGTCTACAGACTTAAGTACTCCATCCAACTTGAAAAGCTCACCAAGGAGAAGTCCAACGGTGCCTCCGTCCCACTCAACATCCACCCATCTAAGGTTGTCATCACCAAGTTGCACCTTGACAAGGACAGAAAAGCTTTGATTGAAAGAAAGGGCGGCAAGGCCGAGTAAATATGTTGATGCATTCTATTTACACGACAACACAAAAAAAGCCAACTGGATCTGTATTTTGAAACTCCTATAGAAGATAAGTATGATGAGTTTATAGTCTGTCAAGACAAACCTTATTTAATCTTTGATTGGGTGTTTGTCGGTTCCATCTACCTTAATATCACTATGCGAATCACTGTGTAGCAACAATACGTGCTGTAGCGGACACTGTAGAAGAGACACCGCTGGCTGTTGGAGCTCAGATAAAGGAATAAATAAGGTAGTTCTCTACATACATTACGTAATCACTTACGTAATCGGGTGATTTATTTTTTTCATTCACCTCACTCTGCGTGCAAACGCGTAGACGGTTTTCCACGCGACCGTGACCTGAGTGCTCATAGTCCAGCCGAGTTTCTTGTTCAACCGCGAGTAAAACACCTGGAATGGGTCGAGCTCGGCCGGGGCATTTGGATTGGCAACCTTCCACTTGTGTCCGGAACTCCAGGTCGTTCCATAGTTGAAATAGTCGCGCAAACTAATGGTTTTCTCCAGCTGCAGGGCCGATGGCTTTGAGTCCACATTGGGGTCATAATACTCCACCTCAACGTCGTAGAACCTGTTGTCTGCCAGCAATTTATCGTTGATTTCCCTGTACAACTTGCGCAAGCGGCCACGTCCGGGCTGTTGCCAATATGGTCCTAGAAAGCTCCCGTTCTCGTAGACGATTTCCTCGTAGATTTCGTTGGCTTCTGGATACCCCACAAAAATTGGATCCACGTAACCGAAATAGGCCAGAGTCCCGTCCGGTTTCAAGATACGATGCATTTCCGTCAGCCATTTGTCTGTGTCGAGCCAATGGGCGCATTCTGCTGCCAGAACCAGTTCTGCCTGTTGGTCAGCGACAATTCCCCCGAGATTTTCGGCCGGTGCGACGTGAAACTCCGCCGTACAATTTTTGGCCGAAGTCTCGTTGAAATTTTCCTGCGCTTTGACAAGCATCACGTCCGAGACGTCGGTGGCAATCACGTGTTTGAACTGCGAGACAAGCGGAAGAAAAGCCTCGCCAGCACCGCATCCAATGTCCACCAGCGTGGCCAGCTTATTGGAGACGGATTTCCGGTGGAAGTCGAGCAACTGACGGTAGAAAGTTCCTGGATAATTTGGCCTGAACTTGGAATAGTCGCCTGCGTTGAAGTTTTTATCGGAAAAGGCAGCCATAGTCATACAGTTGAGTGTTAATGAACCCAATACAAACGTCTTCTCCAGAGTCTGGGGTGCGGCTGTATGCAAGTATTTATAAGGGAAATCGCGATCAGAAAAAAAAAAGATCTGGGGTTGCAGGACGCGAAAGCAGCACGTACGAGGGTCCGATTCGCATAAGTCATGAGCGGGGCAGAGATAATGCGATCTCGGAGAATAAAGAAGAGATGAGGCGGTCATGAAAGCGGCAAGCGGTAAGCAGTAAGCGGGAATGTACAAAGGGGAAAAGTAGAGTAGATGTGAAGGTGAAATAAGAGTGAAAGAGAAAGGGGAAAAACTATGAAAATTATGAAAAATGACTTGTAAAATGACTTAAAAAAGGAGGAGAGAGAGAGAGAGAGAGAGAGAGGAAAAAAGTAAGAGTTTGCAAAATGACCCAAAAGAGGAGTAAAAACATCGAACAAAAGATCCGACAGGCAAAAACACAAACAATGTAAGCAAAAAGGAAGAAAATCGTGACATGAAAGCAGTAATCAACAAAAGGTATCGGGAATTAGTACCAGTACAAAAACACCAAAGGGATTGCCTGAAAAATGCAAATAACAAAACCGGCCCAACAGACAAACGTCTCGTCTCGCCAGAGTTCTGCGGGATAATCGACACTCGGTGCAATTTCATCTCATTTGGATCGAAATCTCGGTGCTATGACTCGCTCAAAAGACTCTCCTTGGAACTACAACTGCAACTGCAGCTTCTGCTGTTCCCTGGCCCATCTTGCGGTGTCCTTGGTAGACTGCGAGAATCTCGGGTTGTTTCTCGTCTTCTTGATGAACTCGGTGACCCAGTCCTGTTGGTAGAACTCCCGCAATCTTCCGTCTTTGTTGATCTGCGAAAGGTCTCCAATCATGCCCACCACAGATCTGCACACCGACTCGCTCATACACATGGCCTGGTTGCTGTAGATTTGGTTCAAAAACGTTGCGATTTGGAACGTGTACGGGTGGATTGCGTCTGGATAATCATGCAGACCCGCGACAATCCCCACATACGTGTCCAAAACAGCCTCTTTCACGCTCAGAATGTAGTCCTCAGTCTCGATCGTCTGGTCGTCCGGCTCGAGCTGCTGTGCTGAGTTGCAAATGTTCATCACAACTTGCAGATACTGGATAAACTCCGGTCCGATCGACGACGCAATGTCTCCGAAACAGGACAAAATCAGCGGTCTCAACTCTCTCTTGACCGACGAGTTCGACAGCGTGTTTCCCAGAATAGCCATGAATCCCTGGCAGTACGGAATGAACGACTCTCCCAACGAGTGCGAAATGTCAACCACCAGACCGATGGCCGCCTCGCAAACCGGCGAGTCTGTGTTCTCGAGAGCTTTCGTCAAAAACGGCAGGAACGAAGGCATGTACTTTTCGAAGTTCTTGTCGATGGCCGATGCAATCGACGAAATGGCAATGAAAATATCCTCCTCGATGACCGAGTTTGGCTCCTGAATTTGCAACAATCTCAGGAACTTCTCCATCAGCTGGTCTGAAACAGCACCAATCTCCTCTCCAACCCTTCTTATCACGTTCGTCAACAGCGACAGAATGTTGGCCTGCAGTTCCTGCAGAAGCGCCTTGTCCTCTCCGTTCATAGCCGATCCGCTCTGCGATTCAAACTGCACAGAAATAGTCTGGTCCAGACGGCTCAGACTCTCGGACGCAATCTGGTTCACAATCGGCATGTCGCTTGCAGAACTGTACAACACCAACGTCGAAAGAGCCTCATATGCAGACGTTCTGGCCGAGTTCTCATTGTCGTTTCTGCCACTGATCTGGATCAAAACAGGAACAACAACAGGATAATATTGGCTCATCACGCTCGAGTTCGCATCGCGAGCGTCCGTGCAAAGCTGCTCGATCAGATTGATCAGCGTCCAACAACAGTTCGTCGAAACCTTCGAGTGGTCTTGCAAACCGTTAACGAGAGCGTTCACAACCTCCGGAAGCATCGTGTTCACGTCAATGGCGTCAACAACGAGATCCGCAATTCTTCCTAGACACCAGGCAACCGTCTCCTTCACTTGCAAAGACTCGTCCTTCATCAGGGCCAGGATTGGCTGGAGAGCCTGCGCAATAAGAAGCTTGAGCTCCGACCGATCCGGTCCGTCCAGAATCGAACCAAACGCCATCACGGCGGCCTCCTTCTGTCTCCAGTCGCTCGAGCCCAGATTTGCCTCCACAAACTGCAGGGCCGGCTGGACAACGTAATTTCCTGTGTTTTGTGCAAACAACTGCAGACAGGCTCCGGCAGCCATCGCGACAGACCAGTCATCGTCTTCCGGGTCCTCGTTCTGTCTGCTCAAAAGACTCAAAAGAGTCGGCAAAACGTCCGTGATCGCAATAAGAGCAAAGTTGTACGACACAAGATCGTCCTGAGAGATCTGATCGCTCAACTCCTCCTTCTGGATCGCAATTTCCAGCTCCTCCTCGCAAACTGTGCTCCAGAACTCAACTGCCATGCATGCAACTCTATCATCGGAGCTCTGCATCCCCGAAACCGTCAATCCATACAGCGCCTTCTCCATGTAGATTCCCATGTAAGAGTAGTACAGACTCATGATCTTGGCCAGAGCACCGAACGCCAGGGCTTGCAGCTCGGGATCGCTGGCCGTGGTGGCCTCGCAAACAACCTGCATGATGTAGTTTCTTTCGCCTTCCCTCTCAAAGTTACTAGCAATAAACTCGAGCGAGTTCACAAGCGCATTGATGGCCGTTTTTCTCACCACCGTCGACGTCTCCGACGACTGTGCACCTTGCACAATGGCTATAAGAATGCCGTTTGCCTGCGAAACAACGGCCGGATTGTTTGGATCTGCCGTCTCACACACATAACCAATCGCAAGAAGAGACGCACGCTTCACGTTGACCGGCTTGTCCGCCTTGGTGTTCTCAACAATGATGTGCATCAGCTCGTTCCACTCGGATCTCGGCAGTTCGATGTCGGCAATCGCCGCCACAAGCTGAGCAGCAGCATTTGCCACCCGGTCGTCTGTCGTGAGCAGCGAGTTCAAAGAGATCTCCTTGATCTGCTGCTTGGCCTGCGGATCCAGCTGGACCCATCTCTCTGCCATGTGCTGTTTTCTGGCCGAATCTTTGGCGGTAAGCTGGTTCTTCAAACTCAAAGCCGCCAGAATCCGCACCTCAGTTCTCTTTGATTCGTCGCCTAGAACTTGCACCATCAACCCGAGATACGACACCCAGTTCTCCTCCGCAAGCTTGCTCAACTCGGCCTCAGCCCGCGAACGTTCCTCCGCGTTCGGGTTCAGGATCGCATTTTCCAGCGAAAGACTCACGTTCACGTTCATCGCAGACAGGGATTCCAGTATAAACACGTGTTTCCAGTGCTGTATTAGTTGCCCTCAGATGCTGGTTCTGAAAATAAACAAAACGTCTTTTTCAAAAACAACGGCTCCGCTTCTCCAAATCACGTGTCTTGCAGATAAAAACACACCTCCGAAGATGTCTTTGACAACAAGATCCACTTCAATCGCTATCGAAATTAGTCAACTATGTGTCTCTGAATTAAACAAAACCTCTTCAAAAACAACGCTTTTTCTCTACACTTCTCTTACGCGGAAAAAAAAAATCAAAAAAGTTTCAAGATGCTGACATAATCAAAAACAAACATTACCCGGCCTAGAAAGTGTCCAGTGACAGGCCTTTGAAGGCAACCAATTGCCTCAAAATAGCCATGTTTTGCTCGTTCCGGTGCAGATTCACTGTCGGAACAAGCTCTCCACAATGCACAAGGTTCACGAGATAGAAAAGCTCGCGGAACGACGAGTGCTCGCTGTAGGGGAGTCGTATTATCTGGCACAAAAATTCCGGCTTGTGTAGTCTATCAAAGTGTCGTTCAATTGCTGCGTAGACCGACGCGTCGGTCGGCGCGCAAACAAATTTTTCGAGGTTCAGAGACGCGTCGATCGACGCGTTCTTCTCAACTCCTCTGAAAGCCCAACCTGTTGGACTGATTCCGATTATCGCTTTGAAGTGGTCGGAAAACTGCCGCAGGTATGTCTGGAGACACTCCTTGTTCATCTGGCGAAGCGGGACCAGATGCACGAGACATTTTTCCGGATTTTCGGTGGTCAAAAGTTGCTGCAATTTCGGCCATTTTAGTTGACTCAAAACTTTGTATTTCTCACCGTTGCAGTATATCTTGGACTGCAGTTTTTCCGCCAAACCAATGGCCAGTCTCTCCTTGCCGATGACGTAGGTTCCGATAGCCACGACAAACTCTGTTGTTGTCTCCGAACTCTTGGAAAAGTCGCAGAGTCTTTTCTGCGAGCTCTTGTAAGTGAGACTCTTTTGGTGGAGAAACCGGCTCAGCTGTTCTATCACCACCTCCTGTTTTGGGAAGTTGTATTGTGGGTCCAAATACGTTGTGTCCAGATAGACCTTATCGAAATGGTTGAACTCGAGCAATTTCTCGATCATTATCTTGTTGATTCTGAAATCACCGCAATGGAGATATCTCTTTGTAGCAGATTCCAGCACAAAGATCCCGCTTCCTGGACAATGGTTGGCGTCCAAACACGTTACCTTGACCTCTTTTCCGGGAATCGTCACTGTTTCGTTGTAGTCAACCGTCAAAAAACGTTCGGGATCCATTTTGAACTTGAAAATACACAGATTTGCCGTTGTTGGAGTGGCTATTATGGTGGATCCATTTGCCCATCCTTTTGTAAGACCACCGTAATGGTCCGAGTGGAAATGCGTTAGAAGATACACGGAGATGTCCGGGTTTGTGGCGTAGCAGAAGGCGTCAACGGCGACGGCGGTGCTCTCAAAAGACAGGATCTTGTGGCTGGGAATCGGTGGTTTTGGCTTGCGAGGTCGTGCAGAAGTAGTGTTTTTTTGCGTTTCCTGGGGGGATTTGACGGTTTTCATCGACTTATAGACGATTGGCATGGTGTTTTTCGACACCAAACAGTCGTTCACATGTTCGGAGCGATCTTCGAGGGAAAGATGGTCGAGTGAAAGTTCACAAACGGGACAGTTGATGGCAGGATCGGGATTCGGGAGTATGGGGGATATTGGCTTCACTTCTGGTTTCACCGAGATTGGGTCGGTCTCCTCATCCGAATCCTGAACAAAAAGCGGAGTTTCATGAAAATCTGTATTGGTTTCTTCTGAAATGGTGGGATCAGTCTTAGAGTCGTCGTCTTCTGGATCCAGAACTATCAGCTCGACTTCTTTTTTCTCCGATTTGCGTCGAAAAAACTTGAAAATTGACGTCTGTTTGTCAGGCGCAGCTTTCCGCTTCACACCACTCTTTCTCCCCGAGAAGGAAGACATTTTGCAGCTTTTTCATTAATCTTGTCAACAAATCAGTAGCAAGGAGATAAGACAAAAGGATAAAAAATATTTCAGATCGAATTTTTCTGTATTTTTTTTATTTACCTGAATTTTTTTTACCTTTTCGTGTCAGTATTTATTTATCAGTGGCGAATCCCCTTTTTTGTTTCCCCCTTTTTGTTTCCCATTTCTTTCTGGAACACAAGCTTTTTAACAAGACAAAGAGAACATCGCCGTTTTTTTGGCCACCATTGGCTTCAAATATCTTGCACAAGCTCTACTTTCGCGCCAGTGCAGACCATGGGCCTTCTTTCTATCATCCGCAAACAAAAGCTCAAAGAACGGGAGATCCGAGTCCTTCTTCTTGGGCTCGACAACTCCGGAAAAACCACACTCGTTCGGTCCATGCTCGGCAAAGACGTCATGGAAACGTCGCCCACAATGGGATTCAATATCGAAACAGTGGCCTTCCACGGATTCAACTTGAACATCTGGGACATCGGTGGTCAATCGACGTTACGGTCGTTCTGGTTCAACTACTTTGAGAAAACAGATTTTCTGATCTGGGTGATCGATGCGTCGAGTCTGCATCGACTGGACGAGAACTTCCGCGAGTTTGAAAACGTCCTGAAAGAGGACAGACTGGTTGGTTGTGGAGTGCTGATCTTGATCAACAAGATGGATCTCTACGAAGGAGACCCCGAACAGCTGAAACAGGAAATCGTCAACATTTTGGATCTCAAAAGCATAAAAAACCACCACTGGGAACTGCTGTGTTGCAGTGCTTACACGGGAGAAAACGTCCAAGGCGGCTTGGAATGGGTGGTGAAGGAGTACGAAGAGAGATACTACATCCTCCGATGATTTGGCGAAGTGGAAACACAAAAAGAGAGAATACCACATCTGCATGATGACACACACCATCCCATGAACTACACGAACACTCTAGAATGACTGTATTATTATTATCATGACTTATCAACTAATGTACAATTGTTTGCCAATTTCTGGGACAAGCGGAAAAACGACTTCCATAGAAGCACTGATCGTCGTACTGGAAAGACTTGTGCGCTGATCACAAGCCCCCTTCTCCTTTCAAAGAGTCGAATATCCAGCTACAACTGAACCAGTTGTCCGTGAAATCCTCTTGTGGATCACACGAACAGCGATTTTCCTTTCTAATTTTTGGGTCTTTTGGACATTGCATGTATGGGGCATGCTTGTACCCAACTTTGTCCAATCGCTCTATCTGTCCTTTGTTCAGAATCATCGACAGAATCAGTGAGCGGACTGGCGCGTCCCCCCACCGTTCATAAAAGAACCCGTTGGTCGAGTCTAGGTACTCAAACATCTGATTATACTCTGGAGACCGGAACACGTTCAAGTTGCCGATCTCGAAATTCGTCCAGAAATGACAGAGATTGTACGTCTGTCTGTCTGCGTCGTAGACGAATTTCGAATAATTGGTGTCATTTGTGAGCATTCCAGTACTGTTCGTCTTCTCCAAATACTCTCTAAAGGTGTCGAAGAGCGAGGGAATGCTTTTTGGATACTCAACCGTGCTGATGGTGAAGCCATACTGATATCCGTTAGATATCATATGCTCAAAGATATCATAGTTGATGTCGCAGTACAGTTTGACACCTGGCTCGACTCGCCAAAAATAGTCATATTCCTGCAACAACTTGTGCCGATAGAAAAACCCAGACTCAAATCGACACATGTGTCTATAGGAAATCGAATCTGCATACGGCAAGATCCCATCGGTATCGGCCATCAGCGAGGAGATCTGTCTGTTCATCTTTTCAATGTCGAGATCAGCTGGAAAGCTCCAATGTTCCGTCGGTATTAGACCGAACTTTGCCGTTCCGGAGACCAAATTTTGCGCTTGTTCCATGAAGTCATCCGAAAACGGCTCGTCATTGAGGAAAACCCAGTCATAATGATATCTGTTGTTGAATCTATCCTCGTAATTCTGGATCACCTCAAGCATTTCGTAGAGATCGCTGTTTCTACACAGAGTGTAAAGTGTGGCATTTTGAAGCGACGGACGCATCGTTTGCGACTCAAGCGAGTTCAACGACTTCCGAATGTCGTAATACGTCGTGCTGTTGTCCTGCAGGAAAGGCTCATTGATCGTTTCCTTCCACGTCAGACGTGTGCCTGGCCACTGCAAACTTTCCTGCCACAAAAGCAGCAAAGACAACGGTATCAGCAAAACCGACAACGATATGGGGATCGGAAGCGGCGCCATGGCTATGGAGCTGTTGAGATTTGCCCCGAAAACACGAGAATCCGAGCGTGTTCAAAGTTTTCGGTACCCCTGTTGCAGACGCTGTAGAAAAATTTTGATGAGTCTCAAATCTTGAATCTCGAATCTCAGTGGCTTTGCGGCTCAGATTAAATAATGGATGATCTGGATAATAGATGATGATTTGATTGTTTACATATCGGAAAAATAAAACGTATCAGGCAAGATACGGCGGCCCTTGCGCAACCTCATAGGAAGTTTTCCTAATGTCGGCCTATCCTCTGGGATTTGAAAACCATACAAGGGTCTCACTCCTCAGAACGCCAATACTCAGGGGCCTCGCAAAATTTTTAAGCCCCTGTCTGGTCGGCTTCTTCCGGCATTTGGATATTCCGGCTCGTGCGGAACTTCCGTTAATCGACGCGTCGATTTTTTCTAAAATTTTCTTTCGCGCGGGTGACCCGCAAGTCACAACATTACGTAATCAGTACTAAAAATGTCATATTGCGTGCATAAACAGGGCTGAAACTACAAATGTTCCGGTAGGTTCCTTGAAAAGGGCTTTTCTTTTACTTTTATATGTTTTTTCTTTATCAAAGGCAAACAACATGATCAATTTGGCGATTTTGTACGTGGTTTTCGCCCTTGTCACGTGCACAGCGGCTCTGCCTCTGGCCGTGCCAATGGATTCGGTATCCGAACAGGCTGAACAGGCCATGGACAGCATGATGACGTCTCTCAAAGGGTACCACAACCTTCCACCAATCACAGCTCGTCCGCGCAAGGAAGAGAGAACGCTCAAAGCTGGCGAAATACCGCCATATGTGGTGGATTACGCCCCCATGGTGCACCTATACTCTGAAGAGAAATATTTGCCCTACGGGATTGAGGACTTTGTGACGCATTTCCACGCGGAGTTCGAAAACGGAACGAAAATTGAGGAGTTTGGCGACTCTTTGAAGATCTCGGACCTTGAAAAGCTACAGAAATACCTCACATACGAGGATAAAGTGTATCTGACCTCAAACCAGGACTTTGACGTAGACCCGGAATGGATCACAGGGGAGGTCAACAAGCCGAACTTTTACAATGGTGAGATCAAGAGTGCTCCAGCGACTCTGATTCTGGTGGACAAAGGAAATGGCTGGGTCGATGCGTATTGGTTCTATTTTTACTCGTTCAACCAGGGCCCGTTTGTGATGGGATTTGGTCCGTTTGGAGACCACGTCGGCGATTGGGAACATTCTCTGGTGCGCTTTTACAAGGGAGAACCGGTGATAGTGTGGATGTCAGCCCATGGGGGAGGAAATGCCTATTTCTACGATACGCTCGAAAAGTTCGAGACGACTACACATCCGGTGATCTTTTCGGCGAGAGGAACTCACGCTAACTACGCATCTGTGGGTCAGCACTCACACGACCTTCCGTATTCAATTTTGAGCGACTTCACAGATAGAGGTCCGTTGTGGAACCCAACATTGAACTATCTCGCATACACCTACGACGGAGAGGAAGTGACTTTCGCAAACGGCTCACATCCATTCAGAGAGAGCATGTATGGGAACTGGCTTACGTATACCGGATGCTGGGGAGACAAGAAACTCGTTCCGGAGGATCCTAGACAGCATTGGTCGCCGTTTGAGTGGAGATATATCGACGGACCTGTTGGACCGTTGACCAAGAATCTGCTGCGGATCTCTCCTTGCCAGAGAAGCAAGTGGTGGAATTTCTGGAACGGATGCAACATTCGGCGATACATCAAATACGGGGACGGATACTTTGATTCTGAGGGAAACAACAGTTGCGGAGGTCTGTACACGCACATCAGGTGGGGATTGTTGCGCAAGTTGGTGGAGACGGTGACGTTTGGGGGATGGGGTTGCTGGTTATTGGACGTGTTACTAGGATAACAGACACGACAAGATTGCTATCGTTGTTGTCCCTTTGGATACCTGCTCGCGCTTTCGACTACACGTTTTGCATTTGGCTGCGGCCACTATTTATGATAAATCAACGATTACGAATCCGGGGTAAAGTAAATTTTTTTTCTGGTCAAAAGTCTGCCATTTTCGCTTACGTGTCAGCTACACATTTGCAGGAGTTAATGAAGTAAAATAAAAAAACGCTGGCACTTGATTAGACATTTGTCCTGAAACAATCTCTCTCAGCACTCTTTATGTCGAATCCTGTCGAAACAACCAGCAAATTTGTCCGTGTCAGTAACTTCCGTGTTTATCTCTACTCTGCGGTGCCCGGATTCCTGGGCGCGCTTCTCAAGAAAATATTTGTCACTATCTCGTCGGTCGCAGTGATTGGACTGCTGGCCATTTATGCATACCAGAACTCTATCATCTACCCTTCGGGACTCAATGGCGCACGAAAGAATGTTGAGACTCCCGCCACACACAGCTTGCCATACGAGGCCGTCGACCTGAAGACTAGAGACGGGGAAATTCTCAAATCATATCTGCTTCTCCATGACAGAACAGCCCCGAACTATTCCAACAAAACCGTTCTTGTGCTGTGTCCAAATGCCGGCAATATTGGCCACTTTTTGCCGGTGGTCAAGTTCATCTACGAGACACTCAATTACAACGTGTTCATCTATTCATACAGAGGTTACGGAGAGTCCACAGGAAAGCCAAACGAAGCTGGTTTGAAAATAGATGCCGATACAGCAATGGAGTTCGTTGCCAATCACAAACAATTGTCCGAGTCTGCCGTTGTTTGTTACGGAAGATCGCTGGGAGGTGCAGTTGCCATCTATATTGCGGCAAATTATCCGAAATTGGTGTCCGGAATGGTTCTGGAGAACACGTTCCTTGGCATTAGAAAGGTGATTCCGCACATCTTTCCGTTCCTGGCTCCCGTGAAGATGCTGTGCCATCAGGTGTGGCCATCGGAGCAGGAAATCCAGCGCATTCCGAAGGATATACCTGTGTTGTTTCTGAGTGGTCTTGAGGACGAGATTGTTCCACCAGATCACATGAAAACATTGTTTGAGTTGAGCAAGTCGACCAAGAAAGAATGGCACGAGTTTCAAGGAGCCCACCATAACGACACAATTGTCCAGCCCGGATATTGGGAGTTTTTCCATCGGTTTGTCAGGGAAAATGTGGATCCAATAGGGAAATGAGACACCACTCTCGAGCAAACCAGATTTCTTTTCTCCTCCAAACTTGAACCATTTGGCGTTGAATCCGAACTCCATGCTTCTACAATCGCTTTTAGTTGCGATTGTCTCTCAAAGGTTCACCACCCCACATCCTGGACACTCCTGTTCCAGATTATCCACGAACCACGACTTAATACATCCGAAATGCCCCTTATGTCCGCACTCAGACAAAACCACACACGTGCCCTTCAACGGCTCGTTACAGTAAATGCAGGAGCCTTGAACCTTGCTGCACTTCTCGCAATACCAGTAGCCAAAATCGACGTCTGAATCTCCGTTAAGCCACTTGTTTTTGCTGGCTTCGTTCAAAATCAGCGAATTGCAGAACTGACAAAAGAGCCGCAACGACGTCTGTGTCTGTCCAATCTTGGTGAAAATCTCGTAATTTTGCGATGCTGTCTTCAAAACGTGCGCACTCGACCCGAAAAGACCTTTTCTTTGCAGCAGTTCGTGGTACGTCAATATCCATTCCTGACACTGGGTCTCAGTCATGGAGTCGGGATACAGCTTCCCAAATAAGAGTGCCAATGTGGCACACATGATGATGTCTCCTTGACTGCTGCTGTAGAGGCAACTTTGTTTGATCATGTCTGACGGAACCCAGGGAACTTGGATGCTCGTGGATTGTTGCAATTTCTGGGACTCTGATTCCTGAATGATTGCCGTCAATTGACTCTGATTTCCGGTGGAAAACTTTCTGCTTTTTGCCGGACTGCTCGACAGGGATGGGATTGATGGAGCAGAAGGAGAAAGTCTTCTGGTTGCCAAAAGCTTTGGTTTTGCTCTCAACAGAACTGGAGACGTAAAAGATACTGGAGATTTGGAATAATCAGACTTCTCGTTGTCAAAGTCAGCAGACGACCCAGTAAACGAATACGTGTATCTAGGCATTGAGGAGCTCGAGCCCTTGGCTTTGCGCGGAGTCTTGATGATTTCGATCGGTTTGCTGGCGTTTTCACCTGCTGTTAGCTCTTCGTCGTCAATTATGGCATTCTCGTCGTCATCCAAGGTGGTTGCATAGGTCATAGTTCCTGCAGTCGTGGCGGTAGAATTGAAATTTGCGGGCTCAACAGCTCCGGTCAACGGCAAGTTTTCGTCTTTGGTAGCTTCCTGGGCTGAAGCTTCTTTCTCCAACTTTTCTCTCAAATGCAGTGCTTTGAATTTGCTGAGTTCATTCACATCAGAGTCGGGCGGGCTTCTCACAAAGTTCGAGTTCAGAGACTCTGAATACGATCCCGAAAAGCCAAGACGATCACTCTGAGACGTGTTCGCCGTCGAATGGCTTTCTGCAGTCATGGCAGAACTTTTTCTATGAGACGTTCTTGACCCTTGGAAGTCAATATTATAGCTGTTCATGTCCTGGACAATTTTGTTGCTCTCTTCCCAGACCATGCTGGCTTTGATAGTCCTCCATATCTGACAATCTCTGAACTTTCTCGCCCCACACGCAACTGCAGCGTTGTACTCGCAGACTTGAAGAATATCCATTCCGTCTGGAACGGAGATCAAATAGTTGGATGACAAAAACTCAAACACCTCTTCTTCATTCTCTGCGAGTGGGATCTCCACTGGGAGAGCGAACGGGGACGACTGCAGGTGTTTTTGATGTTGGCCATGTCCAGTTGGCTTGGAAGACATGTTTGGTTTCTGGAGCTTGTTGTCGTTGACCACATTGAATTGTGAACCCGCATTGAGATTTGGCGAGGACGGCGAGTGGGAACCGAATGTCGGAGTATAATGAGGCAGAGACGTGTTGTTCGAAACTGGTATTTGGAGGTCAGTAGAGGATGCAGCGTTCACAGACAGATTATAGGAGGAGTTTGTATGGGCATTTGGAAGCGTGCTGTTGATGGCATTTGTGATCGGTTGTACATCGTCTTGTTCCTCAAATTGGTACCTGTTTTGCTTGACAAAAAGCAGATTGCTCATGGTCTTATTGTCCCAGGCTGCAGCAACAGACGGAAGATTATCAACCAACCGACTCTCCAAAGTGACGTCGTGCTGAACCAGAGTTTTGTCCTTGGAACAACTCACCAGGTACTTCGGAGTCTTCCAAACCAACCCGGTAACTTGATTTGTATGACATTCAATCACGTTCTTCGGGATATATTTTCTGTTGAGATTCCAGATCTCAATGCATGGATCGTCGCTCAAGAAACACGTTGCAATGTCAGTCGTCATAATCGAGCTGTTTCCCCGACCCCGACACCAGCTGACTCTCGAAACCGCTCCCGAGGTGTTGATCACGTGGTCCGGCTCTCTCGTGTACTCGGAGGTGGACGACATGTTCCACACTTGCAGCTGTTTGTCTCTGCCTCCACTGATGATGTAATCAAGTTCGGGGTGCCAATCGAGCGTCAGACCGGGTCCTGTGTGCGCATTGAGTTTCCTTTCGTAGGTGGATGCTTTGCGAATGTCCCATTTCTGGATGACTCCACTGTCAAAGATGCTGCAAAGGGTTCTGGGGTTTCTCGGGTTGAATTGGACGCATCGAACCGCGTCCGAATTGCCGTTTATGGTCAGAACCGCTTTGGTATTTTTTGTCCTCAGATCCCAAAGCTTCATTTTTCCGTCCTGAGAGCCGGAAATCAGATTGTACGGGTTCACGTAGTTGAAGTCGATGGAATTGACTGCTCTTTGGTGATCACTAAGCGTGGATCGTATCCTGTTTCCCCGGTCCAAGTTGTATATGTGGATCGATCCGGACAAGGTGGACACTGCAATGTTCCTCCCGTATTGCTGGTGACCAAATTTGGCGTCGGAGATGAGTCCCAGCTTGGCAGATCTTGAGTTACTCGACTGTGTCACCAGGTCGTACTCCACTGATGCCTCGTTGTTTGACGTTTTGAGCAGCTGCAGATACTTTGGGCCGCCAATGACAAACAAATTCGGGGTTTCGCTCGATTTTGCACATGCCAGGATCTCGCTGACGCTCTGGAACTTGGTTTTGTTCTTGTCCGGGAAGTGTTGTGAGAAGGACGTTGACGACGGCAAAATTGATAAACTCGACGCTGGCTGGCCGTAATTCATCGAGGGTGACGATGCATTTGGGCTGTTACTGTTCGACATTCCGTAGATGTTGAACGCCATTCTGGTGAACGTTCCGCTTGATTTGCGATGGTGTTCGGCAGTTTGCATCGCGGTGTTTGGAGACCCACTGAGGGACGATGCTCCAGAATGCAATCCCGCCGCTCCCGAGGATTGCGAGAAGGAATAGGGATGCGCGCCTCGTCGAGCTCCATCTCCATCGGACATTTTGGAAAACTCCACACTTCAAATTGGGCAATAGAGGAAGAAAGAAAGGGACAAGACAGGGTTGTTTTGTTCCCTTTTCTATGTTTGTCTGGGGAGTTTTATTTTTCAGACGATTTTTAATTTTAGCGTCGAGCGTCGCGTCGATATTGTTAAATGCTAGCTATTTTTCATCTAGGGCCTATATCACTTCTACATCTCCTATCTTGACCAGATCTCTCACCGCACTGTACCGCATCACATAAATCCCGTTCTTGGTGAGTTCTATCTCCTCCTCGTCAACTTCCACAACGTTGTCGTTGATTGCCTTGATGAAAACCGGTTTATCGAGGTCCGGCTCCTCGACCATGGAGATGTTTCCTGCAACCTCGTCGATGGCCTGCAGACCTTCGGGAAGATTCTTTAGAAACTGGTTATTGTAAAGCTCCAGCAGAATCTCGAGATGTCTCTCCATGTAGGCCAGCTCATTATTGGAGAGTTTCCCCACCTCCGTCTCGTTGGATCGGATGAAAAGCGAGTATTGGTCGATCTTGTGCAGTCGCGTTCGGGTGTAGGATCTGATGAGAAATTGGACTCTATCGAGCTCGCTTTCCACGACAACGAGCAGCAGCTTGATTTCCTTTTGGTGTTTCTGTAGTTCGATCGAGTTGAGTTCGATGAACTCGATTTGTTTCTGTATTCGTGCGAGAATTCTGTCTATTAGATGCTCTTCGTATGGCAACAGTTCGGGCACCATTCTCTCTTTTATCCATGCTTGTGACAGTTTTTCGAGGTCTTCTGCTCTCTCCAGCTCGTCATTTCTGACCGCCTTTTTGGAACTGTTTTCAAAGTCCCTGAGAATGTCCTCGAAGTCCATTGTTGGGACTGATCGTGATGCTTTTCGTGGTGGGAGAGAAGGTATCAATGTCTTGAAGGTGAAACGCGATTCGAAAAGTTCGCGATTTTTTTTTTTTTCAGTATTCTTTTTGGATGATTTTTTGTAGATAAGTTTTGTTTACATGAATGATCTCGTTTTTCTGATCTCCGCATCAAATACATCGATACGAGCACAATGGATCGCAAAGCTGCTTTGGAAGCCAAGCGAGCGAAACTGGAAGAGCTGCGAAAGTTGCGGCTCGAAAAACAGAAACAAAGAGAGTTTTTGGAGGACAACTTTCTTGAGGGGGAAAAGAGGGCAACAGAGATACAAGTAGAGCCTGTTGAGGAAGACACACCGAAAGAAACACCAACTGAGACCCCAAAATCTGAAACACCATCTCAAGAGAAACCTCAGAGTGTCGTATTGGAGCCGCTCCCGCGCGTTGTTTACGACAAATCCGTGGAAACGGTCGACTCCATGTTGGAAGAGGACGTTTCTTCGAACGATCGGCGACGGTGGGAGCAGGAATTGAAGGGGAAACTAGAACAGGAGATTCGCGCAAAGTTGGAGAAGGAATACGAGATCAAACTGAGTCAAATTGCCGAACAGGAGAGAAATTTGAGGAGTAAATCGAAGATAAACCAGCTGCTAAACATCACTCAAGACACAAAAAACGAACCACAATCAACAAAAAACAAGAGCAAACTGAACGAGATCAACATAGATAAGGACAGCATATATGCCGATCCCAAAGAGAGCGGTCTGGATGGAGAAATGGCCGCTCAAGAGTCATCGATAGCGAGACAGATAAAGTTATTTGACCCTGAACTCACTCTGGACATGGCAGTTACGTCAATCGACTGGTCATCGCACTATCCAGAACTTGTTCTGGCATCCTATTCGTCGCCGTCAGGAAAATCGCAACAGTCCGGGCTGATAATCGTGTGGAATCTCAAGACAAATAAGCCCGAGTTTGTTCTTCTCTCCTTCACCAAGATCGCAGTGGCGAAGTTCATGAAGAGCAAGTCGAACCAGGTGGTTGGTGGTGGATACAATGGTCGCTTATATCTCTGGGAGTTCAATTCTTCTTCCAGATATCCTGTGATTTCGTCGGTGAACAAGACCGATCAGAACTTCCCGATCATGTCCATTATGGAGAATTCCAACTCTCTGGTGAGTATATCAGCGGACGGACGTGTTTTGATCCACTCGAAGAATCTCGTCAATACGCTCTTTGATTCCATGCTTAATATTCCACTTTCTCTATACCAAGTTACCGCGTGCCACATCGACTTGAACCATCTGGTAGTGGGGCTCTCATCCGGCGAGGTTTACAGGCTGCGTTTGAACATGATCAGCGAGGAGGACTCTGCGGAGCTGATTTTTGCTGTTGAGGGAGCAAAGCTCCCGGTGATGGCGATTGACAGCGCAAATAGTGCGGTTTTGTCTGCCAGTCTGGACTACAAAATTAATGTGAGAGACGATAAAGAGAGGGAGGAAGCCTCAATAAACACTTCGTCCATCATAACGGACTTGTGTTTCCGGAACGCAAACGAGTTCGTTTCTGTGAGTTCTGGAGGGTTGGTCGAGTTCTGGAGACTGGAGAAGGGAAAGATGAGTAGTCACAACAGAGTGGACTTGAAGGAGGAGAATCTGAACCGGGCAGAGTGGAACTCCGTTGGGGATTGCTTGGCCTGCGGAACACTGAAGGGGGGGTTGTATGTGTTCAAAATGAAACAGTAATTGTGTGTGTAGTGGACATTCGAAATGACGAGGTAACGAGACAGAAACGATAATGATTATGGCGGTTTGTAGTGCAGAGAATGGAGAAGCGTGATGTCGCATGCCACCACGCAACAACACAACTACATGACTACACAACTACACTAATCACCTCCTTCCATCGATTACACACACTAAAATACACACCAATGTCTATGAAAAGCTAGATAACAAATTGTCTTTTGCCGACACTGTGATCTCCCCAAAAAGTCTGTCCTGTTTCAAGGCAACCGAGTCTGACGTTGCCAACACAAGTAGCTCGAAGAATGTTCTTGTAGCCTCTCTCTTTGGGTGTTTCGACAATGGTTCCTCCGAGTTCATGTCGTCGTACATGATTTCACTGAACGAGACTGTCATCTCGTTGTCGAAATCTTCTTCGGTCGAGCCGAACTTTTCTCTCAGCTGCGAAGCGATTTTTATCGTTGACTTGGACACCGCAGAAGAAGAGTTCTGATTCTCAAAAGATTCGACTTCGTCGTCAAGTTCGGGCAACAGTTCCTCTGCAGCGGGCAACGGATCGTCGTCGGGCAACAATTCTGGCTCTTCGAAAACGGGGAAATCAGGCTCGTTTTCAAGGAACTGCTCATCCTCCGGTCCAATCACAGGCTCCTCCACTCTCTCCGTCTCCGTGTTGTTCAGTCTTCTTCTCTTGAACAACTGTGTGTCGAAATCGCCGAAAGTCATCGAAACTGGCTTGGCCGAGGCCAGAAGCTGGTCCAGTCTGAGCTCTTCTACTGGCTTGTTTCTCGGCTGAGCGGGATAGTTGGCCTGGTTGTATTTGATCTCATCGGCCGGAATCTCGACGGTTCTGTCGAATACGATCTTTCTCCGCACTGTTCTCACCACATCGGTGTTTTCGAACGACACCGGTGCCCGTTTCTTCTTCATGGTTGTCGGAAGCTGGAACGCGTCGATCTGCGCCGATTCCGGCGGCGTCGCAGGCTCGTTCACGTCTTCGGGCAACGGAGACTGAGCTTGCGCGTCCAGCTCGAGCATCGGCTCCTCAAAGTCGGGCAACTCAAATGCGTCGTCGGGCAACTCAACTGCCGACATGTTACCGAGCTCGTCTGCTCTTCCAACTTCCACCGACCTATCAACGTCCATTTCTTCGTTCTCGCCCAGGTCAAAGTTCAAGTCCAGCTCCAAATCGTCCTCCATTCCGTCCAATTCATCCACTTCGTTCCGTCTTGGAACCTCCAGCGACCGGTCGAAAGTCGTGTCTTGCACAGAGCTCTCAGGAAGCTGTGTCCCTGGTTGTGCCATCTGCGACCCAAATAGGTCGTCAAAGTTCAATGGCTCCTGGTACAGAAGCTCCGTCTCGGTCACAGTATCCTGGAGAGTCACTGCTTTCATCGACGGAATCACAGTGGATTCTGCCGGCAAAATCACCGACTGCGACGCCTTAAACGACGACTTGAGCTTCAGAATCGCGTCGCTCACATCGTCAAATAGGTACTTGGCCTTCCTCGAGTAGATTCTCACCACTCCATAAAGTAATTGTCCGGTCAAACGTAGCGCAAGAGGCTCCATGTCGCCAGCTCTTTGTGAGATGATCGCGTTCGATGAAGACGTCACGATTGCCTGTGTTGTCTCTGTGATCGACGTGTTGAGCAGTTGTTGTTTAGTTAACTTCTTCTCGAGATTCGCCGCAAGCCAAACGTAGGCGAGCGGACCTTCTCGCGAGAGAAGTTGCTCCGAGTAAAACATGGCGGGATGCTGTAAAGAAAGCAAGTGGATGGGATGAAGCAAAGATCAAGTTGGTCGTTAAGAAACGCGTCAACAACGTTTGATGGAGATGGCTTGTTTTTTTTTTTTTTTCTCAAATTCAGATTTACAGGTCTGATTTTCGTGTCGCGCAAGTCGCGAGATTTGCCGCAAATTAGAAAGAAATATTGGGAGATCGGGCAAAAATACGCTATCCTCAGCCGGAAATAGAGCAGGAAACCCCCCGTGGAAAACCTGGCCCTCGTACCCGCAAAGACCGGTGCTCCCAGCTTGTGCGACAATCACGACAAACCCGTCGTCCCAGACAGTTTGCGCTCCCACCAAAAACTTCTCCAAAGGGATGCGGCTCTGAGGCTCTGCGGCAGAGAGGTATTTAATTTCTGAGTGCGGCTCATTTGGTAGCTGCTACCACCGTCTTTATTTCTCTAATTACAAGGGAAACCCGAGTCAATTCTTTCAGCCACACAAGCCTCTACGAGTTCCAGACAACCAGTTGCCTCAGAATGCCCAGAAAACACTCCTCGAACACTCAAGCAATTCGCCAGGTACCAAGCCAGTTCAGATACGCCCATTCGCTAGCCCGTCCTCTCATTCCGAGACAGACCGGACTGAACAGCCAGAAACTGCCTGCAACAGCCGCCGTCACCAGCCACACCAACAAAACACCTACACGTCTTCCTATCCTCTCCGCTGCGTGCTCCACCACAAAACCCGTCACAAAGAACGCAAAATACAGAGCCGGCATGTAATGATGGTAGTATGTGACTCTTCCCATCACCGCAAACGGTAGATAATGGAGTATCCAGCCCAAAAGAGGAACAACTGCTTTCATGAACACGCTCCAGGCCTGTTCCTCGGTCAAAACAAGCACCTGTCTGTGCCAAAGAAGTATCCAATACGTTAGAAGAAGCGTCAAAATCCCAATGCAAGCGGTGCTAAACCAAGTGGAGAACGGATTTCCTAGCAAATAGTATCTGACAACTCCGCTGTTCCACGAACACATGCGCAATCCCTCCCTAAGTATCGGCCACTCCCACCAACTTGACGCAATGTCATCCTGTTTGTTTGGGTCGGGAACCAGCGCATTATTGGACGCCATCATGGCCATCTGAAGCATCCAAAAATCCCACAGAAAACGAGGATTTGGATATTGATATTCTAAATCCGGCTGATATTTGTCGTTCTCGTGAAGCTCAACGTTCCACCACGTCGATTTGTCCAGCGGATTCCATGAGTCGTCCGGCCGACATATCACTTCTCCCTGTTTAAACCCCCAAGTTGGATACGATCTTCCCGTTGTGGCTAAGTAGCACCCAAGAACCTTGTGGCGCAGTTTGAGGCTGGTGGAGATCGGATGAACCGTCTCGAGATACTCCTCGGACGTCTCGTGTGACCGTGAGTACGTGGTGTTGGGCGAGGCCAATTGCTCCACAATAATCACCTCCCAGTCGTCCTTGTCGTCGCCAATCTCCTCGTTCCCGTATCCGCTCACCTCCCAGTACTGTTTGGTCACGTGACCGTTGATCTGGTGCGAGTGCAGGTTTCCGAGCGTCATCTCGTGCTGAAGACGGATCAGATCTCCGTTGCGGATGAATTCGCCGTATCTGGTTGGAGTCCGCGCGGGTTTGACGATGAAATTGTTGTTTTCGTCCTTGAATCCGTACGTGGTGATCTGATACTGTTCAGATCCGGCAGGATACAACGACTGATGCGAGTGCAGAAGGCTCGGCGACGGTCCCTGCGATCTCAATGTTATGCGCGAGCCGAGAGCCACGTTCCGTGGGTATGTGTAGATGTCTGTGTCCTCCATGCTGGCCTGGTAAAGCGAGGAAAGCGACCCGGTTCCTGTTCCTGTTCGCGTGAGGAGCGAAAAATGCACCTTGAAAAAAATCAAGTACACCAGAACGGGAATTAATATGAGACTGATGATCCGCAAAAACCAGCTTTTCACGTACTTTTTCACGCCAAATTGTGCCGACCAGAACTTGAGCCATAGATCAAGCACCGTGTATGCTCCAACGAGCAAAGTCACAAATAGTCCGACCCATTTCACCGAGCAAACACACCCGATCGAAATTCCCGTCGCACAAAGCCAGAGTTTCCATGGGATGGTGAACTCGCGTTTGCGGAGATTGTGAGTCTTGACGAGACACAGAAACGTGGTGGCGGTGAAAAATAGCAGCATCGAGTCCAGAAGAATGAACTTACCGAGCGCAATGTACGAGTTTTCCAGGCAAACCATCGTGGAAATCAGGTAAACTGTAGGCAGTCGAAATTTCAATGCGCGACACGTAAAATAGCACACGGGCACCACAAGAGTGCTGAACCAGGTCCCGAACGCACGCATCGAGGCGTAATCAACACCGTCGGGATATTTCTGACCGCTCTCGAAGTTGAAGTCGTCGGAACTGCCGTTGTAGCCCGCCAAGTACTCGCTGAGTCCGCACAGCATTTTTCCCAGCGGCGGATGGACGTCGTGGTAGTATTCGTGTCGCAGATATTGTGCACCGAATTTGCCAAAATGCGCCTCGTCCCACACGACTTTGTTGTTTGCCTGAACGTCATAGAGCCGGAGATACGCCGCAAGAACGGTCAGCACAAGTGGGCCAGCAATTGGCTCGACGTATGCGAAAAACGGGTTTACCAGGGACCGAACAGGTTTCTCATCGAGTTGTGTTGTTTTTGGACAGATTTCAACCGGGTTTTTGCGGTTTCTCAGTCCTGAAGACATCTCCATGTTCTAGAAGGCTCGAAAACGGAAAACCCCTGTAGAATTCCCCCAAAGACGTGCTCTTTTCCTCAGTTTTTGAGCACAGATCAATCTCGATTATCCTCAGAAATAAAAATATTTCGAGAAACGCAAAATTCCGTTGGAAAAATCGAAAATAAAAGCCTTGACGTCATTGATGATTATAGTCAGACCCCCATGCCCCACCGATGTTATACACCCAGAATCACGTCTTTACATCTACTCAATCAGTATTCTGTCATAAAGCTTTTAACAGGCATAAAACAATATATATAAAATGAACAAATAAAAAACATCATAAAACATGGCACTCATCTATCAAACCGTAGGTTCACCATTCCATTGAAAATGTCATCAACCTTTCCGCCCATGCTTCCCCCAGTCAACTGGCTGTTGTTAAACCCGGTCTGGCTCTGGCTCGCATACATATTGTTGTAAAAGGCAGGGTTTGTCTCCAACGAAGGAAGTCCACTAGCTCTCACACTGTTCCCGCCTCCACTGAGTTGCTGTCCCAACGGGGTCTGGCTTCCTGGGTTTGCCAGTCCTTGTCCGAGCGCATTCGCACGCAGCAAGTTCAACGATGCAGCAGAAGATGAGTGGTGCAACGTAGCTTGCGACTGTTGCTGCTGCTGTTGCTGCAGTTGAAAAATGTTTGGAGACGACGAAGAGGTGGCCTGCAATTGCTGATGTGGGTTCTGGTGTTGTTGTTGTTGTTGTTGCTGCTGCTGCTGTGGGAAAGCGCCCGGCTGTGTCACAATCCGTGGGGACTGTTGTCTGTATCTTCCCGAATTCATTGAGAGCGGCGAGCCCGAGTTCAGTAAGTTGTGCGATTGGGACCTAATCAAAGCCGGAGGGAAAGTGGGCTGTCCAGAAACAGTGCTGTTCACGTTTGCAGTCGAAGATAACGGAGTTCCAGCAATTCCGGTAACAGAAGTACCCCCGGTGGTCTGGGTTGCCAAATCCTGTCTTCTCACTGTAATAAATCCAGTATCAAACGACTCAACCAGGTTCAAATGTTGACACAAAATAGACAATGTTTTCCGTTGACTTGGGGTCAAGGAAGCCGCAGAAAAAGCTAGCTCAGAAGTGGATGACGCCAAAGTAGGACTCTTGAACTCGTCTTTGAAAATAGCAAGTCTGGTGTAGATGTCCAAAGTCTCTGGATCATTGAAGTCAACATTGCTTGGTAACGGAGACAATTGACTAACAGGGGTCAAAGTAACATAAACACGATCAGGAACCAGTTTGTGTTGATTGTGATGAACATTGGCAGCAGCTCCTGAGCTCAAAATTGGGAGAGTTCCCTGGGCATTGATAGATGCTGTGGCAGAAGCAGGGATCGAGTTGATTGAGTAGAGTGATGCCAAAGAAGTAGCGGAAGCTGATCTGTGCTGTTCCTCCAGTTGGCCTCTTTTCTCTCTCTTCTCCCGCTCAATGCGTTCTCTTTCGACCATAGGTAACATCTTCTTGTACTCGACTCTCAGCTTTCTGCCACCAATTTCCCTACCATTCAAGATTCCAACGACCATTGAGGTCTCTTCGGTGGAGTTGAAGTTGGCGAATGCCAAACCTCTAAAGACGCCGTTGTCAAAGTGGTAGTTGAACGCATAAGGAAGAGGTAAGTTCAACTTCGACATCACATCCAGCAGCTGTTCCTTCTTGATGGCAAACGGAATGTTTTTAATGACTATGGCTGTTGGAATGACATCGTCATCATCCTTTTCACCACCCATCACAGGAGAAGTTGGCTGGGTAGTGGTGGTGGAATGCGCGTTCTCCTCGGTTCTGTTCTGCATTGGCACAGGGGGAGGTGCTTGTTTTTCGTTGACAGTGGAGACACTGCCGTTGACGGAATTCATCGTGGAAGATTGGTTCATAGGCATTGATTTGGAGTTCGTTAAAAGACTTAAATTAGTTGGGTTTTGATTGTGTTGTTGTTGTTGTTGTTGTTGTTGCTGCTGCTGCTGTTGCGATTCATCGTTCATGTCTCCTCCTAAAGATGTCATGCTGAGGTTAGACATGCTGATGTTGGAGGCCACCTGGTGGGCCTGCTGCTCGATCCATGGGGTAACGTTCATGAGAGAGTTTGTCTGTTGGGGCAACCAGTTCGGGTTGAAGCCCTGAGACGACTGGGCCTGTTGGTTGGTGGCACCAGTGGTCAGTCCAGGAGGCAACTGGTTAAGGCCCGATGGAGAGGACTGGTGCACAGGAGTGGTGGATCCACCTGCAAAGTGTCTTGACTGGGAAACTCTCAGGCTTAGCAGAGAATTGCCTGTTGTGTTCGGATGGATGGCCGTCACGGAGGCATTTGTGGTGTTTCCCCTTTCTCCACCACCGTAGGTGGACGATGCGTATCCTGACGCGGAAGACATGGAGGACATCGACGGGCGGCGATTTGTGCCGGAAAAGTCTCGCTGTTGGCCGTCGACATGGACCTGGTCGAACGTTGGCGAGTCCTGAGAAAACGACTTCACATCCATGGTGTCGTTAGTCGTGAGAATTAGAAGATTGTCGTTAGCCTGTTTTTTTCTATGGTGTTCGTAAAGTCGTTCAGCTCTATATCAGTCCGTGTGGACTGTTTTGGTGGGTCCGTGATTGGGTACAGGACAACAGCTGATTGGCGCTCTTTGAGAGACAGATACGGCCGATGCCTGAATGCTGTGAGTCGTGCGAGGTGCTTTTAGCGAGAAAACGGAAGCTGTTGCGATGCTTGCCCTGCGTTTGATGCTGTTTTGCATCCAATTTTTACCGTTCCGAAAGATGTTGAGAACACTTTTTTGCACTGGTTCGCCGTTCGCTGTACGTGCCACAAAGTTGGGCAAAAAAAATTCACCTCAAAAAAATTCGCTGCTCGGGGAGCTAGCAAAGCGCAGGGGAGGGGCGCGCGGGCGGTGACGGATAGATGGACGTCGTGGGGTCTGATCGAGCGCAAACAGGGTCGACTGGGGAGCTCAGGAAGCGGGACGGAGCAAGCTCGGAACGACCTGATTGGCTGGGACGGGGGAACAGTGTTTGCGGAAAAAAAGGGAGAAACAAAAGAGGAGAAAGAAGGGAAAAAAAAGGGAGGGCAAAAAAAGGGAGGGCAAAAAAAGGGAGCATACGCAAGGAAAAAGTTGCGCAAAACCGGGTAACGTTGTGCGAACTGTTGCGAGGGTGTTTTTGGAGAGGTCCGCGACGACGGGTTTGGCTGGGCATGCAGACTGAACCGATCAATGGCCAGCACCAGTGCTGTTTCGTACTGTTACCTAAGAACGCAACCCCATTGGCTGGAACAAAAAATCCCGGTTCGGCGGCGCGTCGATCGACGCTTGCGTCGCTGTGCGTCGATCGACGCACGCCTTCGCGAGTGTCGAGACTCGATTTTTCATTCAACAAATACGTTGACTAACAAAACAGACCCATCAACACCTGTTGTTTTCTGCAATTACGCAATTAGTTCGCATCCCAAAATGGTAAGTTTGTGTCCGATGCCCACCGATGCCCACAGACAACCAACGGTGCAGTTGTGGTGACTGTTGTGCGCCGTATCCCATATTTTCAGCACACTAACCTCTGCAGTCCTCCTCAGCGATCCCCGGCGGAGCCAAGACCCTGGCCAAGAGAAAGGCCACACAGGAAAGCAAGCAGAAGCAGCAGCTCCAAAACCAACCAACGTCCACCAGAGCTGCTGGTGCCGGCGGCTCGTCTTCCACCATGCTGAAAATCTACACAGACGAGTCCCAGGGCTTTAAGATCGACCCGCTTGTCGTGTTGGTTCTGGCTGTTTCCTTCATCTTCTCGGTTGTGCTGTTGCACGTGCTGGCCAAAGTCACCGGAAGATTGTTCTAATCGTGTGCAGTTAAGTTTTGTTTTCTATCTACAGAATAATAATAATTTTTACAACTTCACAGATCCGTCAACAGGGCCTGCAAAGCCTGTGCAGCGTTCTCGACGTGCACGAGATGTTTCTCGATTCCGCGCTCGTTCACCACCTCCCACGAGCCTCCCGAACTCACCACGTCATCCCGCACACGCTCGTACGCGTACGGTCCTGTCGTGTTTGCCCGGAAACCCCGAACCTCGATCTCAACCACGGGGAATTCGCGTCCCACAATCACCTGCAGAGGGATCCCCAGTGCTTTTGAGCGCACCAGTTTGGCACCGAGTCGACTGTCTGTGTCGTCCACGTCGTACCGAATCTTCCCGTCCAATTGTGCCATGAATTTGTCCAGTTCCTCGTCCGAACTGGCCACATTATTCACCACGGTAACCTGAACTGGTGCAACGCTGGCGGGCCACCGTAGACCCTGTTCGTCCCTGGTGACAGTGGCAATCGCCGCAACAAGACGACTCACTCCAATGCCATAACAGCCCATCTCGTACGGCCGTCTGGACCCGTCAACGGCCGCAAAACCGCCGTCCAACGGCTCGCTGTACCGGGTCCCAAGATAGAACGTGTGGCCAACTTCGATTCCACGGTGGCTATGCAACTTTCCTGTGCCACAGCTCGAACAAACGTCGCCGTGCTGCGCCTCAGTGATCGCCACGTCCTCGAACGAGGTGAGTCGGGCCCGTGCGTACGGAACCAGAAGATCAGGTAAAAGGGTTCCCGGCTGAACACCAACGTCCATCACACGGATCAAGTTCTTGAAGTCGGTCTCGTTGGCCGCCATGTACGCGGATATCGCCTCCTCCTGCGTCAGATCCGTGCGCAAATCCACCAGGTCCTCCTCCTGAAGGAACTTCAGACTCAGAGTCCGACCCTTCGGATGGTAGACCACACACAGATCGCCGTCCGTCGTCAAAAAGTAGCTCGCAACAGCCTCGTCAGCCGCAGAATCGTCCGGCTTGTGTCGAACACGCTCCACGTTTCCCACAGAGCCGCACGAATCGCAGCTCAGCAGATGATCCTCGCCTGTTTCATTCAAAAAATGCCATTCGTAGCTAAGGTCGCCACCAATCGATCCCGAATCCGCGTTCGCCTGCACAAACGGAACCCGAAGATCCTCGAAAAACGCCCGATAAACCTCGTTCATCAGATTGAACGACTCCAGCGCAGATTCGCGATCCACGTCAAACGAATATGCGTCCTTCATGATGAACTCGCGGCCACGGAGCAATCCTCCACGGGGCCTCTTTTCGTTTCTGTACTTTCTCGTGATCTGGTAAACCCGAACAGGAAGTTTCTTGTAGCTGTCCGCAAAGGAATTCACCAGCTCTGTGATCTCCTCTTCCGCGGTAGCAGCCAGACAGAAATCATCCAACTTAAACAGCTCATCGTTTTGCCATCTATTCGTCTTCGCCCACAAAGATTGGTGAGAAAGCGCTGAAAGTGACACCTCTTGACAGCCAATTCTGTCCAAATGTTTGCGTAAAAGTGACTCGATGTTTCGCACAGTCGCCAGACCCAGAGGAAGCCAATGGATCAGCCCCGCACGCGGCTGCCGAATGTACCCCAATTTCACCAGCAAATCGGACGTGCTAAGCTCTCCGTACTTGCGGGGAAGCTTCGCAGTCACGTGATTGAAAACGGTGGTGGTGGACACAAACCTTTTGAACACCCCATGAACCATTGGTTGTATCTATATCTCTCGTTGCCCTCTGTGTGATCTGTATGCTGCCTTTTGTCTTGAACTGTCGCTTGTGCTTGGTTTTTTTCTTCTCTTCTTCTGCAAAAAAATATTTCGTCTCATCGTAAAACATTACGTAAGCCCCGTTGCTTCGTCCCTTCAATCTATAAAATGAGGACTACTGTAGTCGGCTTTCACCTTTCTAGGCAACAAGATCGCCCTCATTCTTGAGAAAGTATATGTTCTCCTTGATCTTGTCTGCCATTTCGTCGTTGCTGAGCCCTTCAAAAAGCTGGAACCCTTTGAAATCAACCAACGCCAGTTCGCACATCAGCTCCCAGATTTTGAGCTCCAGATCGAACTTGATTCCCTTTTTCAGGGTAATAGCACCTCCCCCATTGTTCTGGTCCTTCATTGCATCGCGCATTATCTGCCACGACCGTCGGCGTGTGTTGGTCTCCAGATCATAGTAGTACGACTTCGGCAACTTATCAACCTGCAATTTCGGGTAATTACAGTGGAAGAACGAGAACTTATTCGAGTCGTCCGGGTTCACCTGCAAGATTGCTTGACCAAAAAACGCGTTCCGGTTATCCAGATATCCAACAATTTTCGTCTTGATCCCGGTCATCAAAAATGAGCCCTCTCCAGTGACACGGCTCGCCAGATAGAACGTTTCTTTGTCACCCTCCCCGGGAAATCCCTGTGAAAACAACGGATAGAAGTAGTTGGGACCATGCAGGTTGTAATAGTACGCCAATAGCAGCGTTTTCAAATGCGTTTTTTTGTTGATCAAGATTTGGCCCGATTCAACGGACGGCGTAGAAGAGATCGCCTGACTTAAGTGACTCAGCCCACTGGTTCTATAGAACACTGGACTTGTCGATCGTTTCCAGAAATCTGGCCAGCAAACCATTCCGTGGGTCTTGTATTTCTCGCTCTCGAACAACGTCTGCGGTTTCTCGATCGGGATGTTATCCGAGTCCAAATACAACACTTGTGTGAACCGGGACAGAATCAAAGCCAGCGACTTGTATTGATATCCTTCTAGTGATCCAAGCGTGGATTTGGACAAATACTTGTTGAAATAAGAGCAATGCACGTCCGAGAAAACCAAGGTCATCTTGTTGCAAAAATGGTCGTTCTTGTCGAAGTAAGGCACAAACACCTCTATTGGGGTCGGGTCTTTCAAAACAGACCGGATGTACTTAATCGAGATCATAGTGAGCCAGTAATATCCCTTCCCAGAGACATATACTATACCTTTCGAATCCGGACTGTAGTGAGACTGTGTGATTTCTTCATAGCGCTTGAGAATGCGGCTATCTGGGCCCAAAAGAGAACGGTCCAGCTCTATGTGCAGTCTTTGCAGTTCTTTTTCTTGGTCCTGGGTCACCACCAGCAGATTTGATAGCTCTTCCTGACCGAGCTTGACAGAATATTCGTCGTAGCCATAGTACTGCCAGTATTTTTTGGGTGTGTCTTTGTAGGACGTAAACCTGTCACAAAGAGGTCTCAGAGCCCCGAGGAACAAAGAAGTTGCCTGTGATGCCACCACAGCGCTCAATTGTGTCTGTTTGTTGCCGTGGGAGTCTTTGTTGGCGACGATCAAAACGGCCGCGACCAGCGCAGCGCTCAAAAGATACGCCACTATCCATCGTTTTCTTTTAAATCTTCCCGGAACCCTTCGTTTCCAAAAAGCCATGCTGGCTCTCGTGTTCTGTAAGATGGTATAATTGGTGTGGTTTCAGGAAGAAACCTTGCTCGCTAGAGATGAAAAATGTTTTGTTTGCTCGATTTCCCGATCTAGACAAAGAAAAAAGGGCAATTTTTTTGTGAGGAGGGCAAAAAAAAAATCGTGACAAGAGGGATAAAGGGGTTTTTTCCAGGTACCCGCACAAATCCGCAAAGTTGTGAGATCGAGACAAATCTGAATATCAGCACAATCTGGAGTCAGGGGGAAATGTAAAGACCGAGAAGCGTTTAGCCAGGCCCGGTCTGCGGAAAGGGGCAACTGAGTGTATTTTTTCAGGGTAACTGAGCCTTGTTTGCTGTCTAATTGTTTTTTGTTCTTGCTCCATGTACGAAATGTTACATCATAGTTGATATTTTGATTGCTCTCAGGGGGTATAAATAGAGGAGATGGTTGCCGATTCTTCTGGTTTTCCCAAATAGTTGTCTCAATAATCAAATTCATCATGTTACCGCTGAAAAGAACATTGTTTGTGCAGCCATCTTTCAGATTGGCAATTCCTGCCGTGAGAACGCGGTCTTCGTTCATTGAAAACACCAAGGAGACCCTGAAGGATATCAATATCAAAGTTGGAAAAACGCTGGCCTCAGGAATTGACAAGGCGGGCGAGGTGAATCAGACCGCGAGCGAGGCGGTTTCGTCTGGAATGAACCAGACCAAGCAGAAGGCGGACGAGCTTTCCCAGCAAGCAAAAAGCACATCCGAAGAAGCAAAAGACGCTTCACGCGAGTTTTCGCACGAGGCCAAAGAGCAGGTTCGGGATTGGTCCAGTAATGCCAAGGAAGAGGTGCAACGGTCGGCCGCAAACGCGACAGATTCTGCGTGGAATGCAGCTGAGAACGGGGCAGGATCAACAGCAGAATCAATTTCACACGTGAAGGAAAACCACAAGGGCTACCAGAGTCTACAGGACAAGGGATCGAAGGCCGAAGGGGAGCAATTGAGACCAGACGACGGTATGTAGGACAGTAAATAGGTCACATAGTTGTGAAATATGGTTTGCATTTGGTGATAAGTACATGGGTTGTGCGGTCAGTCACTTCTGTATTTCGTCGCGTTGAACGCTGAAGGTGGGCTCGACAACGTTGATGAACCGGAGACTTGCTGCGCGGTGCGAGGATACCGTGTCGCGTGATATTGTGTCACGTGATACCGGCTCGCTCATCGACCGGTGGACGGTGAGCTGTTTGATGGTTGTTCGCTCGGTCTCGAGCTGTCTCCTGAACAGAGACTCCGATTCTTTTTTCTGTTTCTCCATGAGGCTGATTTTGGAGGTGAGCAACTTCACCTCCTGACGGAACATCTCCAACAGCTGTTCGTCTGAGCTTATTAGGCCGTTTGCGGACTCCGATGCTTTGTATTTCGAGATGGCCGACGCATATGTTGGCCCGAGTCCGTAGATCGGCTCTTTTTCCCCCACAATGCTGACAAACGCCTCTTTGGAGCTTACGTGAGAGGGCAGCTGGCTTATAATCGACGAAAGATGCGAGTTCAGCGAGGAGTTCTCGGCCGAGAGTTTTTTCAGTTTTGATTCGAGCGCGTCTTTTTCTTGACTGTGTAAGGATTTTTCTTTGCGCAGCAAGCTCAATTCCTGGTTCAGCTCGCTGTTTTGACGTTCCAGAGTCTCGTAATTGGTCAATGCAAGATCGTAGTTGTTCTCCATTTCGGAGATTCTTTGCGAGATGTTTTCGTACTGTTTCAGTTTCGCCTCGGCCTCGTCAAGACTGGCTTTGAGTTGCTCGTTTTCGGCCTCCAGGGCCTCCAGAGCCTCATCGTCGTCTTCATCTTCGTCAATTCCAAGTTGATCGCCGTTTCCGAGCGAATCTGGGGTCGGAACCTGTTTCTGGGGCGAAACTCCTACAAACGAGAGTGCAGAGTTGATCGAAAGGCGAGCGGCGTGTTTGAAGTCCGCGTTTGCCGCTCCCTGGGTGGACACTCTATGCAGTCCTGGGGAACCTATGGGCCGGCTCTGGCCAAAAGGCACCGCCGAAGGATGTCCCATTGAAGGAACAGGCACAATACCGGGACCCGCGACTGCGGGTCCCGGAGAATAAATCGATGGCGACGGCAAATGTGGCTGGTAATACTGGCGTGGCTGGTGAGGCTGCTCTGGAAGGTACGATCCACTCCCGTTACCGTTGCCGCTGTAAAACGACGAGGTGCTCCCGTTGGATGCTACACTCGTTCGTGGATGTCCGGGGTACCAGTGTGGCGCGGGCGGGTGGAACTCGGCGGAACCGTTGTTGGAAGGCCCGCTGTAGATGCTGGCGTTGCTTCCGCGGACGGGTGGCGGTGCAAACATGACAGAGGCGGTTTTGGGTCGGTACTTTTTGCGCTGTTGGTGTTGGATCTGTGTGGAGATCTGAGTCTGTCTGAGTCCGGCGCGGCGGATCGAGGACTGTTTGTCGTCGTAAGCATCGTATGACGCGGCCTGGCCCGGGAGCACGGGGTGGCCGAACTGGCCGGACTGGTCGTGAACCTGGCCGGCGATGGGCGCAAAATCATCGGCTAGAAAGTCCTGGGGGAGAGACCGGATGGACCCGTTCATTTTGCGGTTCCAAAACGCGGCGCCGTGGGGAAAAAAACGCGGTTTTGTGGCTATCTAAGGAAGAAAAAGCCGTCATTTTGGGTCGAATAATTTTTAGCACTTGGCAGAAAAAAAAAATGCACGAGATCCCAAAAAGGAAATTTTCAGATCTGGTTACACCGGCTACCAGATCTCAGATCTACGATAAGACATTAAAACAAATGATTTCTAAGATACAATAGTAATGTACAAAATGATGGTGATAATGCTGAAAATCAAAAACTCCGGGGCGACAGCGCCATGCGAGGGGACGGGGCGGCGCTTGCCATAGTATACAAATAATGAGACAATCTCCTAGCTCTTGTTGCATTTGGAGACGTGAGTCTGGAACCGCTGTAGCCGGTCGTGTCTTTTCCCGCACTTGGGACACTTGAAGCGGTCCGAATGAATGATCATGTGTCTTTTCAAGTCATCGTCGGTGGAGTAACTTTTGAAACACATTTCGCAGTGGTATTCCGGTTTCTTGGGCCCGTGTTTGTCGTGCTTGTGTTTGGAGAGGCGGTCCTTGCGGGTGAACGAGCGCTGGCATTGGTCGCATTTGAACGGTTTTTCGCCGATCTCAGACATGCTCCGCCGTTTGTAGGGCATGGTGGGTCTGGCCTTGCGCGAGGATCTGTTCTGCGAGCCTGGCGATACCGAGTCGGTGGATTTGAGCGAGTATGTAGACGAGCTGCGCTGGTCCCCCATGCCGTACATGATCGGTTTCGGGTCGGGCTTGGCGTCCGTTCTCTGGTCGGAGACGCCGCTGCTGGAGACAGAAAAGGTTTCTTCGTCGGAGCTGTTGGCGTGCGTGTACAAGTTGGGCAGGGACCAGGATGTGGCTGGTGCGGACAGCGGATCTGGTGTGGCGGTGAAGAAGCTGAGCGACGGATACGCTGCAGAAAGCTGGTAGTTTGCCTCGGTGAGGTTCTCGCTGGAGCTGGATGGGTCCTGTGTGTCAATCAGCGGCCACGTGAGACCCTCGTCGGTTTCTTCTTTGGACTGGTCCGGGTTGAAATAATCATTTGGCGAAGACATGATCGAGTCCTCTAGGTAGAAATCAACATCTAACATGACCTCAAGTTGTGGGCGACAATCATTAGGCTGCAAGATGTTTTGTAATTTCCTGGGGCGGAAATCATGCACATTATATACGAGACTCAAATTTCTTCCCCAAGGAACAGCCTTGGTCAACCACCGCTTTGACTACGGATAAATTCCAGATTTCCATGGGCTCGGGGCGGTGGAGATTTTTTCCACCCAGCTGCACGACCCTGCGGGCACCATTCGCGCAGGGCATTTCGGAGCTTGCACGCGCGGATCCCAGCATAGCCTAGCACAATCGAACGGGGCGCATCCTCGCCAACTGACCTCTATTGTGACACAGTCTTCCGGTCACCACTTGGCTGGTACCCTGGTGATCTTTAGCCGCAATCCAGTGCCCAAATTTCCGGCACAGCCACCGCCATATGCGCCGCGTCCGCCGCTCCGCGCCGCCGCACAGCAAAAACTGCGGCCGGTTTTTTACAGACGGGCACTTGCTGCAAGCGAAATGTTGCACGATATACGGCATTACAGGTAGGCTTCGACAACGGCACCGAAGCATAGATTACACAGCACAGGAAACATCTTTGCGCCGCATCGTCCGCCGCCGTGGCTTCCACCGTTCCACCGTACGTAGGTCCGTTTAAATCCGTGTGCAAGTCCGTGTCACAGGGTCACAGTGTCACCGCTGCAGCAGCTGCGCCGCGCGATCTTCGGGCTTCTGCGTGCGCGCGCGGCCGAGGCGTCCGAGCAGACCGGCGCCGACGCCGACACCAACACCACCGCGGCGGCAAACGGTCCTGCGCCAAGTCCTTTCCCGGCGTCCTGGGCTCTCACGTGCCGGAACACCCTTCAAACGGTTCCTTATCTAAGCATCTTCCCTTGCATATCCGCCCGCAAACTCCTGCCGGGCCCTGTCAGGCCCTGTCAGGCCCTGCCGCAGCCCTCCTGGGGCCCTCCTGGGGCCCTGACCCCGGATGCTTAGCCCCTTAGCTAAGCATTTCTCGTACTGGCAGTTTCCTCGCCGAGCACGAGCAAAGCCCCGGCCCCACATTTCCTCCTCGCGAGCCGAGCCGCACACCTCCAATTTCCGTTTTCTGCATTTCTACGAGATCCGACGATCGCTCTGAGTGTTTCGGGCCCAAATTGGGCCTCAATTATTACGCTAACGCTACTCTATCACAAACTGCTCCAACATCTTTCTGTCCGCGCTCGAGAGCTTCCAGTTGACTCCGTCGCCGCCGTCCCGAACAAACTCGTCGTACAGCTGCAGAGCCTTGAGCTCGATCGCGTCCAGATCCAACACCCGCCTCTTGGTTCGCTCGTCCGACGTCAGCTGCGACCACAGCGAAACACACGACCCACCCGAGTCCTCGATCTCGCTGTGGTCCGCCGGACACTTGCACCGACACCCAACACCCACGGCCGCGTCCTCGATCGGGCGGTCGTACGCAGCAAGCGCGTCCTCGTCCCGCTTGGAATACACCTTCTTGTACTCCGGACTCGAGCTGTACGGAAGCTGGTTCGGCGAGTTGCGCGGACAATGGCCCAGCGTCGAGTGTTTGTAGCCAATGTCCCTGAAATAGTGGATCTGCGACAGATTCAAAAACATACCGGCAGCAAGGGAGTGCACCGGCGCATCGCCCCATCTCTCGGAGAAAAAGCCCTTGGACTCCTCTAGATAGTCGAAATAGCTCTGGTATTGGGACCCGGTGAACAGATCCGTGCGTGCAATCTCAAAATTCGACCAAAAATGGCACAGATTGTACTCGGATCCATCAAACTGGTCCTTGTTCGCCAGTGGAAGCCCCCTCTTGTTGCTATGATCAACCAGTTTGTTGATCGAATGCTGGTCGATTTTCTCCAGATCACCGCCGTTCCTGGCCACCCGCAACGCCTGGTACATCGGCGTCCTCTCCTCCAACTTGTTCCAGAAATCAGCCTTGTTCCGAATGCTCTGATAGTGTTTTTTGTTGGCTCCCTCATAAAACACAAAGTTGTCCGCAAACATGTTCCACGAGTCAGGCACCCGTATGCCCTCCTTTCTGATGAATGACTTGGTGTATCGAAACAGATTCGGCACCGTGTTGATCAGCTCCTTGATGGCAATCGTGAACCCATACACCTTTCCTGTTCTCTCCATCTCCAAAAACGGATCGTACGTCAGGTCACAATAAAAGTCGACATCCGGCTCCACTCGCCAGTACCAGTCCAGCTTCTTGACCAAAGGATGCTTGAAGAAATAACCCGAATAAAAACGACACATTTTGTGATAGCTGGCCATGTTCCCGTACATGATTTCTCTGTCTCCCTGTGACTCAACGGCCTCGTTGAAAAAGGCTTCGTTGGTCTTTTCGTCCTCAAAGTCCCACTTGTTGGCCGGAATGAATCCAAACTTCACAGGACCACTGCTCACCTCTGCCACTCTTCTCTTGAACTCGCTGGAGAACCTCTCGTTGTTCAGAAACACCCACGGATAGTTGAACCACTGGTTGAAATGTCTCTCCAAAGACTTCATCGACGAGACAACGCCGTCAATTTCCGAGTTGCGCGCCAGAACCACAAACGCCGCGTTTGCACGTGGTCCTGACCGTTCAATTGTCACGTCTCTGCATCCGCTCGCAAAGACATCGTCTACAGACGACCCAACCGCTCTCGCCGACATCGGGTATTTCGCCAGATTTTTGTTGGTGAACCGTTCCTCAAACTCCAACGATTGCAGCGCCTTCAAGTCCACCACATTGCTCAAAATCGTCATTTTCAGCAGGAAAATGACCATTGGTATCAGAATTGCCACCAAAACCCACACCTTCACCATGTATTTCTTGTATAATTTGACTCTATAGCCCAATACTGCTCGCACTCGACTCACTGCTCCGCTGTTCCAGACGCCCGCCAGTTTCGCCGCCGCGTACTGTTTGTGGTAAACGTGTCTGAACACGCTGACAGGCACTCGCATTTTTGATTTGATGTCTATCTTTTCATGTGTTGTTGCAGTCAAAAAAAACGCCAGCAAAAGGTAACAAAAATAAACCCGATTTTCGCCGCTTTTTGCTGGGAAAACGTCTCGTTGTGGTATTCGCTCTGATTCGTGCTCTTGACACTGACTTTGACGTATTGTACAGCAAAAAAACGTGCAATTTCGGACAATTACCAAGGACAAAGTATTATCGAGAAAAATAAGGATACAAACAAAACAAGAAAAAATCTTACAAAAAAAAGTACGAACAAGACAAAAAAAATTTGATTAGAACAAAACGTCACAAAACTCAACATTTTTGCCCCTCTATTTAAACAGTCTTTTTCCCTCCCGCTTTTCTGCCAAAGAATTGCCATGTTCTTTGCTCCAGAACTACAGCATATTGCAGTCTGTCGACATCATTCTGCCGTCAGCTGGACCCTGCGCACACGACGTTACTCCTCGAGATCTCGAGATCAGCTCCCCGTGGACCCTCTGTGGACGCCCCAACAGCGGCTATTGCGTTCGTTGCGCGTGGGACGACCGATCAAAAGTCCTGGATACAGACTGAAACAGCTGGGTCTCCGAGATTCCAGTCTTGAACGTTTCTCGAGAAACCTCAAACAACCTGCCCCGGAGGCGTATGTCTACTGGAACAGAAAGAGGGAGCCAGAGGTCGTCCAGAAGGAGCAAAACACAACCAAACAGCCACTCAGAAGATGGAACCAGGTTTTAAACTCGCCGTCAGACGCAAAAAAGATCCACAACGTTCGATATCTCATTGAAAGATGGACTCAGGATCAAATTTTGGACACGATCGCTCCAAACCAGCGCACTTTTTACGAACAAGAAGTGACAAGATACGGGAAGGCATATCTGGCTTACTCGGGGGAAAATTCAGAAGATTTTCCGTCGTTGGTAGACCATTTTTCTCGCGTCTTGTTCTCCAAACTTCTCCCAAAGACGGTCAATCCTCTTCTTCCATCGGCGTCCGCTTTCCAGGAAAAGGAGATCTCCACACTCGCAGCATTGAAAACACTTCACGCGGCACTTGAAACGGTCTCTCTTGCCGAGTTTCGGCACATTTCGGCCTCAATAGACTCTTTGCTAAACGAAATCGACGAATCGCACGTCTGGATAGAGGATTTCTTCACCAGACTTCTAGCCACTGGTGAGTTTGATGAACACGCCACCTACGTCTGGCTTAAATTGAAGCTCAAACTGAACAGAGATGTGGCCGAAATTTTGCAATTTCTCGAAAACAACGCCCTTCCCCTTTGTCTTCACGTCTCGCATTACAATCTACTTCTAGACCACTTCGCAGAAGATACCGAACTCATTTTGTCTTGCATGATTGCGACCAAACTCGAGCCTGATCGGTCGACAATAGTCCATATTCTACAGCATTACGGCTCGCAGGGACATCTTGACGGGATTCTGAACACAATGACGCTTCTTTTCCACACACTGCGTTTCAACCTGGACAACACACTGATTGAGCAAATTATCCAGTCCTTGGTTGCATGTCACGAGTCCAATCTGGCTCTGTTTCTGCTGTCTAAAGTCTGTCGGTCTTATGACTTACAGCCTGATGCCTCGAAAACAAACCAGTCGTCCATCGCTGACTACGAGGTGTTGGTTCTCGATTACCTCACCAAGAACTTCAAAAGAAGACAGACTCTGTTCAACCACACCGTCAAGCCCACGGCAGGAATGGTTCGACCATTCTTGAAACTGTACAAGGAGAACTCCGAAACAAAGCTGTTAGCCATGTTGATCGAACTGGTTGAAAAATACGACATCGAGCTGTGAAATTATCTGTGGAATTCAATAGAAAAAACGGCTTTATAAACTGTGTGTTGCCATCAGCAATTCACCTGGCTCAACATCCTCCTATATGCAATCTGCGGGATCCCCTTTTTGTCACGAACCACTTCGCTCCAGATGATCTCGGCACTTAATTGAGCACCATACACGCAACCCGAGTCCAGCCCAGCAGAAAACTCCTTGTATGTGAGTCCGCGTTTGGCATCATGACCATAATACACCTTGGTTCCCATTGTCAACTCCGACCCGTTGGAGTTCTTGATGCTGTCGGAAACCAGTTGTTTTTGGTGGGCAGTCCAGTGTTTGGTCCACGCTTCAGACTTGACTCCGCCAACCTTGTCGTGTCTGTCGTCGGTTGGTGTTTTCCAGTCGGGCGGAAGAACGTTTCTCATGGTGGTAACTGCGTCCACGTCCTGATCCTCCAGAGCCGGCAGATGCCACATCAATCCGCCGTGCACTGCGACTCCCATAGCGGGATACTGAAAGTACTTGGTCTGTCTCTTGTTTGTCAAATGCGGAACCGGCCCGAGTTCCTGAATCAACGGACAGGTGGAAATATAGGCAATGTGCTCCGGCGTCAGATGCTTGGCAATTCTCATAAGATCATCCAGATCGTAAACCTCTTCGGCACGGAGACCGTCGGAAGAATTGCGGTTCACGAAACTCAGCGGTGGAAGTCCGTGGTACTGTGCATATCTTCGCAAAACTTCCAGCTCGTGGTTTCCAAGAACGCAGCCAAGCTTGTTGGCAATTGCATACTCCAGAACTCCCATCGAGTTCTTTCCCTTGGCAATGAAGTCCCCGAGAAGCACGACATGATCGTGTTTCCCGCCGTCATACCTCACCTTTTTCAACAGTTCTTGAAGCTGCAACAGCGACCCGTGCACATCTCCAATCAAAATGAGTCTCTTGGCCATTTTGGACGGAAGCTTGTGCTTGCTGAACTTGCCAAAATGATGCTTGAACAACTTGGAGGACTTCTCCAGTAGCTCCCAGTCCCTCAAGTCCGGAACCTTTTTGAGCGGATTGTCGTCATCTTTGATTCCATTCACTTCTGTAAAGTCATCATGTAACATAGCTGCATCTTTCTCGCCTTTTTTCGGCGGGATAACAGGGTGAAGATACACTTTTTCCTGCGAGACTTTTACCAACTCGGGAATCGTAGCAGCTGGAGGAGCCAAATCCGGTAAAAAAATGAGAACAAAGTAAACCAGAGGAAGCACAACCACTACCAATCCGGCATACATGGCGTACTTCCACTTCTTGTTGCGGCCAAAATCATCTTCCTCGTAGTAATATTCATCATTCTGGTCGTCGGTGTAGTGGTACGGCTCCTGACTGGCCAGAAGAGGCTGATTCTGGTCAGACATGTCTTCAAAACTGACTCTTTCAGAACCGATTCGGGGTTTTGTGGTGTTTTGTTGATCCAAAGACGATAGCCTGTCAGCAGCAAAAATTTAAAAGTGATGCTAAAACTTTCCCCACAGAATTTTTTTTTTCTTAGCCGTACGCAAAAAACAAAACAGTCACGTGATTCGGAACATGTGATTCACAAGTATTTCAGATGCGTAAATTTGGATGGAATTGACGAATACAGTATATATACAAGAAACAGAAACGCACCAGGTGATCAAGCCACTACCCGGTCATTCATTTGGAAGGCTCCGTCACGTCACTCACCAGACTGCTCAACATGTCCTGGACATCACGGGTCTCCTGGTCGACAGGCATTTTGGCAAGCTCCCGCTCGGCCTCTGCGCCCCCGAGCAGCTGCTTCATACGCTGGCTGAACTCTCCAGCACCGGAGATGTCGTAGTACCAGAAACCTCCGGTGACAAACATCGAGAGCGACGTCACGGCCAACAGCGAGGCGTGCGAGACCGCGCTGAGGGCGTCCTTATAAAACGAGAACTTTGGTGGAACATGGTTGTGTTGATAAAAGTTAGGAGTGTATCTTCTTCTAACAACTCCGCGGTAGGCAATCTTGGAAGCAATGTATGTGGCAATTGTGCAACCATAGAACAACGCAGCCTGGTAGAACCGACGCTCGTTGTATTTGAGCACAGCTTCCGACTGTTTTGAGGGGTCTCCTCTTCCTAGAAACTTTCCGAAATCAACTGCTGGTGCCACCATTTTGCTGTAGAAGACTCAGTAACTAAAGGTTCTTTATGTATCGGGTGAGAAAGCCAACTTCAAATTCTCGTGAGTTTTTTTTTTCTCCAGAGCGATCTGCCAAAATATTTTATGTGCACACAACGTACAATTAACCTGATATCGAAACCAAACCTACAAATCTGTTCTCATATTTCCAGCTGAGAACGTCTCTGAGCAATCCCTATGAGAGTTCTATGTCATCTTGCCAGCCCGGTCGGTTCAAGTTGTCACCTTTTGCAGCTCCTGGCTGTCTAAGTTGATGATTTGGACACCGTTTTCGGTGTACTGTTGATCTGTGAAGCTATTTTTGTCCGGGAAAACGGCCCGCGAACAGTCCTTCACCACATACGTCGTGAATCCCAGCTTTTTAGCGTCAATCGAAGAGTTTAGGACGCAAAAATCGTAAGCCAATCCCACGGTAAAGACGTGTGTGATGTCGTGTTGGCGCAGGAACTCCTCACACTCCGTATGGTGCACTCCCCATGTGTCCTGAAAACACGAATAGTATTCCCGGTCCTGCAGATAGCCTTTTTTAACGATACAGGAAGGAATTGACTGCGATTCGAGCAGGTCTGTGAACGCTGAGTCGAACTCTGGCGGGAAAGACGAGCCCTTGGTGTTCTGGATACAATGGTCTGGCCATAGAATTTGTTCTTTCGTCTCTTGAGAACCGAGGGGGTGATTGAAGGTCTTCGTCGTGTAGGGAGGAACATTATGGTTAGAGGCGAATGAGGTGTGATCTGCAGGATGCCAATCTTGTGTCGCCACTATGGCCTTCCAATTATACTTATGCAAGTTCAAAAGCTCTATAATGTGGGGAATAATGTCTCTTCCGTGTTTGACGGCCAGAGAGCCCTTTTCCGGAAGAAAGTCTTCCTGGAGATCCACCACTATCAAGGCTGGTCTGAACAACGACATTTCCGCTCAGACAAGCTTGTTTTTGTCACTTCTTGACTGGAATTGACTAAAGAGTGACCTTTTCAGCTTCTTTTTTGGTTATTCTGACGTGTCACACGACTCACTCATGGCAAAAACGTGGTTTTCTTTATCTAATTTTTCCCTGTACTTTTTTCCCTTTGTTCGTTTCCTTTTTTCGGCTTGTCATTTTTTTATGATTTCGCGGTGCCCAAATCTTCTGATAGGCTTTTAAAGGGGATCTTTTTCTGAACGTTGGCTATAAAGAGGTGTTTTGGTGCTGTTATCAGCCGAGAAAGCGTTGATTTGGGTCAGAAAACACTTTTGGAAGTACGATTCGAAGTTTTGTGGAGTTTTGAGCACGAAAGAAGCCGAAATCACACAAAATCGGAAACAAAGGGAAAAACAAGGACAGGATGTCGTCAAGTGGTTTTTTGCACGAGGAAACTGACATAAACGCGTGTTTTGAAGAGTCGCCACTGTCTGCAGATATGAATTTGGAGCTCAGATCAAACGTGAGCTCGGCATGTTCCTCAGAACTTTCATCGGAGTCGATTCCCAGACAACAGGCCGTTGTGATGGAGGGCGAATCACAGGCTAAGCTCTCGACATCGTTCACGGTGGAGGATGTGTTCGAAAGCGTTGTTCTGCAGGACGAGGCGGGGGTTATCGACGTTGCAAAGACGTTTGGTGATCTGATTGGAGAGTCGGAGATCGGTCTCATTGACTTGAAGAAGCTTACGGGAAAGGTCTTGGACGATAATAGGGAGGCTAGGGAACAGATTCAGCTCGAATTTGTTACTGTTCTGACTGCTATCAAAATCATCAATGAAATTAACATGATTCTGTGCTCACCTCTAGATGAAATGTCTTTTGAGAGAGCAGCAAGTCTGTGTCTCTCGGTCAATGGGCTTTTCAAGTACCATTTCCAGTTACCGCAGACCCACAGCAACTTCGCTTTCAAGAACTTCGGTGTTCTTCTGGGACTCGAAAAGTTCAGCTTTATCAGGCCTTTGCTCAGCGTCCTGTTTATGGCACCCAAGTACGATTATCCGCAACAGGAGAGGTTGAAAAAAGTGTTCATCTTGCTTCTTTCGTTGCATTCAATGAACAGGGACATGTTTGCAAACATGGTCGCTGCGTTCTCGAAAAAAGATGTGTTTGATATGTTTTCCCATATTTTCAACGTCAATGACACGGGATTTTCTGACGACAAAGAACAAGAGGAGCTTGATGGTCTCTTTTCTTTGTTTTGCCGGTTCAATGATTGTTTGACTTTAGATCAGAGTGTCCTCAGTGAGGATAAGAGCAGCCAATTTCTGCTTGATTTAATTCTTCCAGATAGCTCAAACGGTGCCTACTTCAAGAGCATCAAGACCTTTCTCGAACTGGATGGGATTTTCGCACATTTTGATCCTCAGGCCAATTGTTTTGAGGCATTGATGAGTCTCACTCATCTGATTTTGAAAGGCACTCTGAGCAGAGAGGCTTTGTCCTTGTACTGTTTCAACCGTCCTGAGACGCTAGTGAAGCTAAATGCCCTTGTTGATGACCCTTATTTTGCTGGGAAAAAGACGGAATCTATTCAACAAAGGTTGGCTTACTACCTTCTTGTGAAAGTCAGTGAAAACTTGATCATGAACTTTCCACTGGTTAGTACCAGTGATGAAGGTCTGCTGCGGATCCTTATCAAGTTCAACAACTCAAACTACAAACAGGCTCTTGGGATCACAGACAAATCCTATAATTACACTGTCACACAAATGACAATGAAAGTTTTGTTTGAAGTGGTTGATCAAAATTACAAGTTGGACTTTTCCACCGAAAAGTACTTGTTGCAGTATCTGAAGGTGAGCTTGAGAAACATTAACTACAACCTGGACTCTTTTGAATCTTTTTTGAGCATCCATAGTCTTTTGAACGATATGGGAAGTCGTCTGTCTCTTCACGCGTTGCTGGAAACTGTTCAGTTCATTCTATCGTCGAGCTTAAACAAGGACGAGTTCTCCCACGCTGAAGATCACGCACAAATTCCGAAGTTTTTGGAGAAATCTTTTGGGTTTGACTTTATCCCACCACTTGGCAAATCGAATTTTGTTTTCGAAGACAATTTGAATTTTGGCGATGATAGCAACAAACAACTGAGAGACCTTACATTCCAGCTTTTCTCCTCGGTTGAAACATCAGTTGGTTACCGTCGCCCAATCTGTATCAAACTGCTTCAAGACTGTTTGATTCTTTGCTCAGTGATCAAATCCAAAGTGTACAATCACCTCAGGGAGTACAACGACGAATTGAACATCATGAAGTTCTCTGCAGAACACCAAGCGGGCTTGAAAGACGACGGCATCCACAAATTCAAGCAAAAGACTTTCACGCAACTGGCCTTATTCAAATCGTGTCACGGCCTAGATTTCAAGATTATGAACAAAGCGATTGATATCAATTTGAGCGCGACATTCAGCTGCTTAAAAATGAAAGATAATTACAGGCGATTTGGTTCTTGTTCAAGACAGACACTTCTATACAACAAGGTGGTATCCAACCTCATTTATCAGTATCAGGTCGACTCTTTGCTGAGCTTCTTGCTGATATACAAGGAATTTGGGTTGTTTAGTCTTTTCAAATTTTTGAAAAGATTACTTCTTCACGACCTGAGTCTTATTCCTATTGCTTCCGAGGTGCTTTCTGACCTCATGGGATTTGAGAATTCCTCAAACAAGCCGAAGCTACAATACGTGACTACCATCATCAGTCAAAGTGAAACTTTGTGTAATCTTGTGAGGCAATTTGTTGAGCTTTTTGATGACGGACATTCCACTTCGTTCAAATTTTTATTCAACTTCATGAAGAATCATCCTTCGCCAATTAAGCCCTCAAAGATACCAAAGGGATCTGTTGAACTGGATCTGAAGAAGTTTGCTGACGTTTTAGGTTTCAAGAACGATGACATGTTCATCCACGCGACATAACGGGCAGCAGTCTGATAGTTGAGACAAAGTGGACAGAGCAGACGGTTAACCGTGCGATTGACGTTCGTCTGTTACCTATAGGCTGTTGTCCCCTCTTTGCTTTAACCTCTATGGTGCTCCTGCACTACATTTGCTTATAAGACGAGCTGAATTCAAACACATTGACATACTACTTCTCCCTATATACACCTCTTCAAGCAAACCACTCGCTGATCACCTGTTTTCCCTCGTTGCTGTACTTGTTGAGCAGAGCAACAGCCTGGTCCTGGGGCAACGTTGCCAGCAGCTGTTTGACGGTTCTCACCACTTCTTGTGCGGTCTTTCCTGACAGAGCACCAAAGAGCAGAGCCTGGACAACGTCGTCGACGATTTTTGGGATGTAGTTAGCCACCAGCGGATGTTGCTGCTGAATAAGCTCGGCCAAGAACATGAATGCGAACGGAGCAGCCTCCTCATCTTGCAAAACAGGCATCAATTTGAGCCAGCTTTCGATCAACTCGTTTAGGTTTGGAATCTGCGAACCAAAAGAGTGCATGATCTTGGCCATGGCAGCAATAGAATTCTCCGTGGCCACCAGATTCTCATCTGCCTTTGAATCTGGCACGTTGCACATCGACAACATCGAAGGCAGTGTGGCGATGCAGAAATCCTTGAACTGCGATCCGCCAAACTGTGCACAGGCTCCCACAGTGTACGAGGCAGCCTGTCTAAGGCCGGCGTGCGGACTTGTGAGGGACTCTCCAACAGGGTTCATGAAGAAATCCTTGAACTGGTATGACTGTTCTCCCGTGTATTCAACCAAGTCCGACACGGAACACAAAGCCAGCAGTCTCAATGAGGTGTTTTCGTCGCCCATGAAAGAGGCTATCGTAGGAATCATAGCCTGGTAAGCAGGCAGGAACCGAGCTCTGGTGCTCTTGAGCAGCGCGGTGATTCCCTTGGTAATCTCATCCAAAAGCTCCTCGTCAGTATACTCATCCTCGTCCTCCTGCAACTCCTCATTGTACTCGTCGTCGGCGTTTTCTCTCTCCTTGATTCTCTCGTAAATCTCCGACAGGTTGGTCTCGACAGACTTACCAATCGCCAGAATCTGCTCATCAGTCAATGAGTCCGCACCCATCACATCCAGCCCTTGCGTAATGGCCAAATAGTACGCCACAAGCAACTCGGGAACAGGGTCCGTACTCAGCTGGTGAACAAGCTTGTCGAACATCTGGCTCCACAGTTGTTTAGCCTGTGGAGATTGGTTCGAGCCCGTGGCCTCCACCGTACAGGTCAACAGAGAAGGCATCGTCAGCGCAGAGGAGCCTCTCACTCCGTCGTGCAGGTAGAAATCAAGACCAGGAATGACAATCTGGGTCGCAATCTCTTCCACGTACGGGAAGAAATCTCCTCCCAGAGACTCGGCGTAGCTCTTCAACAGCTCAATGGCTCCGGTCTTGTCGTCCAGAACAGCGGTGTGAACAGCAATGTGTTTTCCAGAGAGTTGAATCACGTCGTACTCCTCGTTCTGGTTGATCTCCTCCAGATCCTCCTCCTCGACAACAGAGATGTCCTGGACAGCCTTTGCAGCCTCCAACAGAGGTGGTAGAACTCCCGGAAGATATGGAATGAAATCCTTGCCGATCAGCTTGCAGATACGTCCCCATCCCTGTTCCAGATACATTTTGACTGCGTCGTCGTCGCCCGTCAAAGTGCTCTGCAAATGTGCAAAAATCTGGATCATCTCCTGGGCGTTGGCCATGAATTTCTCCTTTCCAACAGCCAGTGCAATCAAGGTCGAACACTCGATCGATTTGGCCTTCAGCAACCGGTTTTCTTCTCCGAGGTCCGCCTTCAACACATCAATCACAAGTGGCATCAGAGTGTCGTAGTATTTGATGAACTTCGTCTTGGCGGCGTCCGCAATGATGGCAATTGTGGTGATCACCTGCTCCTGGACGTATCTCTTTGGTGCACTCTGCAACAAGGTAAGCAAATTCGAGAGCAGATCGTCCAAATATGGCTCCAGAACCTCCTTCGTGGCGTCCTCAGAGAAGTTCACAAGGGCAGCAGCAGCATGGGCCTGGACTCTAGGAACGTTCTTGGTGTTGAGCATCGAAATCAAAGCAGGCAAGATCCGATCACCTGCAGTTCTTTGGATAACATCAGCAAAGTCCGTGGAAATCTGTCCCAACGCATTGCAGCAGGCATACTGGACTCTAGGATGTTGATCCTGCAACGAAGGCAGGATCAAGTCCAAGATTCTTGGAATTTCGCCAATCAAAACCTCTCTGCATCCTTCGGTGGCCGAGGACAGAGCCATCAACGAGGCCTGTCTTTCGTGCCAGTCCTGAGACTGCACCATCTGCGGAAGATACTGGAAAAGAGGCCCGGCCAACGACTGTCCGCCAAGCTTCATGGCTGCTCTATCCAGGGACTGTCTGGCAGCATTGTACTCCTCTTCCTCTTCGTCCTCATCCAAGTCGTCCGAGTTGTTCCATTCGGCAGCGTCGTCATCGTCGATGCAAACCTCCGTCATCATCTTGAGGGTCACCAAAACGATAGACGACGAGTAGGAAGGCTCTCTCTTGCACATGTTTGGCGAGGTTTCGCAGAAAGTGGTCAAAAGTTCCAAAGCATTAAGTCTTGCGCTCGATTCTATCTCTCTGTTTTGAGCAACCTCCGAACAGAATTGTATTATGGTTGGGAACATTGGCTTGAACATCTTCGGAGCCAGCTCAACGAGCTCGATCAGACTCTCCAAAACAGAAGCCAGGGCCGTTTCCTTGCCGTTCTCAAGGAATCTAGGCAAAGAGTTGAGCAAGTTTGGCAGCAATGGACTCAGGTTTGTCCATTTTGACTTTGGCAGGTTCTCGAAGAACGCAACAAACGCAGAACAAGCCGCAATTCTCACGTCATCGTTTGCATCCTCAAACCCAGCGTGGAACAGCTTCAGCGAGTCGTCCAGATGGTGGCGCGTGATGATTCCTGGCGATGAGCTGATGATTCTGAAAGCAGACTCTCTGAAACTAGGATCCGGGTTTGTTGCAGCTTGCATGATGGTTGGCAAAAGGTCGCTCCACTCAAAAGAATCGTCCTTGGACACCTCAGCCACTGCGTCGGCAAGCTTGTGTCTCACGTTGTTGGACTGGTGGGACGTGAACCCTTGCAACAGGGCGTTGCGGACCTCCTGTTTGGCAGCGTCGCTGATGTGGTCGATCTGTCTGGCAGTCACGGAATAGCCCTGTTCATTAGGCGACTTGATGGCAAACCGTCTGAACAAGACAGCAGCAAAAGCACGCAGACTGTCGTCCGAAGCACCAACTGCCTGTTGTGCCAGCCAAACCAACAAAACGTCAACACGATCTTTCTTGGTCCATTCCTTGTTCAGACTCTGTTCTGCCTGTTGTCTGACACTGTTGTCTGTGGAACCAAGCCCGACCAAGAGTTGGTTCAGGGCGGTGGCGATATCCTGTGGAATTGTAGCCATTTTATTAGATTAGTTGCCCCCCAACTTCCTCCAGAACCGCTGCGAAACAAGTGCAATGTCTGGCGGGAATTCGCGTCTAAAGTCACGTGAACGTGCAGTCAAACAGCAAGAGAAGCAAAAAGGTGTTAAGTTTGCCACTCTTTTGCGGGTTTATCAATGTAATCAAATGAAAAGATCGAACCGCTTGTTGAGGTAGTCTGTTTTTTTTTTTTTTTTTCATCACCAACATTGTCTTTTGAAAATTCTAAGGACAGAGAAAAAACCAAAAAAAAAAAAAAAAATTTTGAAACAAAGGTCGTGTGCTGCACATAAGAGATTAGGTAAAAAAAAATTCAAATTAAAAAAAAAAAAAAAATTTAGAGCTTTTTTTCAAATCATTCCTTTGTGCTCTGCTCTGTTCTGCTCCCCACTCTTAACACACCATGGGTCTTGGCGCACCGAGAACGAAACAGCGGTTTGGAATCGACCCGCGCAACACCAACTGGGCGAACGACGAGTCGCGATTTGGCCACCAGCATCTGCAGAAGCTGGGCTGGAAGCCCGGGAGCGGACTGGGGCTGGTGAACAATGCGGTCACGACACACATCAAGGTGGTGGTGAAGCAGGACAACGTGGGTCTTGGGGCGAATCTGGCGAAGAAACGGGCCAAGAAGGACGAGTTTGACAGTGGCGAATGCACGGGATTAGACGTTTTCCAGCGACTACTGGGGAGATTGAACGGGAAAGAGGCGGAGGTGAACGAGACGGTGGACAATTTGAGGCGAGACCGGATCATCAACGGTCGGTGGGGGATCCATTTTGTGAAGGGGGACGTTTTGCGCAGCACGTGGGACTCGGAGCGCAAGAAGCTGCGCGGGGAAGAGCAGTCGAGCGATGAGGCTGGAAGGAAGCGCAAGAGCGAGGGAGAGGAGGGGGAGAAGACGGTGAAGAAGATGAAGAAGGAGAAGGGGGGGAAGGAGAAAAAGGAGAAAAAGGAAAAGAAGGAAAAGAAGGAGAAGAAAGAGAAGAAAGAGAAGAAAGAGAAGAAGGAAAAGAAGGAGAAGAAAGACAAGAAGGAGAAGAAAGAACAGAAAGAAAAGAAAGACAAAGACAAGAAAGAAAAGAAGGAAAAGAAAGACAAAACCAAACACAAATCACACAAAAACAAGTCCACGGACTCCCGCTCAACCTCCCCGGTCACCAGAGAATCCATGCTGCAGCCGTCCGTCTCGTCTGCAACGCCCGTGAGCAGTAGCAGAATGGCACTGCGGTCCAAGTGGATCAAGCAGAAACGCGCGGCCGTCATGGACCCCAAGGCGTTGCAGGAGATATTCATGGTCAAGTAGCGTGTAGAGTACGATAGAGCATTTAATGAGACGCGAGTCGAGTCAAAATCAGTGTAATCATATTCCCACTAGTGAGTTTTTATATAGCTGGTATGATGAACAGTTCGGCGCCGCTCAGATCATGAGGTAAGACACTCCTCCGACGAAGAAGGTCACCATGATCGAGAAGATTCCCATGTTGGAGCCAGAGATAATGGCAAAGTCCTTGGCCGAGTTTCCTGCGTTTTTGGACGAGCTGGACGACGACGAGCTGGACGACGAGCTGGAAGACGACGACGACGACGAGCCAGAAGACGAAGAAGAGCCGGAAGACGAGCTTCCGGTGCTCTTGGAGCCCGACGACGACGCGGTGGCCGACACGTTGGCAGAAGCCGAGCTCAGAACCGACGAACAAGTGGAGTCGCTCGAGGCGTTGTCGACGAGCGAGGCGCTTCCGTCGAAGTCGCAGGCGCTGGAGTTGGAGTCCTGGTCCTCGTAGTACTTGTTCAACAAGTAGGAGAGCTTCTGTTTGGAAGAACAGTAGGAGAACGCACCGTAGGATCCAGACTCTCCGTCCGAGTTGATGTCGTCGCACGAGATCGAGCCGCAAATAGTGCTGAAAAGATCGGCGTAATCGTCGGAATCAACGTCGTCAGACACCACACACGAGAGCGACGAGGAAAGACACTCGCAAACAGAGTCCTGGGGAGTTGGAGGCAGGTCCGTGGAGGCCTTCCAGTGGCTCTGGGACGTTGGACAGCTCAAGGTGGAGGCGGAGGACGAAGCTGCGGCAGCAGAAGCAGTGGTTGGCGAGATGCTGGCCAATTCGGATTGCAAATTGGTGTAATCTCCAAGAGTAGACACAGAGTTGTCCTTGATGGAAACAAGACCGTAATCATTTTCCTCCTCGAAATACATGTAGACAATTCCTCCGGACCAAACGTCGGTCATTTCGTCCGAGTACAGGGCAGAAACCTCGGTGAACTTTCTTGGTCTCTGGGAGTTGCAACCGTACTCAGAGAAGAAGGCAGGAATGGTCAGATTGGAGAATTCCTCGGTTCTGTCCTGGTATCCAGAGCTGGAGAAACTCGAGGTTCCACACCATTCGTACATGTTGATACCGTAGAAATCGGCCTTGACGTCGTCGTCTCCGCACGAGAAGTAATCGGCAGATTGCACTCTGGTGTTGGAGTCGTCGTTGGCAGAATATCCGATCGGAATGGATCTGTATCCGCTGTCGCTCATGTACTGCTTCATGTCTCTGATAGCAGCCTTGACGAACGGAGCAGAGTCGGTGTTGGACGAGTTGGTGATCACCTCGTTACCGGCAAAAAATCCAAGAACATTGTCGTATTGTTGGAACATGTCGATCACAGTGGTGTATCTCTCGTAGAGCTCGAGAGTCCATGCTGGAGAGGTGGTTGCAATGGACTCGTCCGGAGAAGAGAGGTCGGAAATGACGTAGATTCCCGCATCCTCAAGCAACTGCATGCAGGCATCGTGGTCCTTGGAAGCGTTGACAGCGTAGACTCTGATGGTGTTGATTCCAAGCTTCTCCAGATATGGAATGTCTCTCTTACAAGCAGCCTCGTCGGCCAGAGGGTCGACGTAGGTCTCGTCAGAAGTGACATTCTCGGTGTTCTGTTGGTAAGCAACACCCTTGATGTAGAATTGAGAGCCGTTGTTCGAGTAGAAAAACTTGTTGGAGACAACGTCTATGGTTGGCAGGGCCAAGGTTGTCGACAGCAGACCTGCAACGGAAATGAGTGATTTCAACAGCATCTTGTAGCGAGTGTATGGAGTGAAGAGAAAAGAATATCCAATAACCCAACAGATGGGAATTCGCAACAACTAAGTATTAATACACCAACAAATGCGGCACGGGGATACGCGGTGGACCCCCCAAGGCGCGCTTCTGATCAGGCTTTGCATGTTTTGCTTCTATATTGGGCCAGAGACACCGCGTACTTCTTTTCTTTTAGCAGAACATCGGCCGCACACTGGGAGACTCCCAGACGGGGTGTCGTTTCTTTTCGTTGTTTCTAAATACGGAACCATGTTCTGTAGCACGCAGCATAGCCCCGCGGGCCGGTTGCAGACCAACAGAACATCCTGAAATTTCTAAATGCGTCTCGAGACTCCTCCTGTATGCACGTGTTCCAGATCCTATTGTGTCAGATCCGCTTAGATCTATTGTTCTTTTGCATGGCACTACCAGATGACGTAAGTTTTCCGAGGCTGGATCTGAGGTTCGAGGTGTGGACTTCTGGAATTTTCACCGGAAGAGGAAGCAAAGACAGGGGAAAAAGGGATTGAAGTGGAGTGACAGGCACGGCTGGCACACAGCTTGCATTGCTAGCATCCCACAAACCGCACTATGGCGAGAACAATTTTTCTGTAATTCCTCGTAGGTCTTCCCTCCATCCAATCAGTTACCGACATTTCATACAAACGTCGGGTTTCTAATTCGGTCTTGGCTTAGCTGTCGCGCTTCTTTGCTTGGCTGTCGCGATCAGGCGACATGCTTAGATTGTTTACCTTTCCCGAAAGGTAAATAAACCTGTTGGGATGAGCACAAGCACGGTTTCAAACGCGGTGTGTAGTCGAGACCTCTACGATCGGCAGCACGACAAAAGAAAAGAGTACACGGGTAGCAATCATGCGCATTTGAGGCTTCTACCTTGAATATATAGAATAAGAATGTATCTAAGTTTTGAAAATATTGATTCTATCTAGTCCAAATAAAAGAGTTCTTTACAAAGCGACGGCAGCAACACCGACAACAGCACACACAGCGGTGAACAGAATGGTGCTGTATCCAGAAGAACCGTAGGTCTTACCAGCGGAAGACTTGGAGGTGCTCGAAGAGGAAGTGCTCGAGCTAGAAGAAGAGCTAGAGCCAGAACTCGAGGCAGAACTCGAGCTGGAGTCGGCAGTGCTCGACGAATCGGCGCTGGATCCAGAAGAGGTCTTGGCAGAGCTGCTCTTGGTGGAGGTGCTCTTGGAAGACGACACCGAAACAGTGCCGCTGATAGTTCCAAGTCCATCGGTTCCGGCAGCGGAAAGGACAGAGGAACAAGCAGAGGCAGTGGAAGCATCTTGCAAAGTTGCAGAACCATCGAAGTCGCAGGCGCTCGAGTCGGAGTCCTGGCTCAGGTAGTACAGGTTCAAGACGAACGAGAGCTTGTCCTTGGCCGAGCAGAAGGAGTAAGCACCATAGGATCCCTCCTTACCGTCGGCGTTGATACCAGTGCAGTCGACCTGGGCGCAGACATAGTCGAACAGGTCGGCGTAATCATCGGAGTCGACGTCGTCGTCAACGATACAGCTCAAAGAGCTGGACATGCACGAGCAGACAGAGTCCTGAGGAGTTGGTGGCAAGTCAGTGGCTGCCTTCCAGTGGGAACCAGTTGCTGGACAAGAGAGCTCTGCAGTGGAAGAGGCGACGTCGCTGCTCTGGGCGCTGGTTGGCGAGATGTTGTTGATCTCGGAGGAGTAGTAGACATAGTCGGCCATGGTGGAAACGGAGGTGGAGTCAATTTCGGAAACAAGACCGTAGTTGTTGGTCTCCTCGAAGTACATGTACACGATACCACCGGACCAGACGTCAGTCATCTCGTCACTGAAAAGAGTACCAATCTCGGTGAATTTTCTTGGTTGAACTTGGTTGCAACCGTACTCAGAGAAGAAGGCAGGAATGGTCAAGTTGGAGAATTCCTTGGTTCTGTCCTGGTAACCCGAGGTCTTGAAGGTGGAAGATCCACACCACTCGTACATGTTGATACCATAGAAATCGGCCTTGACATCGTCATCACCGCAGGCGAAATAGTCAGCAGACTGGACTCTGGTCTTGGAGTCGTCGTTAGCCGAGTATCCGATTGGAATGGATCTGTATCCGTTGTCGCTCATGTACTGCTTCATGTCTCTGATAGCAGCCTTGACGAACGGAGCAGCGTCGGTGTTTGTGGAGTTGGTGATCACCTCGTTACCAGCAAAGAAACCAAGCGTGTTGTCGTATTGTTGCATCATGTCCACAACAGCCGTGTATCTCTCGTACAATTCGAGAGTCCAGGCTGGGTCAGTGGTGGAAATCGAAGTTTTTGGGTCGGCCAGATCAGCAACAACATAGATTCCGGCGTCCTGCAACATACTCATACAGTCGCTGTGGTCTGCATCAACATCCAAAGCGTAAACTCTCACCACATTGGTGTTGAGGTCCTTGAGGTATGGAATGTCTCTCTCACACGTGGTTTTGTCGGCCAACGGATCAACAAACGAAGTGTTGTCCGAGGCAGAGGTATCGGCCTGGTAGGCAATACCTCTGAAGTAGAACTGCGAGCCGTTGTTGGAGTAGAAGAACTTGTTTCCAACAACCTCGATGGTTGGGAAACTGTCGTCGGCCTTGGCCAGGTACGAAAAGACACTGGTGAGCAGGGCACTCTTTGTCAAAGATGTGAACAGCATTGCGGGCTACGTTTGCTTTGATGAACAAAGAGAAAGAGACAACACGCAAAAAAACAAAACAAGCGACTTTAAAATTCTCAGAGAATCATCCTGATTTTGCAGCAGAGGGAGTTTATCCTGTGTGGGATCCATTGTTTGGTGTTTACATTTTGGCGAAATGTGGCGCAGCACGCGGAGCAGTGCGTCGGACGGCCGGTCTCGGGACGAATGTCTTTGGCAATATTGTAGCGTAGAAGATGCGGTTTCTCGGATTTCATGGCTTTGGAACTCTGGATCACCCCTAACGACCTAGGTTCAACGCCCGGTGCGATTCGCAATATTCGGCTAGCTTGGAAATCTAATTTCCTTCCGCTCGCGTGCGTCTGGATCTCGAACCTCGCCACTCCTATCCTGCGCGTTCCTTTGTTTTCAATTCGCGCATTTGTGGCTGGTGACCCCCTTCCCGCGTTTTATTGGCCACCGCGTCCGTCCGTTCCGCGATGAACACGGTTACCCGGCTCAGTCAGTGGTTCGGTTACCCGGTCTTCATGGCCAGACCTCCGCTCCTCAACACCGAGATGCACAGAGTTGGTCATCTCAGTTGCATTTCGAGCTATCCAGAGAACTGTCTCAAAACGGGCGGGTTCACGTAGTTCAAGGGCCGAGTTCTGGTCGGATCTATCAAACTGTTCGTCCGTTCTAAAAATAGCACCTCTCATCCCGTCTTCACGTCATCTTCTCAAGCATCTTCTTGTCCACTTAACTTGGCATGAACTTCTCAAAACTGCACATTGTAACCCGTCTTCAGCTTTAAATTAACCGTGATACTAGTCCTGTTAGCCGCATATTTTAAATTACCCTTTTTTTGAAATCTCCCAAAAAAAAACTATCCCTTCTTGAAAAACAGTGTTGAAAATATCCCTACAATAGTCTTTTAATCCACCGGGATTCATTACTTTACCGTCTTCTACATTCTCCTCCCTTAAATGAACATTATTTTTATATTTTGAAATCATTTCGTAAAACAACAAATAACGCCTAGCTAAATCCAATACGTGCTGAACGTTTCGATGCCCGGCTTGGTCCGAGGAATGTACGCTGGCGCACTCTCCCCGGTGTCGTTATTATTCTGCCGGTTCGGTTGGATCAATCCGTAGAAATTCTGAGGAAGAAGCTCCGAAATTGAATCGGCAAGCGTCAAGTCAACAAGCACTGGGACAACAATGATCGCGGCGAACAATAGGATGATGAAGAAGAACAGGAACGCGTATTTCGTGGCCTCCCTTGATCGAGTCTTCCTTTGTGTGGTGGTGTAAATTGGTCCTCTCAAGTATCTAGAAGGACTCAGCCACATCAGCATGCAAGAATGCCAGTGATCAATGTATGGGATAAATAGCACAGGCGTGAAAACAATCAGGATCATATGTCCAATTGCAAAATCCGCAGCAAATAAACTCATCTCGACGACTTTCACAATCAGCTCTCTCATGGGTTGTGTGACTGCGTACCATCCCAAATCGCTATTGATCCAGTTTCCAGACCACCAAGCCCTGTTTGTGTAATCCTCCTTGATCTCTCTAGTCAGCAGTAACAGCTTGACAGCTTGAAAGATGACCCTTTGGATGTAAAGCGAGCATGTAAAAGCACACAAAAACCTGCAGAAATTCCAGCCTTCAAGGAACCAAACAACCTCCATCACGCAAACATGAATAATCACAGCCGAACCATGTCCCAAGGCAGCAAGAACATTGGGAGCCTTCTTGCAACACAGGCTCAAAACGGGCCCAGCAAAACAAGACAGCGGGAAAATGGTGATCAGCACGATAGTGTTCAGCACGATTGGTGCAAAAACGATGATAGCCAAACGGACAATTGAGTTCACCTCTTTAGGATCTTTGACTCCGTTCTGTGCATTGATGAAAATATATGCCGCACACATGCAAACAGCTTGGAACAGAGGAACAATAACTTCGGCAAAGAACGTGTTTCCAAATGGTGCACGGTGTATGTTCACTGGAACATATCTCGCTTGCTCCAAATTGGTTCCTACAAGCTTTCTCTTGAATCCTGTGAACTTCGATCTAGAGAATCTAGTGAATCCAATCCAGGAATTTTTGTGCCATTTTGAGTTTCCTCTGCTTAGCCAACGGATGAAGTCTCTATAATCCAGGAAGAAGTCAGTCCAGGCAAACTGGTGTGGATTGAAGATGAAAGGCGACAAGCATAAGGACACAAGCGTGATCCAGAACCACAATATGGCTGGTTGCCACATTGTAACAGTACCAAACAGCAAGATCAAAAATAGTCTTGAACCAGAGTAGATGGAGCTGATCGCATAGGTTGAGTATAACTTGGTGAAAGGGATACGTGCAATAGCGAACCCCCGACCTGTCGAAATGTACCGCGCACCCCCAAAGACAATATCATTCTTGAGAGAGTTGGAATACACTTGACAGACAAAAACCTCGAACAGCGGTGACAGAGATAAGAAGTGGAAAAACAGTCTGCTGAAGGCCTTCCAAGCTCCTCGCTCCGATAACTCATGGAACACAAGAGGCACAAACGAAATGAAGAAGCAAATGAAGATAGACAGAACGTATCTTGTAACCCAGTCCAGAACCGGCTGCAAGTTCTGGCAACCAACAGGAATTTGTAGATCAGTAATTGGAACATCCTTATCATAAATGCACAAAATCGATTCATGATTCATGGAGCCCAAGTTGACCATAACAAGGAGGAAAAGCTGCAACGAGAGAATAATGAACAAGTTGTTGATATGAAACCCTGGATGTGCGTAATAGAAAGATAAGAATCTGTCCAATGGTAGAAGGGTTCCGAAGTAATAATATTCTCTTGACAACATCTGCTCTCCCATTCCTCCCCCGATTTTGGAGGTGAAATTCAAGATAGTTCCAAAGCCGAGATCTCTACCTTTACCACACTGGTAGTAGTCGCAATGCTTGATTCTCCCGCCACGTAAAACGGCATTCATACCCGCGTAGATATCTTCATTCAAATGTAACCGTTTTTGGGCTTTTGAGATTCCACCTCTGGTCGTCATGAAAACTCCATTCAAGAAATCAGGATGACCATAGTGCAATTTTCCTCCAATCACAGCAAGAGTACGAGCAAACAATGTGCCGAAAGTCTGTTCCTTGGCTGCTGCGACGTCACCCAAAACACCAGTGTTCTCAGAGAAAATGTATTCTCTAGCTCCAATAATAGCCACAGGGGTGTTTCCTGTATTTGGAACGGACGGGATGTAAGGGTTCGTGTTATCGTAATCCAATTCTTCAAACTCAGAGAGAACAGATCTGATCTTCAAACATTCTTCCAAGTAGTTGTCCTGGTTTGCATCAATAACTTGGATGTACTCTCCACGGTAGAAAATCAAAGCATGGTTTTGATTGTCAGACTTTCCGTCTCCCAGGATTGGATTTCCAGAAAGTCTGATCTTGTATAATTGTTTCAAAGCCCCAGAATCATCCTTAGTGTCACTTTGATACAAAACAGAGTAAAACTTGGTCTCTGCATCGTTGTCACCTTCATTCTCTTGTTCCAAACTAGCAACGTAAACTTCAGGATATGCATTGAGTAGAATCCTCAAATCATTCCTCTCCTGCTCGTTGAACTTCTGATACCTCTGCATAGACACCAACAACCTGAATTTTCTGTCCGCAATACGGTTCAAATATTCTTCAGCGTTGGAAGACCCTCCAAACATCTCGATCATCTCAGGGTTTTCAACCTTGTGCAAGAGCTTGATGGCTTTTCTGTAATTCATAAACCCTGAAATGGTTCTGTACAAAGTCTGGGTCCTCAAAGTGGCCCATATCCTTGTTCTCAACGCATACTCTGGAGCGGAAGATTTGTAACCAATGCAGTAAAGTGGAAGGTCGCTAATCTTGTTTTCAATGAAATCCTTCTCCGATTTGACTGTAGATCCTCTTGCTTGCTCAGTCTCGCTGTACGAAATAATTTTAGTATCCCTGACAAAGTAATCCCACTCATGTGGAAACATGTGCTTCAAGTACTCCAGCAAGGAGAGCTTCGAACTTGGGTCTTCTTTGATGATTTCTTTCAAACCAAGCAAGATTTTCTCGGAGTAATGTGGGATGAGAACAGTAAAGGTCGGCATTGCTTCCACCGGAATTGGCTCAGGAATAGGAGTGGATAAAGACTGTGCAAAGAAAGAAATTCTCCGTTCTGCTTCACTGTTTGGAACAAAGAAATCTTGTAGTGTAGTTGTACTGTCGTCCTGGAACAAAAAGAAAGACGGAGTTCGTAGAGCAGTCTTTCCGTCAGACTCGTTTGGAATCTGATCATAAATGAGGCGATGGACATGATCAACAGAGAGCAAATGTTCTCTGTAAAGCGAAATAATGATTGCGTTCCAAATTTGCGATGCCAGAACGCTTGGTTTGTACTTCACTTCCATATCAGCCGTAGACAACAACTTTGAGTATATTCTTTGTGGCAAACGACTGAACACGTTTCTCCAAGGGGAAAGTATGGAGATCCCGCTGAAGAAGGATAATGTGATTGAGAACGCACAGTTCCAAATAATGTACCACAAGTAAGTATCCAGGAAGAACAAAACCAGATCAGTGAGGATCATAAGAACCAAAACAAACTTGGCTTGATGACGGCAAAACAATGGCCCAAAGTAAACTTCTCCATGACAACGACTGTAGTCAATAATGGAAAGGTTTCGAATTGGATCTCTCAGGGACAAAGTCAAGAAGAAGTAAGACTCCACAAACTTGGCGCTGAAGACCAAGATCCACAACATAATGGACAGAGTTGATCCTCTAGATGTGAGTTTTGGGAAAGATGAAGTGAAAACCTTAGCTGCATCGTATCCTTTGATGTGGGATCCCCTCGAGAATTCAAACAGACTTCCGAGCGGTTGGAATGAGAACCACAGAGTAGTCAAAAGGGAGACCACAAATTGAACAATGGACAGGATGTAAGCTGTTTTCGACACCACATTCAAAGGTATCACTCCCAAGATGAAAACTGAAGGAGCGAAATTGATCGCTGCAATGATGAGAAGCAGAACAAGTCTCCTGAACAAATGTTTTGCACCTGGCCAAATGCGCGGAACAAAGGCCCATTCGCAGATGGTTGCAATGATTTGAATAAGACAAGCAATGGAGCTCCCCAACGCAACAATGGAGAATTTGGATTGTGGAGTGGGCTGGTTGTTTAAGAGCTGGCTGTAGTTGTGAGTGTAAAGACTGGGGGAGTTGAAACTGGAGTAATACCAGAAAACACTGATATGGATGATCCAAATTCTGCTGAAATTCGTTGCAAGATGCCACCAGGATCTGCGCTCTTTGTAAGTCTTGAAGAACGCCTTTTTCCATTTGACATTTCCCAGTTGCATGTATCTTTCCTCTTTAGGAATACTGACCAGCTTTCGACCATCTTCCAGACAAATCCTCTGTATGCTTCGATAATACCAGAAAAGCTGGTTCATGTCATCATAACCTATAATCTGATGATGGTCCTTTTCACGCCTGACAAGACTTCCATTCACTGCTTTGAACTGTTGATCTCTCAGATAGTTGTACAAAGGTGTAATGACTCTGGTCAAAAAGTCTCCTTCTTGGACCGGCTCAGCCTTCTCCTTGTTTTGCATAACATGAACAAAACGGTCAAAACAACACTTGTAAATGAAGCAGATACACTCTGGAGTAAATCTGATGTTGTTCGCCTCTCCCCACACCATCAAGTACAACGCAATCTGGTAAACCATATCGCTAGGTGTGTAGCTATACATCCTTTTCTTCCAATGATACTCCACAACGTCTGTCTTTTTGCTTGGATGGAACTCTGGCTCAGACATGTCTTTCAGATCATCCCTTTCCTTGTTGTCCTTCTTCTTTTTCTTCTTTTTCTTCTTGAGCATTTCGGACTCGATCTTTTCACACATCTCAGGATCATCTTCTAGCATAGCACTAAGATACCATTTTCTATAGTTTGCATTCTCACCACCAATATAGTCGGCATGCAGCAGCAACAGAGCATGAGGCGCAGGCATTCTGCTTGCTTTGGAATCCAGCTGGACCATCAGATGATCAAACATGTTCATCGCAGAATCGTGCTGGAAACCAAAAATGTCTTTCAACTCCATGAAAATATTCAGAATTGCCGCTTTGGAGATCGGTGCCTCCTCGTCACTGGTCCAGGAGTAGTACGGATCATCGCTGATTGGTGGCAACGATTTAGTTTCCTCGACTGGCGGTTCCTGTTGCCCGTACGGATTCTGGTATCCCGACCAATTAGACTGGTACTGTTGCATGTACTGCCAGTTTGGATCCATGTACGGTGTCTGCGCTTGCTGATTTTGATTCTGATAGTTCATACCCAGCAGGTTGGGAGGGTAGTGGTCATCAGGCTGTGCCGAATACATCTGGCGCTCGTTTTGATCGTCATACGCTGAACCGTAAATCTCTCCGTTTCCAGCTGAATTATCGCCCCGTGACATCTAGACCGCAAGGGTGTTAGTAGTGTTGTTGATTTGAGGCTCTGTCGAGTGACAGCACCAATGAACAGTTATGAGCATAACTCGGGTAAAAGTACTATTCCTTGTTTGACGCTTGAAGAAGCTCTTTAAAACACTCTAGAAACACTGCAGCTGTTTCCCACCTGTAGCGCCAAATTTTCAAAGTCAACTGAGTCAAAAACACTAACAACAGTCACGAGTTTCTTCAGGAGAGAAGGAAGGAGAAGGAAGGCAAAACCAGGGAAGAAGGCGAAAAGGGGATTTTTTTTTTATTTATAATTTTCTATCCTTTTTTTAAGGTTTTTTGTGCGGTCTGCTTTGCCACGAACGCGCCACTATTTACCAGCCACTATTGTTTTTTTTATCCGAATTTTTTTTTTTTTTTTTAGCAGATTTCAACGTCTTGACCCAGTCAATCACAGCTTTCTGGTGCTGATGTTCCGTTCACTCCGTCCTTTTTTTCTGACAAAGCCTCCTAGAATTGTACGAAACATGAGTCGGATGGGAAATCTCAACGCGGAGAACTTGACTCCTCCCGTCCACCGAGGAATGACAAACCTCGACAGATCGCAGTTCTCCAAGTCATTCAAGGTCTGGTCTGTTTTGTTCCCTGAGGCGGCCCACATCGGCCAGTTCGTCAAGAACTACAAAAACGACATTGTTCAGATCCCCCGCGTGCCGTTTATTGTGAAGCTTTCGCAAGCCAACCTGCCCCAGCACCAAAAAAACGCCTCCAACAAAGCCATTGTTCTCACCCACGAGCTCACAGAACTGTCCCAGCTCGAGGAAAAGATCTCTGCAGGCGCTCTAAAAGACATCAAGGAGCATGGCGGCGAGTTCTATCTCCACGATCTTGTGATAGACTACGATTTCTGGAAAAGTGACGAGATCTTGCGTGCCATTTTGCCCGAAGAACTGCTCCAAGACATCCCGTCCTCCTTCACCAAAACCGGACACGTTGCGCATCTGAATCTGCGGGACGAGTTCAAGCCGTACGACTCGCTGATTGGCCAGGTGATTCTGGACAAAAACCCCTCGATTTCCACCGTGGTTGACAAACTGCACACGATAGACACGCAGTTCCGCACGTTCAAGATGAAGGTTATCGCCGGAAAAGAGGATTTTCTAGTCCAACAGAAGGAAAGCGACTGCATTTTCAAGTTCGACTTCAGCAAAGTTTACTGGAACTCGCGACTATCGACGGAACACGGCCGTCTGGTGGGTCTTTTTGCCAAGGGCGACGCCGTCTGCGACGTCATGGCCGGAGTCGGGCCGTTTGCGGTCCCTGCAGGAAAGAAACAGTGCATTGTTTTTGCCAACGATCTGAATCCCGAGAGTTACAAGTATCTGGAGGAAAACGTGCGCACAAACAAGGTTGGAAAGTTTGTCAAACCTTTCAACGAGGATGGCAGAGACTTCATCAAACGGTCTCCTGTTCTTCTGCAGGAATACTCCAAAACTCACAAGTCGGTCCAGGTGGTGAAAAACGTGTCGCACAACAAGAAACAGTCGGTCACAGCCGTGCCGATCCCGCCGTTCTTCTCGCATTACGTCATGAACCTGCCCGACTCGGCCCTCACGTTTGTGGATGCGTTTGTCGGTCTTTTCTCGAACGCTTTTGACGGTCTTTCTCGTCAACAGGTCAAGGAGTTACCCGGCTACAAACTCCCCGTGGTCAACGTCCACCATTTCGAGAAGTTTTCCCCAACAGAGGACCCGCTCCCGAGCCAAGAAGAGCTCACCAGACGGGTCCATCGCAAGCTTGTGGGCCTTTTGGACCACGAAATCCCGTACGACGCCGTTTCGTTCCATCTTGTTCGCATGGTGGCTCCGACAAAACCGATGTTTTGTGTCTCTTTCACGCTCCCGGAGGAGGTGGCATTTGCCGGGGAAAACAGTCCCAAATAGCTGGTGGATGGCTCTATAGAGATAAACAGTATCTGAAGTCAGATTGGTGGCTGAAAACAAGAAAAACCTGTAAAAGTCTTTACTAATAAAGCACACTTTCATGCTGTCGTCTTGGAGAGAAGTAGATCTGGGATTTTTCGTCAGAAAACCATCTACTTAACGGCTACCGTCAGCTGTCGTGATTAAAAGATATTTGGTAGCTGAGATTCTTGGTAGCTGCAATTTTTGGTAGCTGATATTTTTGGTAGCTGATAGATTTACCGTGATAACTTACTCCCTCATTTGCTCCCTGACAAACCTCACAATCTCATAAACGAATGTCATAAATCTCATAAACTAACGTCATCTAGACAAGAAAAACGGGCCAGGAACCCGCAAAAAAATCACCGTCCATCCTCTTCCGCAGAAACCGCGCATCCTCCGTACATAAAGAGCACACTAGTACAACAAAAGAAGATGCACACGGCTCCACGCAGCTCCACGCGGGCCCACACGAGTATTTCTCACTCGCGGACGTCACACTTCTCTAGACTTTGCTGCCCCGTTGGCCCTCGTTGTCCTGCATCATCTTCAGACTCTTGGCTCTCCACCGCATCGAGCTCCAGAAAGAGCTGTAACTCCAAGTCAGATCCTCAGCACCCTCCATGTATCCGCTGTACTTGTTGAACTGCTCGCTCATGTGTCCTTCGTTGTCCACGTGCTCGCGGATCACATCCAAAAACGCATCCGCATACCGGAACAACGACGACGCAGTCTCGGAAAATGCAGCCGATCCAAACGGAATCACCACGCCGTCCTCAATCTTGAGATTCGTTATGGTCTCAAAGATCTCGCGCTGCTCCGGCGTGATCTCCAGGTCCTTCTCGTAGTTGTACAGATTGTAGATCAGCTTGTAGACGAGCTCTGAGGCCGTGGCCGTGGCAATAAACCACGGATTACCCTCGCTCGTGCCGTAACCGTCGTAGATGTCCTCCGGATACCGTCCCAGCGCAAACCCTGCGCTGAACCCGAGCCGCCGGTGGTTGATCGGGTAACGATACTTCATGTCGTTCACCATGGCAGCCAGCGTGTTGAGCACGGCAGCGTCGTCGATCGGGAACGGAATGTCCAGCGCATCGCTCGACCCGGATTCTATGTCGTGCGACCGCAACGACCCCAAAATCGACGCAATGTCCAGTCCGCTGCGCTTTCCTTGCGCCAGAAGAGCAGGAGTCTCCACCAAATACGGGATCGACGACACCCGGTAGCCCGAGTCCACAGAAATATAGAACCGCAGAGCGTTGAACGTGCGGGCCAGGTCGTTGTGGAAGTCGGAATCGCCAAACTTGTCGGCATATTTCAGTCCAAGCTTGACTGCCTTGAGCTGTGTCAGACTCGTGAACAGATGCAGAGCATCCACCTCCTCCCACAGATCAAACCCGCTCTTGTTCCAGCTCTTGATGATGTAAGACAGGTCTGGCTTGACGATTTCTGTATAAATGTATTCCTCGCTCACCAGATTCTCTGTGTCGCACAAGGTGCGGCCGTATTTCTCGAGCAAACTCAGATAGTTCAGCACGGTGATCACCCGCAGACCCGGGCCGTCGCGCTGAGGCCGACCCCAATGGTCCGTGAACGCCGTGGAGTTCGCCATGAACTTGGGCTCCCCCAAACCTTCCAAGGTGGAGAAGTCGCCCGACGGGTTCGAGAGTCTCTGCAGAGTCTTGGAGTTCAGAATGTACGACTCGATGATCTCCACCAGATTGAACTGCGAGTCCTCGAACGAGTTGTCGTCCAGATACTCAACAAGCGAGTTGACCGTGATTGCACCGTCTCTCACCCATTGGTAGAAGTAGTTTGGCCTGCGTTTTGACGGAGACGCGATCACGGCACCTGGGGTCACGTGATCAGACTCCTCGAAGTGGCCGTAACCACCAATGTTGTTGAGGATGCCCTGGAACGAGATGTCTCCCTGGACCTTGAGCCAGTCCTCAAAGTCGCCGCGCGGGATCTCTGCAGTGGAGACGACACCACTGGAGACGATTCTGGGGGAGTTTTGGGACGGGTCGGAGTCAAAGAGACGTGAGAACCACGACTTCTGTGGCTTGGGCGCCCTGTTTTGCACAAGGTTGCCCATCTGGATAGGGGAAAACTTGGCCAGGGTGGAGAGCCAGTCGGGACATTCGGGCGAGTTGACGGTCATGGGCTGTTGTTGGCGCTGGATCATCAGTGTCGATGACCCAACGTTGACGGGCATCGCTACCGATAGTGGGATGTTAGCCAATGTGGCCACGAGCAAGAGCAAATCGGGAGACATAGTAGTGGTTTTTGCGCTGTATGGATTGTTTGTTGTTTATTATTGGCGGTGGTTGTGATCCTCCGTTTGATGAAAATGCCTTGAATGCTTGTTCTATAAATCAAGATCCAGAGTTCCCAATGCTGTTGTTATGTGAGTTCACACTGTTAGGAACGCGCAAAGATTCAAAAGGTCAGTTAGCAAGTTTTTTTTACCCCCAGAAACTAGGTGACGAACAGATTTGTTTATATATCTCTCGTGTTTTCCCCGTGTAGATGCGCACGCCGTCACCGATCTGGCAGGTAATGACCGTTTGCTTTTTGTTTAGTCATTTTTCGCTTACTGAAACGCCCAATCTGAGCTAAAAATTTGCACATGGCTGCGGCGGGTCGCGGTTGCTGACCCCGCCGTGTGCCGGTGTGCAGTGCGTGCGCAGGCCAGCTCGTTTCTTTTGCGCCTGGCCCAGTTCGCGCCATCGGGGGTGGCGGCAGAATGCATCGCATGGGCCCGCATCGACCCCATGCGGCCGCCCCAAACCCCCAGACGGCGGGTTCCCGATTCCGCGGGTGTCGCGCCGGTGCGGGCGTGACCTTAATGGGTAAATTGTGGGGAGAACATCCGGCGTTTATTTAGTCAAACTAAACAAACATTAGATACAAACCTTGTTGCCAACATAGAGGATCTCCTGGTTAGGCTCGTTGGCCGCCCCGGGCAAAAGATAATCCATTGTGCTGTTGTTGGAGACTCCGTTGATCGGGCTGAACAGGTAGTCGATCAGCCACCGTCTAACAAAACGCCAGGGCAGGTTCCAAACCCCAGTCGGGTAGTCTTTGCCCACGACAGTCTCCCGCTCAAAGAGATGCACCACCGGCACCGTGAAGTGGCCCTCTTGGCTGATCACCTCCGGATGGTCTGCCAGCTCTTTTATTTCGGGAATCGACTCCAGCAGACTCTTCAACAAGGTTTTGCTCAGAACTGTCTGTCTCATGAATCCGGAACGCAGCAGACACCTGTAGAATCCGGAAACCTGTTCTATTTTCTGCAGCCCAAGGGCTTCTGGGCCGGATTCGATGAACGGTAACGTGCTCACGCGCGGCTCCACGAGAATGAACACCTTTGGCACGGTGTGGAACGCGTTCACCATGTGTTCAAACAGTTGTGGCACAAAGCTGCGGTTCGTGAGAAACGTCGACGACGAACAGTACATGATGCCCACCTGGTTGGTACGTGTGATCGAGATAGTTGATCCGTAGTATTTGTACTCGAGATTCTCGTCCGCCGACACCATCGACGAAATGCTTTCCTCGTCGTCGTCGTTCGTCGACCCGACTATCCCTTTGTTCAGGTCCAGAACCACAGCCTCCTTGACCGCCCGCACGCTTTTCCCCGTGACGAACAGGTCGTCGATCGACTTCTTGCACTGTATGTCCCGGGTCACTTTGAGATTCCGGCCCCATCTCCAGAAGGAAATAGCGGTGAAACAGATCGCGGCCATCGCGAGCGGAAACCACGCGCCGTGGACGATTTTTTTCAGACCGGAAACTACCATGAGAATGTCGAGGGTTGCAAAACCAGCAAAGAACAACACCGGAACCACCACAGGCCATTTGTAGACGTACACCATGCAAATTGAGATCAGGATGGTTGTCAAAAGGAAATCTATCGCTATTCCCAGTCCGTAAGCGGACGTGACGTTGTTGCTATTTTTGAATCCGACCGTGGTGAGAACCACGCACACCATCAGAGTCCAATTTGCCAGAGGAATAAAAATGCGGCCTGGGTGTTCCTTTGAGGTGTAGATGATCCGGAGACGCGGGAAACAGTCCAGGGTGATAAGCTGTTTGAGAATGCAGAAAACTCCCAAAATCAGAGCCTGTGACGCAATAATGGTAGCCAGCGTAGCAAACACGAACATGAACCAATAGTAGCCACCGCCGGTTCCGCCTGGGATTGAAAGGTAGAACACGTTGGAGACCCCAGTTGGATTGACAATCAAATAAGCAGCTTGGCCAAAATAGCAGATCATCAGACATGGATAGACAAAAAAGGTGAGAGTCAACTGGATTGGTAGTGGTCCAAAATGGGACACGTCTGCAAACATTGCCTCTGTTCCGGTGATTGCCAGCATCACGGGAGCAAAAGCGTCTATTCCCTCCTGTTTCAGATAATTCACCGCATAGTATGGGTTGAGACCCTTTAAAATTGCCGGGTGGTATTTTGCAATGTCGATAACACCGTTGACAAATAGGCAGCAGAGCCAGATCAGAACGATCGGAGAAAACAGAAGAGACAATTTTCCCGATCCAAACCTCTGGGAAAGAAACAAAACAATCAAAATGGCACACGAAACCGGCATCACCTTGTCGGAGAACGAGGGAACTGCCACGGCAATTCCCGACACAGCAGAAAGAACAGAAGTGGTCGGAGTCAAAAGACCGTCCGAAAAAACAAGCGAACAGCCGAGGAAACAGGCTGCTAGGGTGAACTTTGAAAGGAAGTTCTTCAGTGTCTCATTGTAAATGGTCTTGTCGTTGCCAGAGAAATTGGAAACGTTGGTGTTAGACCTTGTGAGAACCAGCAAATCGTCGTTGTCTGCAAAATCTCTTTTGCTGCTACCACCCGGAATATGCACTCCAGTAGGCCCAAACTTGAGAGTTCTTGCGATTTTGGAGTAAATAGCAATCTGTCCACCCTCGTTGTTGTTGGGGCCAACAGTGAGAACAATCAAGGCGTACTTGAAAATCACCACAATCGTGAAAAGCCAAAAGATACATGATATGGCGCCGTAGATATCTTTTTCCGAAGGGCTTGAGTTGGAGCTGAATATGGTGGAAAAGACGTACAACGGCGATGTACCAATGTCCCCGTAAATAGCCCCCAAAGAAGCAAACGAGAGGTTCAGCGTGGACACGATTTTGTTGGATTTCTGGTCAAACAGTTAGGCCATGCTCCCAAAATAAGAGTGAAAACACGTACTTTTGTCATTTAAAACTGGTTTTTTTAGCAGTGTAAAGGGAGCTGCCACGGCTTGTTCTTCACGAGAGCTACGAGGACATTTTATATGGTATCTTTGCGGGATTAATGATGCTGTTAACACCCTGTGTCGAAACTGCAATCAAACCCTCTTTTCAAAACCCTGCTACCGTGGACTGTTTTTTTCTGCTACCATTATTTTTCGCTGCTACCATAGTCTGCCTTTGTGGGCAGAAAAAATCTGTGCAGGTCGTTCTAATCACGGAAAATCTGCCTGTCCGCAATTCGTTAGACTCTAAAACGACAAAAACACCGCATCCAAACAAGGAAAATCCACAGCCACTGCACGTGTGACCTTGTCCCTAAACTAGCGAATGCGGCATCGTAAGTCACAGACCTGTTCTGGCTCAAACAAACCCGCCAGCGACGACGCTCATGCTACAAAAATTCCCGCACTCAATTCTCAGGGTTTTTGAAATTTCTCGCCCAATCTCGCCTGCAAAAATTTTACACGTACAGCGTAATTACCACGGCTATCCGGGCGGCGTCCGCGACTTTGTTTGGATGCCGGCCCCTTGTTTCAGTACTTTTCCCCTGATGAGTCGCGCTCTATTGTCACAGGGGCGCAGGGCTATGACATAAACGTGGAAAAGTTGGTTTTGTCGCCTATTCGGGAAAACGGTGTTTTGACATTTTTCATTAATCTGAAAATTGAGCTTTTTTTCGCACCTAGTCGCAAAACCAACGCTGCTACCAGCGCGTTCCCAGATTTTTTGTAACGCAGCATGGTTGTATATTGGGGATGGGCTTTGTGACTGGAGCGAGTCTCCAGAAAAACTCGTGTAGGTCCTACTTACCCGCTCGTAAACCACCAATAGCCATTTCAGGAAACTGGACTGCTAAACGGGTCGAACACGCAGATCGGACACCTGCAGGAAGACAACAAGTCAGATGGTCATTGCTGGTCCGCTGGTGTTCCTTTCCGTTGTCTCGATCAAATCTGCATGTAATCGAGCCGGTCTGAGCTGTTTCGCAAGCATCTTGATCCATTCGTGCTGCAAACAAATAATTTCGACGCGTCGATCGGCGTGGTTGCAGGTCTTTTTAAGGCGATAATTTCCTGGAAACTGAAGTTTGCGAGTTCATCAGCACCACCAGCCTCTTCCAAATTTCTTTTCAGTTCGACCCTCAGTTGTATCGAGTTTCCAAGCTTTTTCCCCTTCATTCACAGTTTATAAATTCCCACTTTGCCAACAACAATACCGTTCAACTTCTCATGGTAGCCATAATACGGCATTCCAACCACAAGATAACGGCTTCCGGAGTACTCAAAAGTCTCCAATGATTGTCCAAAACCGGAAAACCCATGTCCAGACTCACCTCTCGCCACGATCTGCTCCTCTGTCAAAACCATATCCTTGTATTCTCCCTGAACCAAATAATCCTCGATTGCCTGGTTAATATCAATGGCCCAGACAGCACCTGCACCGTTGTTCCATGCATCTGCAGAAATCAGAACCTCAGAATGACTGAAATGGATCCCGCTGGTAGCAAAATAGTGATTGTTGTCCTCAGATTCGGGCCATATTTTGGATATCAACACGGCATCATTTGAGTCAACCAGATAAAGATATGCAGCTTCACAGGAATGAAGCACTCCCGAGCAGCCGCCTTTGGCAGAAACAAGGATCCAGTCCAATTTGTCGTTGAATGTCCCAGACAAAATGAAGTGAAACCCGAAAAGACCAGAACTCTTCGAGCCAACGTGATCCACAGATGTTTTTCTCGGGGAATCTATAACGTACTTCAGATCACCTTTTTTCGTGAAAACCAACACAGATGCCAGATAGCTTGTAGAAACAATGGTGTACGCAGCTGTCGACGAAACAGAAACAGAAAATTGATCATATCCATCATTCTGCTGCAGAGAAGAGGGCAGCTGATACCCTCCAATTTCGAGCTCTTCAACGTCCATATATGCCACTCCAGTCTGGGAACTATCCACCAGCCGCAAAAACATGCTGCCGCTCAAAAGTTTCAAATATCCCTTCTGCTCAACACCATCAAAGTCGCTGTAACACGATCCAATGAGCAGATCATCAACAGCCTCAGCTTCAGAGCTCACGGCCTCCAATACCAACCCTAACTGCTTGATTCCTGCGTCTCCTAGGCCGGAGCTAGAGCGATGGTCGTAGATTACAGCAATCAACTTTGTGTCAACCGGCGAGAAAACCTTAATTTGGGAGCTTCCAGGCTCCGACACGGCGAGAAATTCGAATCCGGCTATCGTCCACTTGGCCATTGCATGCCCAAATCGGGCCGGGAAAGATTGCGAGACTGTTCCAAATCTAGCAACAGTAGCTGTGTTCGTCTGTGAGAATAATTCAGCCACTGGAATCACATATACTGAGCCATCTTTTTCGTCGAACTTCGCTCCAACAGCCAGAACTAGTTCCCCATTGACACGTTCTACCACCTTCAAGCTCGATCCGAATTGCGAGTTCTGAACATAACTCGACAAATACAACGGAGAATTTCCCTCGATTGACAAAGATGCCATGTTCAAGGTCCCAGGTGAAAGCAAATCCGTCTTTGCAAACCCATCTGTCCTTGAAAACAGAGAGCACAAGGTCCACGGATCCACTCCCGCTGTGTCTTTGGCAGAAAACCATCTGTCTAAAGTCTTCATACAAGTTTGTATCGACACGACGATCTCGTTGATTCCGCCAAAAAAGTAGTCATCAAGAATCTCTGTCATCAGCGGGGACTCTAATTGATAGTACAATGCCGTGTTTTCAAACGTAGTAAGCTCAGCTTGCAAAGCAACAAAGCCCCGAAGAGTGCAAAATTCAATCTCATAGTCCCGAACACCGTGACCAAACAGATGATACACCCACAACAATTCCTGGGTAGGCAATTTCCATTCTGACGAGAAAAATCGCAGCAGATCGGCCGTCTTCTGCGAATTCAAGTTTTGGAACTGCTTGAAAAGTATCAGAAAATCGCCACCAGTGTCCAAAAATGCATGTGCTTGTGATATATTACCAGAAAACTCCATATGGCTCACTTGTTCGAGCAATCCTTGGCTCTTGTGGAGGGAATGCCAGCTTACGTCAGCAACCTGATGGGTCAACATGCCGTAAACAAAGGCTTTAAATTGGGCCTGTCTGCGCGAGTCACCAATGGTAGCGTGTATTTGTACAGCCTGGAGTATGAATGGAGGCCAATGTGCGTCTTCCGCCGCCTCCGAGTGGCCCAGGCAGTCGTAGAAGGCGTCCGGATGAAACGCACCAGCGAGGTAGAAGTTGTAATTGTCTTTCACATCTTGCGGAAGATACGGACTGACTCTAGATGCAATCGAGATATGAGCAGCAACCCCTGCTGTCTCTGCGAGGATGGGATAAAGCAGGCTAGCGCAGAGAAAGGATAACCACGAGAAAGAGACCATGGTTTATTCGGTCAAATGAAACACATTTCAGAAAGTCTGTGTATTTTTCGAATTCCTCAACGGTTTTGGGATGGTATGAGCAATCTGGTGCCTGATTTTGGCAAATAAATATAGATGAATGCGCTGTTTGAAAAGAACAAGGAGCTGAGAACAAGGGCAAAAAGTGTTCAAAAAAGGGGGAGGAGTTGATCTGTACAAAAAAAGCCACATTTGCGTCGATCGACGCAAGTCTGTGTGTTTTTTTTTTTACACGTCGATTGATAAGTATTTGAAAAGTTTCAGAATCCATCAGCAACCGCTGATTGCTGAAACAAAATAAACTGTCTTACAACTAGCAATTGGCTCTTCTGTGCGACTTTGACGACCTTTAGAGTTACATTTGGCTTGTCTGTGTCTGTTTCAAGCCATCTTCACACCCACAATGGGCACTTTACCGCCACAGCTTCTTGCTGTGTGCTTCGGTACATGTATTGGATCGGTGGGAATATCCGCCTTGGCGATGATCCTGCACTTATGCTGCTACAGAAAACCGTTTGAACAACGTCTGGTTGTGCGAATCCTGTTTATTGTGCCGTTATTTGCTGTTTCGTGCTTCACGATGCTCGTTAGTCACTTGTGGGGCAGTCTGATAGAGCCGATCCGGGAGTTTTACGAGGCATTTGTCATCTACACGTTTTTCAAACTGCTTGTCTTGATGCTTGGTGGAGAACGGACCATCATTCAGAAGTCAATGGACCGCGTGCCCACCAAACACCCCTTTCCGACGAACTTTGTGCTGCAGCCGCTTGACTTTTCGAATCCTACTCACTTTCTGTGGGTCAAACGGTGCATTCTCCAGTATGTGTGGGTCAAACCGTTATTGTATTTGGCGATTTTTGTGAGCAGTGCGACCGGAAATTACAACAAAGACGACGTTTCGTGGAAAAGCGTCTACATTTGGACGACACTCTTGTACAATTTCAGCGTAACGATATCGCTGTATTTCCTGGCCATGTTCTGGAAATGTCTGTATGATGATTTGCGCCGTTTCAATCCATGGGGTAAGTTTCTCTGCGTCAAACTGATCATTTTCGCATCATACTGGCAGGGTCTGATTCTGGCCGTTTTGAGTCGATTCGGTTTTCTTGGCGACGCGTCGATCGACGCGTCGGCAGCGGACGCTGCCAGCGACATTCAAAACGCCCTATTATGTCTCGAGATGATATTCTTTGCTCGATTACACTGGAAATCGTTTCCTTATGCCGACTACACCAGCTCGGCGCTGCCCGACGGAGCACGTTTGACCGTGTGGGCCGCGCTGAAAGATTGCACGCACATGGGAGATCTAGTCTGGGATCTCAAGATGACCACTCTGTACGGCGATACGTACAATTTCCGCAACTTTGACTCTGCTAACGACGTCACGATCCATCCGCAGTCGTCCACACTCAACCAGAAGATCTACGATGGTCTGCGCTACTCTTCTGACGGCCGCAAATATTGGCTGCCGGAGCCGGCCTCCCGCAGGGGCTCGACCGCCTCTTCTTCCAAGTCTGTGCACAGTCCCGACCAAAACACGCCTCTTTTGCAGACATCCAAGCCAACTTACATCGAAGAGGCAGACTCTGTGTGGACGAAAGACGAGAAACTTTTCCAGTTTGTGAAGCGTGCTCACCTGTCTGAGGCCAAGATCAATTACCCGGTGGTTTTCGATTACAATGCCCAGCACGACGCCAGGGTGAACCGAATCAGGGAACAGATCAGGACCGGATCGACGCGTCGCTAGCGCTAGCGACGCGTCGATCGACCCGGCGATCGACCCGGCGATTTTCTGTATTTTGTTGCTGTTGCGCGTCGATTGCTACGCCCCCCGCCTCTCGACCGTTTCCCCGCGCTTTTTGGCGCGCCCCGCCATTTCTCCCGGTTTCAATTTTTTGACATCTGATCTGACTCAATGAATGTTGACAGTATTTTTTTAGGGTGTATAGGAGGTGTAAAATAACAGTTTCGACCAAGAATGGATCCGTCGTCGCCCAGAATGTCAACCGGACAGCTCAATAAGCCTATCACAGCCAATCGTCACATTCTCCCGAACAGATTGCCGTCAACTTCAGACGCAAGTTTCGCCGACCCGCATCTGACAAGTCCCAAAATGACCCCTGTTGTGTCGTCAACAAGTCCGAAACCGGCATTTGTGCCCACCCTGAGCAAGTTCGACTATGTGCCGCACTCCTCGATCTCGTCGACAGCCTCGTCGTCGCGTTCTAGACGATCCTCGGTGGGCGGAGCCGGAGTCCCAGCTCCTATGAGTCCGGACAATCTGATTGACGTGATGGAGAAGGAACAGGAGGGCATTGTTCTACGATTGATGAAGGAAATCCAGACTCTCAAGGAGGAAAACAAGCATCTCAAACAGCAACTTTCGAAGCTGATGCCTGCGTCGACGGGCTCGACGTCAACGGGAAGCAACTCCTCGTCCCTGAGCAGATCCTCATCACAAAGACGGTCCACAATAAGCGGCTCCATTGCCAGTGCCAAACGCCTACCAAGCGTTTCAATTCCGGGCGCGATGGGTTTTACTGAGCCACATCTCCAGCCACAATTGTTGCCTTTCGCACAGCCACACAGCCAACAGCCGCCAACAACCTCAGACGCCGACTACAGAAATGTAAAGACGAGGAAAAAAAGCGTGAGCGCGAGCACGAGCGCAAGTGCCAGCGCCAACACCAACTCTCCTAATTTTGCAAATTATTCGTTCAATCCAGTGGCCAGAAAAGACAGTTTCACCAGTGAAAAGCTCATGGAGGACATTTCGCCCCTGTGTATCCAGCCAGAGTCCACTACACCGAAGACCGAGCGGTCTCTGGAGCAAAGAGAGCATTAATTTTAGAACGTTTGGAGCGCACCAGCCACAAATCTGGGGAAATGCAAAAAAAAAAAAAAAAAAGTTTAAAAAAACAAAAAAACATGTTCGAGATGGCGTTTAAATCCAATAATGGAGATATATATGTTAGTTACTGCTTCTTTTTCCCGTCATTTTGTCCTTGAATTTCTCACATATATATTACCATAGTGAATCAGTGGGCGCATTTCAGTGGCCACCTGACCTTTGGCATTCAAGTTAACAACATATCTCTCCCAAAATAGCGGCTGATCCCTCTTCTCCTCGTATCCCTTTTTCAAAATGAGAATACTGTCCAGCATCGTTTTCGCCGGCTTAGTCGCCATAAACGCGGCAGCTGACGCGCTGATCCTCGACGGCGTGCAACAACAGACTCAGAGTCTTACCGAGACCCCTGCGGCAGCAGCGTTCACCGAGCTTCCAGCGTACAACGTCTCCATCCTCGCAACGACTCCCTTCCCCGCTTGGCTCACTCAGTTCACGGGTCTGAGAGAATGGCCGGGTCCAGAGCCACCGTACATCCCACTAGACTTCATTGACGTCAACACATTGCCAGCCATCGCCGTCCGCCCAGCAGGAACCTGTCCAACAGACCGCAGCACCTGCTCCTTCGACTGCTACAAGTGTATCGCATACGACGACGCTTACACCTGTCCAGTCCTGTCACAGACGTTCGACGACGGTCCCTCGGCCTACACGCCTAGACTTCTGGCCAACCTGCGCCACAAGACAACTTTCTTCACCGTGGGAATCAACGTGGTCAGATTCCCAGAGGTGTACAACCAAATCAAAGACGAAGGCCATTTGCTCGGCTGTCACACCTGGTCTCACAAGTTCCTTCCTTCGCTGACCAACGAGCAAATTATCGCGCAATTCCAATGGTCCATCTGGGCCATGAACGCCACAGGTGGCCATATTCCAAAGTGGTATAGGCCTCCATATGGTGGAGTCGACGACAGAGTCAGAAGCATCGCACGTGCTTTCGGAATGCAAGCCGTTCTGTGGGACTATGACATGTTTGATTGGAAGTTGGAGACAACTCCGCCATCGAGAACAACCGAAGCAATCTATAGCGACGCTAGAACCTGGAAAGCAAGAGGTAGTGGAGGCCTCATTCTCGAGCACGATGCATATCTGTCCACGGTGAACGCTGGAATCCAAGTCAGCAACATTATCGGACCAAACCAGATGACTGTTGCGCAATGTGTCGACAGTTTTGATTACATCAAAACGTTCTATTGAACAACAGTGTTTGTCCTTCAGGGTAATCCGAGCTATCGCAGCCGACTTTTCTTTAAATTGTTATTTATAAGTATCATCTCTGCATTTTAATCATATGTTTTTTTTCCAGAGAATAGTCGAGCCAACTCGAGTGCAATGTACTTGCACGGATCATTGAGCTCTCATCACGCAGATGCAAGTCTATTTTCCTTTCAAGGTGCAATTGAATGTCTCTTCTAACGGTTTTTGGTCCTTGAATATCGTTGCCTCCCGTTCCAATTGACTTTCCTCCCGCTGTCTCTATTTCTTCTTCAACTCGTTGTTCCACGAAAGATTGAATCTCCCGGAAGGAACCACGTAGTTGTCTAGCTTGTCGATCACCTCCTCGGGTGTCGTTGCCACAGAAACGATGAGTCTGTTGTTCTTCGAAATGAACCCAGATTCAACCGCCTTGTCCAGAAACTTGATCAGATCATCGTAGAACCCGTCAACGTTGAAAAGAACAATTGGCTTCTGGTGAATCCCCAATTGCGACCAAGTGGTCACCTCCATGATCTCCTCGAGCGTTCCGAATCCTCCGGGCATCGCCACAAATCCCCCCTCCGCCTCCAGGCCCATCATTCTCTTTCTCGTGTGCATATCTGGCACAATTGTCGTCTTTCCGTAGCTGTCGTCCAGCGGCGTTGCACCCTTGTGGTTCTCGACGTCCTTCTGGATCTGCTCATTGATCTCCTCCACTGTCCGTTTGTCGGATCTTTCCTTCGAAACAAGCGCGTCCGGAATGATTCCGTGCACGTATCCGTCATTGGATGCAACAGCCTTCGCAATGAGACCCATCAGTCCCGTCGTACCTCCGCCGTAAACAAGGCCATAGTTGCGGGTCGCCATCAACTTCCCCAGTTTTGTTGCGGCAGCCGAATACGACTCCTCCTTGCCAAAAGAAGATCCGCAGAACACACAGATGGTTTTCTTAGGAGTTTGTGTCATTTTGCTTTATAAATTGTCTATAATTAATCAATGTGCAATCACTTGTTAAAGAACAAAACAAACACTTTCTCGCTACTCCACATGTGCTGCTCGAGGGCAAATAAATATTGATTTCGAGATATCTTGTTTCCCGATTAGGTAATTTGAAAGTAGCCGGAAAATATCCGGAGTCTGTCAATTTTCGACAGATAAGCGAACAATTGACGCGTAGATGACGAAAATCCGCCGCCTTTAGCCCAAGTGTCGTCTAATTCTCCACCCAAAAACCCCTTTTCGCTAGACTTTGTCGGCCCGTTTTGCACAAGCGTGTCAATCTATATGCCCGACCTGCTGCCCCCTCCCAGCTCCTGCCCACCCTCACACATACCGATCAATAATATCCTCGAACCCAACAGCAAAAGTCATGCCCAACACGGTCTCCCATCGCCCATCAACCTGCCCAAAGTACCCTGGTTTGTCGTAGATCGTCACCCATCCAAGTTTGAAGTCGTTCGGTGAGTCATCTTGAGGATGTCGCTGGAAAAGCCCGTCACGTGACACGTAGCACGTGGTGTCGTTCCCGTCCTCGTCGTCCAGTTCAAGAAACTGGTCCTCGTCGCCGCTGTCTCTGAACGTGTTCTGGAACGACTCCTTCTTCGAGAGCATCTTCTTGGTGATTTTGGTCTTAATATCTCTCTCACACGGCCGAAATAATCCAACCAATGACCCGTGCCAGTCGTTTGAGCGGAGCGAGTCGTCGAAAAAATATATTGACCCGTCTTTTGACAGTTTGATTCCGTCAATTTTATTTTTGAACAGAATTGGGGATTTCCGCTCCTTCAAAGAACATATTCTGAGATTGCCATTTTTATAGCAGATTTCCATGGCCATTCCGTCCTTGGTGGTGCTGTTGGGAGCATTTTCCAGCTTCAGATCAAACTCCTTGCGTCTAGAATACAGCTCCACGGCCCCATTTTTCGCAACATAGGAACAAGCTCCTCCTGAGATTCGGAACCTCCCACCCGAAGAAAAAGGTTCTTTTTCCACGGTGAAAGACCTCGGCGGCTCGAAATCGACCGTTTCGTCGCCTTGTTGTATGATTGGATAACTTTGGCGCGTGAAAACCAGCTTGTAGGCGTTGTTTGAGGCCGAATGATACCTCTTTTGATCGGTTTTCGTGGTCTCAACGCTAACAAAGTATCCAGGGGCACTCCGCACGTACTTGTGTCGGCTGTCTGGGTTTGTTGAGAGGTAAAATTCGCTTTGACTCAACTGTAAAATGTGGTATTTCCAGAACTTTTGGTTTCTTTGTTCGATGTCACTGGCACTTCCAAGCTTCCCTGATACTCCCGGTCTCTCCGGCAAGTCCGGAGATCTTGTGCTATTCAATCCACCACTCAATGATGACGATTGAGAGCTGCTTAGAGATGGAGTCCGCGGAACAGCTGCTCCGTCCGAAACCGGTCGTCTGACAGAATCAAACGACCCTTCGATTCTGCCACCAAGAGCCCCCAATTTCGCTCGTGTCCCGGCCAAATAAGACGTTCTACGGCTTCTGTCGCTCATCTAATCTATCAAAAATGAGAATTTCTTTCGATTTAGCTCGGAGCTCACTTCCCCAGACTGCTGTAAATTGGGATCCAAATTTGTCTTAAAATGTCAGAATCAAAATTATTTTTGGTCGGTGTACGGATGTTTTTCAACGAGAAAACGAGCCTCGGTTTTAATTTTCGGTTCTAACTTTCGGTCTTACAAATTCGGTCTTACTTTTCGGCCTTAAATTTTTGTTTAAAAAATTCCGCCTCAATTTCAACTCTTTCGGAGATAATGCTATCTCGAAATATTTGCTATTTAAAGACCACAAGTCCCTTTCTTTAAAATACAGGTTGACAAGATGAATATGGAAACCCGCAATGACTGAAAGTGTTTTGTTTCTAGGTGCCACTGGTGGTTGTGCCTTGGCTGCTCTGAAAAGAAGTTTGAGCGCAGGTTATCGTTGCACCGCTCTATGCAGAACTCCAAGCAAGCTGACGGCCCTGCTGGACGACAACAAGCCTGATAATTTAGAGATCGTCGCTGGTGACGTCAACGAGATAGAGGTTTTGAAGAGGTGTTTGATTGACGCGGAAAACCCAAACAAGCTGGTGGATGCAATTGTCTCAGGAATAGGAGGCGTTTTCATATTTTCGAAATGGAGGCTCGATAACCCCCATGTTTGTGAACAAGCAATGACTTCGCTTGTGAAAGCGCTTGAGCTTTGCCGCTCCGAAGGTATCCACGGAGACCCTTCGGTGGTCGCAATCAGCACTACTGGTATCAGCAAACTCGGACGCGACGTTCCTTGGACATTAATGCCGCTATATAAAATCATGCTCGGGAAGCCGCATGAAGACAAAGTTGCTATGGAAAATATTTTGACCCAATCTTCGGAGAAAAACTGGACAATTGTTCGCCCAACTTTGCTCGTCGATGGCACAAGCGAGACCGGGGTTCGTTCCAGTTGTGAGGACCCAATTGCCGGTACGCGGGACGGTGCGGTGGCCATGGGACTTTCGATCACCCGCGAGGCCGTTGGAGTGTGGATTTTCGAGAATCTTATCGAGCCGCAGCCCCATATTTGGAGCAAGAAAATCGCCACTCTTACTCAATGATTACCTAATATTTATGTTCTGTGGTGTAAGGATGTCTATCAGACCTTATCTCTAATTATACATGTAGCGCATATCGTTCTAATCACTCTCGTCGTCGCTGTTGTTCGCCTTCTTCTTCTTCTCTGACTTGAACTTTTCAAAGACATAGATTCTCGCCGGTCTTCGATCGGCAGCTTTGGTGGTGTCCTTCATGCTGTTGGTTCTGCGGTGGTGGTAGCCGGGAAAAGCAGTCCAGTCAAAATTCCCAGACCTTTCCACCTTGTAATTGATCGAGTACCGGGCCAGTTTTTTGATCTGCCACGAGTCATATGGTTCACCCTCAAAAAGAGAGATAGCTATACGATTTTCTCTGGCCTCAAGCTCTTTCTTCTTGCTTATTCCGTCTATGGAATAACCCGACTCATAATGAGAAGTCTCTGTAAGTTTTTTTCCGTTGAATTCTCGATTAGCATGTAAAAGGGAGTAAAAAGCCTGACAGCTCTTAAAAAACTGCTCCATTAGCTCCTGGTGAACACGAATGTTTCTGTCAACGTCTTTGATTCCTTTTCCTGTGTGAGGGAAATTGAACATCACCATTCCAATTTTGTCGGTCCCAAGTACTTCTTGGTTTTTGTTGCGATTCTTCTTGAAATTAGACACTAGCTTCAGACTCTTTATCATGTTGGTTGCATCGATCTGATGAAAAACTTTGACTCCTTTGGCTGTAAGCTTTTCAAGAACGTCCTTGGAATGTGGGTATTTAGAATGGACATCTTCTAGTGAGTCAAATGAAGTCGCTATCAAATTCCCTGGCTCAATGTAGCCAGATTCCACTATACTCAAACTGAATGAAAAATCACCCTCTCCAACCAACAAGACCTTTTCCTCGGCCAGAAACGGGATGAACCGTTTTTGACGTTTTTGCTGTTCTGTCTCAGGCTCTGTCGTGGCTTTATCCTGTTTTGTTTTGTCACTTTTACCACTCTTTTTCAAAAGGTTGGCCTTGTTCTCCTGTTTGATTTTCTCTGTTTTGGCGATTTTCGATACAACCTGATATCTTTTCAGCGCAGATGCCAGAGCACCCTTTCCAGAGATGTTAGACTTGCCCGATTTCTTTCCCATCTTGAAAAACAACCTCCGTCTATCCACCTTCAACGTTCAAACTGCGAGTGATCTAGAGATAGAGATGAATTTTTCAAAAAAAAAAAAAAAAAAAAAAAAAAAAACATTATGGCGGGGAGCACCTTTTCCGCCATTTACTGCAATAACAACAGAAATTCTGCCCTTCCTAACTTTCAGTAAATCGTATAAATTCATAAGCAAAGTCGTCAAGTTGGATAAACTTTGACCAGCGTCTTCTTCGAGAAAGTATCGCCAGTCAAAGGATCCTTAATTTGTAGCTCGTCCAGGTCTTTCAAAGCAGTGTCGACACCAGCAAAATGGTCGTTTGTATCAAAAATCCCATCGGAAGACGACGACGAAGGTGAAGAGGAGTCTCCGCCTGAGCTGCCATTCATTCGTCTGTTCACCCTCATCAGTTTATCATATTGGTAGATATTTCCGTTGGGCAGCATCACTGCATTTTCGTAAATGTTGGACTTCACCTGGTGCGAATATGGCAGATCTTTGGTCAGTTCATTCAGATCGATGGAACAAATGGGACATTCATTGCTCAGCGTTGCTTTTGCGGTGTCGGATGCAAGGTATTCATGAAAGTCAACATCCTCGGTCTCGTCTATATCGACTTCTCGGTGGACACATGACCGTGTTCGCAAAACACTCGACCCAATGCTCAGCAGAACAAGAGACTGGAGACTGTGATCGAACCCGTACAACGAGTTAAAGTAAAGCAAAAACACGTCTGCCAGTTTGGTCCATCTCGCGTCATCCAAAAGGATCTTGTATGGCTTCAAGTTGGTGTCTATCTGGGTCATCATCTTCGAATTTTGGTCATAATAGGACAACGCATCATCATGTTCACCGCCAGATCCAATAGTCTCTGTCCGCGAGAGTAGATCTCTCAGATCCAGAGAGTTCCAGCAGATCAAAGCTGCACCAGACGAAATCTTGTCGAAATTTGGACTGTCCGGGGTCTCGTCTATGTAGTTGATCAGATGATTGTTGGCGATTTCCAGCGCGGAAAAAGGCTTATTTTCTTTCACGTTTTCAATGAAACTCTGGAAGTACGATTCAAATTCCAAACTAGACTCTAAATTGAGTTGTTCCTTGATTGCCTTGAGACTCTTTTTGTTTTCTGAGCACCAATCAACCAGGATTTTCAGGTTTTTGTTCAGTCGGATCTCATTGTAGATGTTCAATCCCTGCAGGATCACGTCATAGTCCACTAGCCCGTCCAGTTTCAGCTTCCGGGCGAGCATCACCCCGGCGTTCTGGTCCAACGTTTGTGCGGAAACGTTGTTGCTAGAGGTCTTCAGCAGGTAATCGATCACCAAAAGGTTGATTTCTTCGCGGTAAAAAGCTGCTAAGTCAGCCGTAAGCTCTCTCTTGGAGCTGGTGCTGGAATTAGTCTCGTTGAGCTTGCGTAGCTGCTCCAATCGCTCTAATCGGTACTTCAGACGTCCCACAAACTCGTTGTGCTGTCGAACACGCGCCTCCAGCTTGCGCACAAATGACTGCTGTTGCTGGATCATGCGTCCAACGATCTCCAACCGCGCAATTTTCGACGACGACGCCTTCAACAGCACGGTTTGCTTCGCTAAAGAGGCATTGTGTTTCTCCACAATTTTCTGTATGTTCTTGAAATTCTTCTTCACCACCTCGATGGGAGTCTTGAACTGCGACTTCTTCAGCTGGAGGTGGAAGTCGGCAGAATTGAGCAGGTCGACCGACATGAGGGGCGTGAGAATCAACAGTGGGAAGAAGTAAAACACCGATAAGGGTGGCGCACAAATTGCCCTCTCATTTTTGATGATAAAAAAAAAAATCGGATTTATCATGTGCGCGTGACCAACAGTCACGTGACCCAAACTCCGTCCAAAACACACACACACACACATCCACGCCAGCACTACACGACACATTATCTTGTTCTAGAATTCATCTTATAGACTTCCATGCTTACTCTGCTTACGCGCTCGCTCGGCTTGCTCCGCTCGCTTCGCTTGCACTCTATTTAACCCTGCAGCTTCTTCAAGATAGCCTCGGTGAACTCAGTGGTGGAGGCCTTACCACCGATATCGCTGGTAACAGTCTTTCCCTCGGCCAACACAGCGTAAGTAGCGTTGGAGATCTTGTCAGCGTAAGCGTCCAGACCCAAGTGTCTCAACATCATGGTGGAAGACAAGATCATACCGGTTGGGTTGGCAATGTTCTTGTCCTTGATGTCCAAACCAACGTGTCTGCAACCTGGCTCGAAAACGGCGTGTTCACGGCCGAAGTTGGCACCTGGCACCAGACCTGGACCACCGATGAGGGCAGCACCGATGTTGGACAGGATGGAACCGTACAAGTTTGGAGTCACCATCACGTCAAACTGTTGTGGGTAGGAAACGGCCTGCATAGAAGCGTTATCGACAATCATGTCCTTCACCTCGATGCTTGGGTACTCGCTGGCACCCACCTCCTTAACGGTGGTTCTGAAAAGACCGTCACCAAGCTTCATGATGTTGGCCTTGTGGATGGCGGTCACGAGCTGTCTGTCGTTTTTCACGGCAAAATCAAAGGCAAATCTGGCGATTCTCTCGGTCTTGTACTTGGTCATGATCTTGAGAGACTCAACGACACCTGGAACGGATTGGTGCTCAAGACCAGAGTACTCGGCCTCGGTGTTTTCTCTGACAAGCACAAAGTCAATGTCCTGCAGCTTGGCTGGAACACCAGGAATGTTCTTGATCAACACCAAAGAAGCGTAGATGTCCAACTCCTTTCTGAGGGCAACGTTCAACGACTTGGCGAACGGAGAGGCTGGAGTGTATGTAATACCCTTAAGACCAACCTTGTTTCTCTTCAAGGACAGCACGGCCTCGTCGATCTGAGACTCGCTACCCTCCAATCCGGAAAGCTCAACGGTCTCCCACTCAATTGGAACGTTTTCGGCGGCAAAAATGGTCTTGACAGAGTCGGTGATCTCCTTTCCAATACCATCTCCTGGAATCAGGGTAACAGTGTACTTTCCACCGTACTTCTTTGGCAGGAAGTTCTCATTCACAGTGGTGGCAAAGCTTCTGCTTTGGATCAGACCTCTTCTGGTAACTAGTCTCAACATTTTATCTGGTGGTATGCTACCTCAAGAAGATAAATAAATGTAACGTGAAAGAGTTGTATAAATTATCTTTTTCCACCTAACAAAGATCAAAATCCCAGACTTCCCGCCATGATTTGCTTGCACCGGGGAAAAAACCGCGTCTTCCACCGCGGACGCCCGCGGTGCCTCCCGTGGAGCCCGTTCACCGCCCGCTAACCGACTCGCACCCAACCCGTGAAAAGTTTCCACTTACCAATCCAAAGCCTCGGCACCCCAGATGACCGAAGTCGAATCCGAGTTTTTTCTCATGCGTCCGCCAGGATGCGTGATAAGCAAACTCCGAATTCGGATTTCCCAAAAAAAAAAACAAAAATACACGGCAAGACGGTCACGTGACCTGGAGCCGAGACAGAAAAAAATGGTTCCTAGCAGGATCGAACTGCTGATCCCCGCGTTATTAGCACGATGCCTTAACCAACTGGGCCAAGGAACCATTATTGGGGATGGTATGCAAAGAGACCGATTGCAACACGTGTCTACCCATCATGTGATTGCCGCTACATTCATTCCCCCCACCCTTCGAAATATCCATCCCACTCGGGTGGCGGTGGCGGTGGCTGTGGCGCTAACCGGTCACACTGCTATGGGGTCACGTGGATATCCGGACGTTTCAGGGCGTCGATCCTACCCGATCCCTTTTTTCAACAGAACACAAGTCTTGTCCTACTTTTGCCCCTCGTTATCCTTGAAACTTTTATGAACTATTCGCCCAATATTTATCTTCATCGTAATCGTTCCTGTCTATAAACATGATCAAGAATCCTAAGCCCACCAAAACAACGCTGGCCACGGTGTACCGCACCCAAACCGCTCAACAAACAGACCCTACAAAGAACGTCTCGCTGCACAAGTCTGAAAACGGCACTGTTACGGAAATCGTCCAGAAAGACGATAACTCGTTCGTTTCCAGAGAAACCTCCGATATCCTGTGTCTCGTTCTTATCGGCTCTGTCGTCGCCTTCTTTGCCATACGTGTGGTCTATGTCAACTGGGACGGGGCCGTCGAGCGATATCGTGTGTGGCGCAGCAAATTCAGCGGGGGTGCAAAAAATAACGAACCCCTTTCCAACCAGGAAGTCCGCTCCTTCGACGAAAAGTCAGAAACATTCACAAAAGAGATAGTCATTCCGATCCCCACTCCGATCGACTAGACTCGCTTACCATTCTATGTTCATGTTGCCAAACGGCTTGCTGTCCCGCAGCTCGCTCACAAGACCGTCCGTGACGTTCTTGTTCAAATAGCAATTCAAAACCTCCAATTTTTCCTTCATTCCCTTTCTGACGTAGCCATCTCTGTAAACCTTCTCGCCACGGCCCGCCTCACCAGCCACATTTTGCGTTTCTGGGATCAGGTAGAAGAACAAAAACTCCAAAATCTTCACCTGGACCTCTTTCCAGCTCTGTAAGTTGGGATTTTCTGGTCCAGGCTTGAACTTGAGAAGACTGCACACAATCTTGGGCCCGTCAAGCTTCTCAAACGTCCGCAAGTTTGGAACGTTCCGCACAAGGCACCCGACAAGCGTCGGAACAACACTCACAACCACCTGACACGGCTGTTGAGGGTCTAAAAGTGACAGCAAAGTTTTCATGTTTGCCTCCCAAACAAACATGTCGCGCGATCCGGGATGCAACAACAAGCAGCCCTGCAGAACTTTAAGTGTCAACACCACCAATTCCGGCGATTTTTCCGTGCAAACGGACAATCTGGACAGCACCAACAGCAGATTAGACACCAGATTATACTGGAATCCGTCCTGTAACCGCACGAAGTCCCCAAAAACAGCGTCTTTCTTGCCCGGGATGCGCCACTTGCGGGCTCCCGTGCCGGAAACAGACTCGGTGCTCGTTTTGCGTTGTGAAGCCTTGCAAAGACGCCCAAACAGTTTCTCCAGCATCACGAGACCCTGTCTCACGCTCTCGGAGTCCGAGCCATGCACCAGAGACAGACTGTGGCCAATATATGTTTGCAGCTCTGACATTTTGGGGCTGTAAGTAGACAAAATGGGGCGGCAACTTAAATTTTTGGGGTTGTGAGGAAAAAAAAATAGACAAAAAAAAAAGTTGTCTAAATCAGGCTGTTAATTTGAGAACAAGACACATCTACGAAAAGGAACAGCTCTTCACACTGGAACAAGCGTGCTGTGTTTTATGTGTTTGGAGTGGCGCAAAATAGACTTTCTCTATAGCTGATCCAGCTGATTAGACACATCCTTGCACCGACACGCGCTACGTCTGGTCTGAGACAGCATACCATAGAAGGCAAACAAGACCCAAAAGGGCTCTCAATCTTTTGAGATGGCCCCGCCGCTTCAAATGTTCCTTAACAAGAGTCCCCCGGCCGGCTTTATAGCTCGAAACAAGATTGCCATAGGTTGCACGGTGGGGATCCTGTCTTCGGCCTGTCAATCGATAGGGTTGATATTACAGAGAAAATCGCACCTCATTCACCAGCACTCCAGGCAGAATGATCTGGTTACCTCACCCTACAGGAGATCCTTGTGGCATATTGGGTTTCTCTTGTTTATTTTCTCCAACGTTTTCGGCTCAAGCATCCAGATTTCGACCCTTCCATTGATCATACTAAGCCCTCTGCAATCAATTGGTCTAGTTTTCAACACGATCTTCAACTCCCTGATCATGCACGAAGTCTTCACGATGTACTCGCTGATAGGCACATTTCTGGTCAGTTTTGGCGCCTTCCTGATTGCTTACTACGGAGGAGCTCTCGAAGAACCTGAATATGACTTGAAGCAGTTCATGGAGCTGCTGCGCCACAAGAGCTTTCTAACGTGGCTTGCGCTTGACATCGCGCTTGTTTTCATGCTCTTGGCGTTTATTGCGATTGCCAACCACGAGTTGAGACTCAAAAAGAAGTCCGACAGGCCTCACAGAAACATTGACAACATAAACAATTTTAAAGCAAAGATCGACCGTATTTTAGTCAGACAGCGGGACAACAGGGATGAAAACGATACTTCTGTGCAAGCATGGTGCAGTTCGGCGAATATCCAGGCACTGGGGCGTATTTCGGGATCACTGGAAACTGTGTCCGATCTTTGGCTAAATCTTTCTTCGTGTCCAATAGAAACGATCCGATTTGTCCAAGGCGCTCTTTACGGAACTTGTTCAGGAATCCTCTCTGCTCATTCTTTACTGCTGGCAAAGTCTGCCATTGAAATACTGATTTTGACATTTGTGAATCACGAGATCAGGCAGCTCAATAACCCAACCGCATATGCTCTCCTGATTGCGTTCTTCACGCTCTGTCTGTCGCAACTGTATCTTCTGAACCAAGGTCTCAAGGTCATTTCGACTTCTATCCTTTATCCACTGGTTTTTTGTGTCTACAATATCACCAACATCTCCAACGGAATGATCTTTTATCAACAATGGAGTGAAGTCCTTGGCTGGAACGGGATATTCATTCTATTGGGAACCGTGTTGGTCGTCTGGGGAGTGTTTGTCTTGAGCAACAGTCTGGCTGACTCGGATTCACAAAACTCTCAAGGCTCCATTATGCTCGCCTCTTCGAACACACCCATTCTCGCCAACGATGTCAGAGATTACAACAGCATATCTCCAGTGACTCCGAGAAAGAATCAGTTTCCAAACTCCGCAAAGAAGTCGGACGATGAAGGTGCTATGACTTCTTTGATCTCGCTGACTGGATCAAACGATCCCCAAAGTCCTTATTATGATCCGAGTTTGCCTTCTTCTCCAGTTGTCCCTTCTGATCCATCTCCCACGTCTGCCGCAAATGATATCATTGCTCCGATATTCAAAAAAACTACTGAGAACATCAATCATGCGGGCCGAAGAGTATCTGGCTTCCTTAAAAAATCAATCGATTCTCTTAACAGTCCAGGTGGTCTGCCGAACATAAAGAGAGCCAGTTTGAGTCTTACACCTGTTGCGAGCGATTCAAGCAGCACCAATGGTTTGAATAACAACGACGACAACACTACAGAGTATGTCTCTTTCGGTTCGCTCAAGGATTCGTCTTCGTTCATAAACAATTATGAGCCATTCCAGGCCCCAAGTCATGCAAGCGAACTTTCACCATCTGCAACGGTCACTTCGAATTCGGGGTTGGCAATTCTTTCGCCTCTAATCAACAAGATCAACCGGAGAGCCAGCATCAACACAATAGGATCTGCTAGTCAGGTTCAACCGCAGGCCCAACCTACAGTGTCCAAACAACAGGGTGAGAGCTCTCAGAGGCTTTCCCCTTTCAAAAGCTTGAAAACCACAGCAGCAAACATTTCACCAAAACCCAGAGCTACCCGTGGGGGTCTTAGCTTGATTACCAATCCGAATTCGGGAGACAAGTCCGACATATTCCATCCACAACCTGCTTCAGCTCATGTGGGAACAAAGATGGATGAGGAATACAATCCGAACAATTCCTATAATTACTCTTTGAACAACACCATAGAGGAAATTCAAAATCAGATGAACGCATACAACTATCAACCAGGCCAAAATTTGGTTCCACCGCCGATGCCAACTCTGCCTCAGCTTTCCAAAAGTTCTCTAGAAGACAATTATGCTTATTCTCCGCTCGATCTCCAGTACCAGTCTTTGACTGTCAGCAAAAGAGGGACTCAGCGTTCGAACCCAAATAGATCGAAAAGAAGGAACTTCACCACCAGTGCAAAGTTTGATTTGAGGTCGCAGCAAAGAGTGTACTCTTTCGAACAAAATGAGTTACTTAACGAGCTGAGAAATCTCTAGTAGATTCCATTTGATCAGAAATTGCAATGTTTTATGATTATATAATTATTTACTCAACGTCAATGATTATAGTTAAGGAGTTTCGATCAAGGCCCAGTAGTGCTTGATTTTCATCAAGTTTCCAAGCAGCTGGTAGCGATTGTGGAGGTATGTTGTTTTGTGACCAGCAAACTTGCTCGGCCTACCTACCGGGTACAAGATTTCAAAAATGTCATTTCTAAAATATGACATCCTTACACGGGCTTTAGGGGCCCCAGATTGAATCTAGCTTAATTCTTATTTTAAGAATCTGGTCTAATCTATCTCCAAACGTGCCCAACACGCGAGAAAATGTGCATAAATCTAAAGGTCCGCGCTCTTCTCTTCAAATGGAACCACAAAAGCACCTGCTAAATACAAAGCTGGCTCATTCAAGTTGTGATGCTGGTAACTCAAAACCCCAACTCCTCCAGCATCGAGCATGAACTTCGGATTCTTGTTAATCTCAAAACCAACCCATCTGGCTGCGAAGCACCTCAGAATGTGACCATGGCCAACAATAATGACGTCACAAGGCTCCTTTTTTTCAAAGTAGCGTTTGTGAATCTCTCTGATTCTTGCAATGACGGCATCCACTCTCTCAGTCACTTGCTTGTAATCTTCGCCGTTCTCACATCCATCACTCCAGATTTCCCAGTCTTCCCCCAAGCCTCTCTTGGCTCTCAACTCTTTGATTTGCTTGGTCACCAAGCCTTCGTAGTCTCCATATTCCCATTCTCTGATGTCATTGTCCACATAGAACTCAATTTTCTCCTTTTCTTCGGGAGTCAAAGCTTCCAAAAGAAGGTCCTTAGTATGTTTGGCTCTAGTTCTAGGAGAGGTCACCACTGCTTTCAACGAATTTGGTTGAATCAAGTTAGTTGATGTGTTGCCAATCAGAGCTTTACCGGTAGCTCTCATCTGTTCAACACCAAATTCGGTCAGATCCAAGTCAGTGAAAGAAGTGTGCTGTCCAGATTTGGACCAGGCCGTTTGTCTGCAATAATTGTTAGAGCTTGGCGCATCTTCAATCTTAAATGTGAAATTACTCACCCATGACGAATAAAAATACAACGCGGGGTCCCTGCACTTTCGCTCATGGTCTAGTCGAGTTAGCTTCTGCTGTGCGATGAGAAAGCCAAGATGGAAAAAAAGAGGTTTGAGGGCCACCGTTCCATTTATATCCGAATTTTAAATATCCCCGCTACGGAATTGTAGGCTTCATTTTCTTCTGAGAAGTCCGAAAAAATTAGTCAGATTACGTAATGCTAAGGCGGGTACCGTTTTTGAGAAAATGACGGACTAGATAGAACCTGGAATTAGAGCTCAAACCCTTATGTAGCTCTCGGCTGACGAGCTTAACTGCGAAGTATCGTTCCCTTGCTCTTTTTCTCAGCGACCTATCAGTACAGCGCTAAGCAAAGAGGAAGACGTACACTGTGACTCAAAACGAGCCTTTGAGCGAGGGGAAAAAATCTCTATACCTTTTTAATTACATTCCTTGGCACATACCACAGCATAAACCATTCGTATGTCTTACTTGTGAATGCTCAAATAGGACGTTAGCCTATGAAAAAGCTGGTTGGTTGTAAAGTTACTGCGTTAGCCTACTTGACCATAAAAAAACATTGATCTTCAAAACCACTGCGAGAGTTCTACTATTACTGCTTGGAAAATTCCCCTGCTAATTAGGGACGTGCCATACTCAAAACACTGGTCGCGCAAAAAAAAATTAAAATAAGGGGGTCAACAGGGAATTGAACCCTGGACCTCCTGCTCCCAAAGCAGGAATCATACCACTAGACTATTAACCCACTTTTTTGATCATGTCCTGAGTTTAAGTCTTATGAGGTTTGCATGTACCTCATTTTTGAGTGAGTATGAAATAACAAGTTCCTACATTCAACGGTGAACGCGAGACTTGTTTAAGTCAACGCTTTGTTTTTGGAAATCTGTTTGAGGTACGAGGATCTCGAGTCATGAGCAGTAAACTACCTTGATTCAAAAACGGGCGTTTTTTATTTCTCGGGAAATAAAGTTAAAACTCAGACGTCAACTTCCAAAAAGATTCTACTTTGCCTAAACAAAACCAAAAACAAGAGCAATTGTAGTTGCTTGGTTTTTTGGGAATAACATCCACTAGCTCTCCGATTTGGCTGGCCTGATATAAGGGCATAGTTAAGCTCACTTTTCTTTCAATAACTTGAAGTAGCGGCCGCCCGAAAGATATGAACTTTCATGATAACGTAAAATGACAAGCACTTTCTTACAGTTGTTCTTGCATCAAGGGTGGTGGCTTTCTCATAATAACCTTCAAGACAGATACTGTTGGGATTTCAGACGAATAGTTAAATCACCTGTATGTAGATACCCAGGAGAGTCCCTGAAAAAATGACCAGCAATTCCAAGTAAAAATCCGAGCTGGATAGTTGAACGCATCAGATAGAAAACTATACTGCGGTCCCGAAATGTCTCGCAGCGTCTTCGAGTTATTTTGTTAGCTAATTCAAAGTTCATTAATATTTGTGATGATAGATTCAGCCAAATCCCTTTCTTTGGATGCAATCTTTTCTTGCCGAAGGAGAGGTGCTGCTATTCAATAGAGATACACATATATGTACTGACTGTCGATATTGTAACTAACTGATTTGACACACATGATATAGTTTGAGAATAGCAGATACGTTCTTATGTGAATCGGACAATCTAAATTACTTCCGGTGTACGGATGTATTAGCTATATGTCACGTGCGATCATCACGTGATGTAACGTTCTCTTGTGTCGTTTACTTATCTCTGATAGCTAGATAGCAAGCCTGGCGCGAACCGCCCAAGTGTTGGAATATCCACAATGCTCTCGACCGATTCATCTGAGTGAAACTCCCAGCCATCTGGAGGCTAGATGATGAATTAACAAATTAACGATTTATGATTTCAACATCAGCCCAGCCTTCTCTACTAACAACGACACCTGCTAATTTCAGTTGGATAGTTGACAAGAATCAAACCAAGCCATCCAGTGTCATTGTTTCAGACCTTTGATTTCGAAGGCCTGAATTATTATATATAAGGACCTAGTAGTTCCCCGAACTTCTAAAGATATGTCGACTCTATGATTTCTCAAATGGTTGAAGAAAACATTTATTATTTTATTACAAACATATTATTCGACCTCAAACAAGTTATCAATCATGGATGTTCAGACAAGACTGCCACAAATCTAACAGAAATAACGATCAACCAATTACTCACTGCCAGCTTATTGTTTTAAGTTGCCGAGATGCGTTGATGATTGCCTGGGTTTGCTCATTGTTTGGCCAATATGTGCAGTACAATACAGACAAAGGGTGATTCTCCCTCGTGATTCTCCCTCCGTGTCATTTTTCTCCATAATATAAAAAAAACTACCTTTCTTTACTTACTTTCAAAGTCAAGCTAATTAACTGATCTGTGTCTACTTCAGCTAGTGGGTACATTGCTTGCTATGCGTAATGCTTATGGTGGAACTACTTCTGTTCATGATCCTTCGACTTCAACATAATTCACACTGATGGAAAACTGCTCCGTCTCAAACAGAGCAACTGGCTTAAAAAGCAGAGGAGGCGCTATATTCCATTTGTGTTGCATGCACATCGAACTAAACGACATAGTCAGCGAACAAACACCAAACGAATCGCTCACGATTTTATTTAAAGATGAACACTCAAATGATCGGTCGCATTTCAAAAGCCTTTTCCTTCAGTACCTCTCAAAAATTGAAGGCGCAGATCATTGAACATCGTTAGCTTGTCACGTTGTCACTTGCCTACATGTTTCATCTGAAGAAGGCAGAATCACGCGGTATAGTGATGCAAGTCAAGAGGAAGGTAACAAAGTTTTTTGAGTTGCTCTTACGTTCTGTTCAAGGTGTAACATGTTGAAGTCTTATGACTTCGTGTTGTGAAAATATTTATTTAGGAAAAATTACCAAATATGGGTGGGACCTGGGACCTTGTCTCACTGCCTCCCAAGCGTAGAGCGATCGGTTGCCGATGGGTTTTTACCATCAAAACAGCATCTGATCCTCCTATTTACAAAGCTCGATTGGTTGCCCAAGGTTTTCGCCAAATATCTGGTATCGAGTATCACGAGACTTTTAGTCCCGTGGTCCGGTATGAAAGCATCCGGCTTTTCCTGGCTCTTGCTGCTCATTATCGGATGCACCAGATGGACGTTACCACTGCGTTTTTAAATGGAGATTTGGCTGAAGAAATTTACGTGAAGCAGCCTCCAGGATACGAGACTGAACCCAATAAGGTCTGCTTATTAAAGAAGGGCCTTTATGGGCTCAAACAGTCCCCTCTTTGCTGGGACTCTAAGATTGATGAAGTTCTCCTCAAAGCTGGGTTCCGAAAGATTGAATTTGAGTTCGGGCTCTACACCTTTAACTCAGGCATGTTGATTATCGCCCTTTATGTGGATGATTTGCTGATTGTCTCCAATGCTCCAAGTGCTATCGCGAAAGTCAAGAAGTATCTTTCGTCGTACTTTACTATGAAAGATCTCGGTCTAAGCCGTCGCTTTCTTGGGATGGATATTAATCAGGTGCCTGGTAGGGTCACGCTGTCCATACCAAATTATCTTCGTGACTGCCTCAAAAGTTTTGGTCTGTTAGAATGCCATCCTGTTGCCACCCCAATGTCGCCTCAGCTTGATCTGAATGATTTTGATCCTGCTGAACCGTTTGGAGACGCTGCCACTTTTCGCAGCATGGTAGGGAAGTTGTTGTTTGCTGCTAACACTGCCAGGCCTGACATAGCGTATACGGTATCATATCTGAGCAGATTTTTGAAAAACCCCAAAGAGATTCATCTCAAAGCTGCGAAGCATGTTTTGAGATATTTGAAGGGCACAATGAATCTGGGGATTACCTACACAAGCTCTGACAACCTAAATTTGACAGGCTACTCAGATGCTGACTGGGCTACTGACAAACAAGATCTGTTGGATTTGTGACAGTCTTGTCTGAACATCCATGATTGATAACTTGTTTGAGGACACTTAAAATGTTTGTAATAATATAATAAATGTTTTCTTCAACTATCTAAGAAATCATAGAGTCGAAATATCCCTAGAAGTTCGGGGAACTACTAGGTCCTTATATAGTAATTCAAACCTTCGAAATCAAAGGTCTGAAACAATGACACTAGATGGCTTGATTCAATTCTTGCCAACTATCCAACTGAAATCAGGAGCTGTTATTGTTAATAAAGAAATCTGGTTTTGCAGCCATCCCATATCTGGGAATGGCTGGGCTAATGTTGGAATTGTTGAAGTCTTATGACTTCGTGCTGTGAAAATATTTATTTAGGAAAAATTGCCAAATATGGCAACCCTGGGAGTCGAACCCAGAACCTTCTAGAACATGGTCACGTGACACGTGACCTAGTACTAGAACATTCTAGAGATAGGTCATGTGTGTACCAGAACATTCTAGAGATAGGACATACTCTGCATGACCTAGTACTAGAAGGTTCTAAAGGGATATGGCTCAGACCCTATCAGAGATCTGAGCAATATATAAGAAGACCTTAGGTCCCACATAGGACCAGGTCTGATATATGTTATTATATAGTTAAGGAAATATATTAGGATTATATTGAGTCAACTACTAATACAAAATGGATTACTTTACCAATCAGCAAGTACTATTACAACAGG
>PPKH03000037.1:0-103167 GCA_003709205.3 Ogataea zsoltii
TTTGAACCGTCTCCCATCCTCTGCGATCCAGTTTGAGGTTCCTTTTACCAAGTGGTTTGGTTCTCCACCTGACTATTCCATTTTACGCCCATTTGGGTGTCGGTGTTTTGCTGAGATCCCTGTTAATCTCAGACCTTCGAAGTTTTCGGCAAAGAATATTGTTGGAATTTTTGTGGGCTACTCTGGCAGCCACAAGGCTTATCGTGTGTACTATCCTGAGACGGACAGTATTTACATTGCTCAATTTGTTCGGTTCGACGAAAGGGTTTTTCCCTTTGTTACGGGACTTCCTAAGGAGCTGTCTTCGTCCTTGGAACTTCCTGTGTCTGCTGTCTTTTCTTCAGTTCCGGTCACAGGAGTTCGTGCTCCAGTCACGGTGTCTACTGCTTCTGATCCTGAACCTGAAAATGACTCGGTCGCTGCTGACTCTTCGGAAGTTGTTGATCCTGACAAAGGCGTTTCCGATGAGGGTGCCTCTGTCGAATCTCCTCTTCCTGCGGTTGAAAACCCTGTGACTGTTGCTGTTTCTTCCCCAAGCTCAGTTTCCTCCGTTCGTCTGGCTGAAGTGCCTACTGTTAACGACTGGCGCTCTACCATCCCGGTTGAGCGCTCTCTGTTACGTCGCACCCAATCTGATGCGTCAATTATTACTGACACGAGTGTTGCCCATGCTGATAAACGGCAATTTGCTGGGTTTGTGGCTGCTGGCGATTCTCGCCTTCCACCCACTATTCAGAATGCTTTGAGACGGCCAGATGCTATGCTTTGGAAACAAGCTGCTAACAAGGAAATGCTTGCTCAACAACAAAATCATACATGGGATTTGGTTGAGCTCCCTGAAGGTCGTCGTGCTGTTGGTTGTCGATGGGTTTTCACCATCAAAAATACCACTGCGCCTCCTACTTATAAGGCTCGTCTGGTGGCACAGGGTTTCAGTCAGGTTTCCGGGTTGGATTACACTGAGACGTTTAGTCCTGTGGTTCGTTACGATAGTATTCGACTACTTCTGGCACTGGCAGCTCATTATTCTCTGTCCATCCACCAAATGGATGTGACAACTGCGTTTTTGAATGGGGATCTTGTTGAGGAAATTTACATGCGCCAACCTCCGGGATATGAAGTTGCTGGTCAAGAAGATAAAGTGTGTCTTCTTCGCAAGAGCCTTTATGGGTTGAAACAGTCTCCGCTGTGTTGGAATCAGAAGATTGACTCTGTGTTGATTAATGCTGGACTTCAGAAAGCAATCTCTGAGTACGGAATGTACTCTTATGTCAGTCCTCACAGTGGTAGTCGTCTGTTTGTCGCCCTTTATGTGGATGACCTACTGCTGGTGTCCAACGATGATGATATGATCAAGTTTGCTAAGAAGGTTCTCTCTGCCCACTTCCAAATGAAGGATCTGGGTCTTAGCAAACAATTTCTTGGTATGGAGATTGCTCAGGAGCCTGGTAGGGTGTCTTTGTCACTTCAACGGTATATCCACGATATTTTGGAGGACCATCAGATGCTTGACTGCAATGCTGTGGCTACTCCTGTGGACCCAGGGCTTGATGTTTCCTCTACTGCTGCTGGACCTCCCCTTGCTGATCACACTGGGTATCGCAGCCTGGTAGGGAAGTTGATATTTGCTGCTAATACCGTGAGACCAGACATTTCGTTTGCTGTGTCGCTGCTGAGCAGATACCTGAATCAACCACAGGATATTCATATGAAGGCGGCCAAACACGTTTTGAGATACTTGAAAGGCACAATGGGTTTTGGATTGACCTATGCATCTGGAAATCCACTACAGTTGGTTGGATATAGCGATGCAGACTGGGCTGGCGATAAGGATGATAGAAAATCCACGTCTGGATATGTGTTCATGCTAGCCGGCGCACCTATTACATGGAGATCCAAGAAACAATCGATCGTTGCCTTGTCGACAACGGAAGCTGAGTATGTTGCGTTGTGTGAAACTGTGAAGGAATTGATCTGGCTACAGCAACTACTGAGTCAGCTACGTGTGAAATTGGAAAAGACATCGGTGGTCTATGAAGACAATACAAGTTGTGTGCAATTGGCTTCTCATCCTACTATACACCAGAGAACAAAGCACATTGATATCAGATATCACTTTATTAGGACCAAGCTACAGGAGAAGGAGTTTGAGCTTAAGAGGATGGATACCCACAACATGATTGCAGATGTGTTTACCAAAGGATTGGGAAGGCCAAAGTTCACCGGTTTCAGGGATATGATGAATATGAAGCCGATCACAATGTGAACTATGGTAGGGTGTTGGAATATTGTACTTCACAATGTTCTCGACTGATTCATCTAAGTGAAACTCCAGCCATTGGAATGAAGCTCCAGCCATCTGGAGGCTATTAGATGAATTAACAAATTGGGCACTGGGGATTCCAACAGCCATTCCCAGATATGGAACGGCTGCAAAGCTAGCCTTCTTTATTAACAGTGACACCTCCTAATTTCAGTTGGATAGTTGGCAAGAATTGAATCAAGCCATCTAGTGTCATTGTTTCAGACCTTTGACTTCGAAGGTTTGAATTAATATATAAGGACCTAGTAGTTCCCCGAACTTCTAGGGATATTTCGACTCTATGATTTCTTAGATAGTTGAAGAAAACATTTATTATTTTATTACAAACATTTTAAGTGTCATCAAACAAGTTATCAATCATGGATGTTCAGACAAGACTGTCACAAATCCAACACATGGATGTTCAGACAAGACTGTCACAAATCCAACAAAGTCTTCAGCAAAGTCTACTAATTCTACTTCTGACGGTATACAGAAGAACGAGTCAGTCCTGGATGGCTGAACATCAGTGTGTGTGTTTGACTACTAATGCCACTGTTTCTGCTGCTTTTAATTCTGAAAATTATTGGTTTGACTCTGGATCGACTGTCCATGCGTCTAATAATCGGGATCATTTTTCAACTTATTCTTCATGCAAAGATTCATCCACGGGCATTGGTGATCCGTCCTTACCTGCTCTTGGCAGGGGTGACAATGATTTTAAGGGATCGCCATGGTCGGACTATCACTCTCGATGGTGTCCTTCATCTTCCGTAGTCTCGTCGGAATTTGTCTTCTCTTATGCGTGCTATTCGTAAGGGAGTTTCGTTTGCTATTAACAACCAAGAAATCATTGATTCCACTGGCCGAAAAGTTGGTTCTTGTGTTGATGATCATCTTTTCAAGGCTAATTTCTCTGTCCAAACTAACATTGCTATGATGGCAACTTCCGTTGATTATCATGCGTGTCTTGGAGATGCTCCGGTGCCAATTTCACGGAAACTGGGTTTTCCTGTAAGCAATGATCATGTGTGTGAAAGTTGTGCAGTTGGTCGCGTGACCACAAATATTCAGAAGAATTCCACCTCTTCTACTACAGCTCCTTTACCCCTGTTACATGCTGATGTGTCTGGTCCTTTTTCAATTCCAGGACTGGAAGACCAGCGCTATTTTCTGGCTGTTGTTGATGACTAAAGTCATTTTACTAAAGCTTTTCCTATGGAGTTGGACTTGGAAACCACTGCTGTCTTACAGTCCTTTATTAAAACTGCAAAGACTTTTTTTTATTGCTCGAGTAGTCGTCGCAGTTCGAACTGATAATGGTAGTGAGTTTTGCAACCATGTGCTCAAAAAAAATTTTGCGTCCAAACATATTATCCATCAACGTACTGTTCCCTACCATTCTTCTCAAAATGGGGTTGCCGAATAGATGCACCGAACTTCACATTCTTATCAATTGTCTTTCATCTTCAGCCATTCATTTTAAGGTGCCTTTCACTCGGTGGTTTGGTTATTCACCGGACTATTCCATTATGTACCCCTGTGGGTGTCGCTGCTTTATTGAAATCCCTGCAAAACTGAGGTCTTCTAAGTTTTCTCCCAAGAATATTGTTGGCATTTTCGTGGGTTATTTTTCAAGTCACAAATATCGGGTCACCGATAGTATCCATATTGCTCGTTGGGTTCAGTTTGATGACAAGATTTTTCCATTTAGCCTTACTACTTACTTCCCACGACTCCGATTCGTCTTCTGCACTTCCTATTTCTGCAATCCTCTCTTCTGCTCCTGCTTCTGGTGTTCATGGTTCTTTGTCTGTGTCACTTTCAGATGTTCCTCAGCCTACAACTTCTTAAAGTCTCTTGGAGAATAACAAATCGCGTAATTTGACTGATCCTCTTGATCCATTTGCTGACATAAGCAATTCTGCTAACACTGAGTTTCACCAGTCTGCTGACATAAGCTGCTCTGTTTCCTCTACAACATCCGTCGATCGTCGCGAGAAATCTTCCCACCAAATTTTGCTGACAGCCGCGTCTGATGAGAAAATCAACAACAATGTTATTGGCTTGTCATCGCCCTCGTCTGCTTCATCGATTCAATCCCATGGTTCATAACTTGAAACGTTACGAAATACTTGACTCACAGGTCATAAAACCTTCTCTCATGTGATCAACTATTACACCACACTTAGGTAAGCACATCTTTGCACCATGTCAGAATGAGATGTTGTAGATCACATGAGTAATTGTCACGTGTAGTCTCAGCCATGAATCAATCAGAAAACATTGTGAAATACAATACTTCAACATACAAAGGGGTTGAAAGACACCTACCTGCCCTGGCTTGCTTGCATATTTGAGCTAGAAATGCTTTCTCTGTGCTGATGATATATCACGTTATCGGTATCACGTGCTTTTTTTATCAACCAGGTGCACGTATGTTTTGCACTAGTTTTTTTGGCTAAACTGGCTGGCAACTTCAAATATTTGCTTTTTGTACCTTCGAAACAAAGCTATGCTCGGAAAAGAAAGCTACAATCAGATTCGGCAGTGATGCCTTGTCTCTTGCTAAGGCAAGACCCTGACTTCTGTCCGCTAAACTATCTGCTAATCCAACAACGAGGCCTTCCAATGGCTCAACTCCTATGCATGGCGAAATGCGCTGCTGAACTTACTCATACATGACAGGTAGGGCATTATGACATCGTTCTTGCAAACTTGAGAGAAGTTGGTAGTTCGAAAACGCTGTGATTGGGCCGTTCCAGAAAATTTAGTGAACTGGCAATTACTATGTATGTTAAAAATGATCGCTAAAAAAAAAAGAATAAAGTTTTACTCCACCTGGAAATGTGCAGACATTAAGTTATCTCGATATTTTAACCTCAACGAGATGCAAAAAAAAATCTAAATTTTAACTTCGAGATCTGGAACTGAGATACAGGCTCATTGAATGGTTACTAGAGCGTTTCAGCTTGAGCTCGCTTGGCCACAAAATGAAAACACAAGCAATGAGTCACGTGACAAACGTCACATGGATCATATCAGATCATCCTTCTCAACTTGTGCCATTACATCTATAGGGAAGATGGGGTATCGTAAAAGTAATGAAGAATGTCTACGTGCGTTGATTGTCAATAAATTCCGAGAACAGTTCATTGACCGCGTCTCGTGCTTCGGCTTTCGGTTTGTGGTCGAGAAAATGAGAGTCTTCTTTTGGCTTCACCATAGGAGATTTTTGACTCAAATCCCGGATTTTCGTCTTCAGCAAGTGTAAGTTGCCGCTTATTGGAAGTACCCAAAGACTCAACAGAGCGAAGCTGTGACTCTGTCGCAGTACCCACCAGCCTTGGCCACTGTTTTGGTTTTCTCCTTTTGGGAGAAGGTAGCTTGCTTGGAACTGAAACAGCTCTTTGTATATTGTGTGAGGTTGGCTTGGTCGAGAGCTCATGAGGGGTATCATCCAAACTATCATTTCCGCGGAGGCTTCCATCCGGCTGCGGGGTTCTTCCTCCTTGCTCTCCACGCTCTTGTCGTTTCATCTTTTTCACCAAAATGTGTGCGGTGGTGGAGTTGCTTGGAGCAAAGATACACCAGCGATACTCCATCACATTAGGAAGAAGTCCCTTTTCAGTAATCTGCCACAAATAAGCCAGAGAAACAATTGGGACTCCCCAAAGTTTGGCCGCATTGATCTTGGTTTTTGTAGACTTTGTAGATGCATCTGGTGAAGGGAGGTGGTCTACTATGTCGCGATTTTTGTATTGGAACAATTTCGGTGCGTTGGCCTCAGTAAGCCCCACTGTGGAAAGATTGACCACAAGCAGATTGCAATCCTTTTGAAAAGTATCTGCCAGAGTCCCGCCAATCAGATTAATCAATTTTGTGATGTGAAGGTGCTCAATTCCTGAGAAGCCAGATATGCTAATCTTCAAGTCGAAATTGAGATTGCAAAAGTTTCTAGGAACGCTCCAACTATCGTGTTTGACCTCCTGGTAGAACAGCGCCCTCTCTATGAACCACTCATTGACAATAGTCACCTTTTTGGACTCATTGAGCATCTTGAAACGCCCTGGAAGACTAGTGTATGGAATCTTGGATGGTATAATCAAATGATTACTTTCGTTTTCATCATCCGTGACTTGGCCTCCGTTGAGTGTGATCAGCTCATGCAATTTTGTCTGTTCGAAGTCGCTGAATCCATAGGTGGAGAAAATCAGACGTGAAAACAACTTGTTCTCCTCTCGTTGGTTTTTCTGTGGGCTTCGTGAAGGAATACGCTCTGATTCTTCACCTTTTTTTGGGTTGTGTCTCTCGAACAGAGCTCTGTCAAACTTGTATACGTCATTTGCAACCTCCAGTTTATCCCAAACCAGACAAGAACCCCTTCCTATGTCGTCTTCCTCCAGTTTGGAAATGTCGTAGTATCTGGATTCCAAGACTGCTCCTCTGCAAACGCAGTCCAAGATCCATTTGGGGTGCGCCACAGGAATTCCCCACTCGATAGCCTTATCATAGCGTTTCCCGGACCTTTCAAGGCTAATCACGATTGAATTGGACGGCGTCAAAGACTCTGTCGGAGTGCCTCCGTACTCCTTTATCAGCGCTGAGATGTAATCTCGATGATATATTTTGTTCTGAGCGTTCGACAATCTGGAAAGACACATGGAAAGGCCCTGGAATGGAGGCAAAACGTGTTGGTCCAGTACATCGGCACCAATCACGGTTCCCTTCAACCATTCGTCGTGAATCAAATTGATGCAGTCAGGTTTGACAAACCTGATGTCGTGTCTTTTTTGCGCGCAAAATCGATATTTTGGGGTATCTACGTCCCCAACAAGTAGAACGTCTATGTCTGCCATTAAATCGTTGTAGAAAGTGCCTCCCAGAGCTTGAATTTTTGCCGCTATCGAGTTCTTGAGCGATGACGGCACCGAAGTGCTAGAAAACTTCATCTCACGGAAGGGTAAGTCTGCATCTTTTTGGCTCATTTCCCTAGCTTCCAATGAGCTTCATGTTCTGCGCTTGAGGTGTGATACTTGTCTCATGGGGTAGCGAGCTAGACGAGATCGCACTTATGATGGCAAGGTTTTGTTTTGTTCAAATTTTGTTTACCGCTTTTTGATAGCAACAAAGACAACTGTGGCGCGTGAGAGACGTGGCGGTGTGTGCGCGCGAACTGTAAAAAAAAAGTGGCTGGTGAAAAATTATCTTCAAAAAAACTTCGCCGATACAAACATTTATTCGCAGTTGTGAGGTTTGCGTTGTTGAGCGAGCAGTTGCACCGGGAGAACGCGATCGATTGCAGCATAGAAAACGAAGGCTATACGACTGGGAGTCTCGAATATATTGCAAGATGTCGAACGCACCAACGTCGTCTTCCAGACAGGATTTCATTGCCAAGATAAGATACATCAACGACCTTCCGCCTCCGCCATGTCCTCCCAAGATGATCAATTTTTCGGATGAGTCCGATCCAAAAGCGCTGGAATCGTCGTCTCTGTTGTCTTCGTTGTTTCGGAAAGAGCATTTCAAAAACGTGATTACGCTGAATGACGAGCTGGCTACAAACATGAATCTTTTGGACATCCCAGAGTGTCTTGAAAAAGGTGAAATCTCCAAAATATGCAACCTTACTCCGGAATACAGCAGCGGCGCGATGCTTCACCCGGACGATCGTATTCTTCTGACAGACCCTACAAGGGTGGCGTCATCGCTGAAGTCGGACAATGTGAGTTTTCTGCGAAGAACTCAGTACATTTCGTCGGACAAGGGCGCTGCTTTGGGACAGGCTGGACCGAGCGAACTTTCTGTCAAACAAAAGATTCAGATCAAAAGAGACGAAGATTTGGACCCCAAGGCACAGCTCAGAGCCGTGGAGGAGATGTTTGGCAGTACTGGCGACGATGCAAAGAATCTGAGACATCCTGTTAAAAAACATCTCAAGGCAAAGAAGGTGTGGAGCTTCTTGCCTGATACTTCGATGATGGACCAGAAGTATCTGGATGTGAAGTTTGCAAGTTCTGCATCCATAACGAAGGGTAAAAACCAAAAGAAGGAGGATATAAAGTCTGTGAATGACCCACGCTTGTTGACGGCAATGTTCAGAGAGATCGAATTCAACCCAGAGACCAACCTGGTTACCTTGTACACAACAACCGAGGAGAGTGCAGGAGAGATCAAAAACCAGTTTGACGAAATGACCGAGAACGCTCCAATCAGCGAGGAAGATGCTGCCAATCCGATCGACGCCAAAACCTATGTGTACAACAGAGTGAGAGATTACGACGGCCAGATCAAAAATTTCGGAGAAAATGACGCCTTCCGTCATCTCGCCATCACCTTTGACGAAGAATCGTCCACAGCGTTGTACGTTCCAATTGCGGGTAAGGTGGAGTTGAAAAAGCGCAGAATAGACCCATATCTGGAGCCAAAGATACGCGAAATGACTTACGACCAGATCTACCTGTCCATCAGAGAGCCAACGAGGGCTGAAATCGATGGCAGAGATATTCTCAGAAGCAACTATGATCCAATGGAATTTGGAGCTGAGGATGACCAGGACGAAGAAGGAATGGAGGAGGTTGAGACATAGGCTGCATGCAAAGCATGTACTTGTTTCTCGTATCAAAATGTAGCGGCTATGTGTGTATCAGAATAGATTAGTATCAAAATGTATTGTTTGAACCAACGCCCGAGCTAAATTTGGTGGTCCGAAAAATTTCCAAATCGGATCTCGAAAAATAAACAAACAAGATCTGACCAAGATTTCGGAGACATAACTTATCATCACGGGGTAACACATAGAGACGCGGTCAACTTGGTCATGCCATTGGGGGAGATATCGTTGAATTTGATCAATGTCTGCGATCACCTGATCGGACAAACGGAGAAAACAAGTTGCTTGTCTGGGTCAAATGTGTACAACAAGAATGGGAAAAAGTATAAGCAGACGCTGGACGGAAGCTTCATGAGACTCAGAAATGAGTCCAAGTTCTTGGTTGTGAGCCGCGACTATGCGAATTTCAAAAAGAACTATTCCATTCTGTCTAGTTACCACGTTCTCAAGCAACACGGGTCCATTTTGAAAACATATCGAGAATTGTGCCTGGCCATCATCTTCACATCTCGGGAAATTGAGCTCAACAAATGGTACGAGAGCAATTCTAAGATTTGCACAATTGATGAGGCAGTTTATAATCCGCTGGAGCACGGAAATGAGGCGTTAAAGTACATTGCAAATGTGGACGACTCCGAAAGAAGCAGATACGTGAAAATCGGCTGCAGCATTCTCGCTGCCACGAAGATAAACTTCATTCAGACCGACCATCATATCTCCTTCCCAAACATTGAGGGATCCGCTCTGAAGAAGATACTGGTAGACTGCTGCGATCAAGGAGCCTTGCATTCCAAAGACGTCTTCGACTCCGTCAGGGCGTTCAGCCATTGGTGCTCGATAAGAGGTGTTTTGTACGCCTTGGGAACGAGACATTTGAACACCGACAACGACCTGAGAAGAAGATTCCAGACCTTTCCCAAACAACAGGACTGGATCAGCGCGACTCTGTACGACAGATATCCAGCCGGGGCCTCGAAATGCTCGCTGATCAAAAAGGCCATTGTCGTCATTTCCAAGTCTGTGTACGGTCCGTTGATATCTGCCCCGGAGGGACTTCAATTAGAGGAATTTCTATCCCTTTGCCGCGACATTGAGGACAATCCGTTGAAGTACCACGTCAGATCGTTTTCGAGCAACTTGAGCACCTCTACTCCAGTTCATCTGGCGAACGTCTTCAAGGATGCTATCAAATACATGGAGTTCGTCTCTGCAGTATATCATGGCTCAAGGGGAAGGATCTCATCGGGGATCTTCGAGTCGTCCAAGATCTTCAAGTGCAACAGAGTGAGCGGATTGGACATTTATAAGAAAACGTCGGCGATCACAGACAGAATGGAGCAACTTCAACGGGAAAAAAAGCTCAAGAACGACAGAGAATTGGTTGAATTCTTGGGTGGCGAGGTTGAAAACAACATACGCTCTATTGTTGAAGGGGTTAACTAGGAAAGTAGGGGTAGTTTGACTTTGGTGATGAGTTGACCTGGGAGATTTCCGCAACGCTTGCTTCTTTTCTCTGGACTCTCCTCTCCTGCCGCTTGAGGCCGCAATGGGAGGTTTCCAAACGTGTTTGGTTAACGAGAGAAGAAAGAAGTGACACATATCAAACAAGAAACAAATACTTTTTCCCTCTGAAAGAGCCCTTTTTTATTAGCACCAGCCACAAATATACACCAGCCACACCAGCCACATATGCATTTTCCACCGGCTGAATTACAAGCCACCAATGTAGGACATTAATTTCGAACGTTGTGCCGTCATCCTGACTGACCAACACGGGTCTGTGTACATGACAAAAAGCGTTTATTGATATAGAAAGACGTTCAACATATTTGCGTTTGTTGAGCCGAAACGTTCAGGCTGTACGGATGTTATTGCTTGACCTCAGACAATCACACATAGCCACGAGAACAGTCCGAACACCAGAACAATTGGGTAGATCATAAGGAAAATCCGCTTGTCGCTGTCGCTGGCTGACTCTGTCTCGACGGCCGAGCTCAGGATGAAGCTTGGAGTTCCCTTCGTCTTGCAATTGTTGACAATAGCCAAAATGAGCCAGCAACACAGGATGGACCACATGTACATGATGGAGTTCACCACGAGTCTGATCAACTTCCATTTGATAAAGATCGACGAGAGACCTCCGAGGACAATTGGGAAGATGGTGTATGAAAGAATGCTGACACATTGGAAAAACGAGAGTCCGATGACCCCCGAAGTGAGTCCGCCGGTCTCTGTTCTCTGCGAAACAGGCGAAACAAGCTGTATATTGACGGACAAAACAGCAAGAACAGCCCAGATCAGAGTGAAGGAAGCACTGAAAATCTGCGAAGCTTGGCCCTTGCTGGTGAGATCGTCCGATTTGAGCGTTCTTGTTTGCAAATACGTGATGATTAAGCTGAATCCAAGCACAAACACCAGCGGTCCCCACAGATCCCAATCGAGAATCTTCTTGATGGTGTCTTTGGAGTAATCGTCATTGAGCTGGGAATCGGCCAGATCCGACTCGATCGTTCCCTCCTCCTCGGCTTGTGATTGGTCTCGGTTCAGCAGACCGGACACGTTTGGAAACCGGTTGCTGATCCGCTGCACGAGAATCAATTTTTGTCTCAGTCTTAGCGGCCATAAAATCGAAAGAAGTTTGTCTCCAATGCTCGAAAAATCCCGGTGTAAGGTTGTTAAAACCGACTCGTCTAGAGTGTTTCCGCCCGAGAACTGTCTCTCTTTGACTTGAATGTTGTTGCTTTCGAGAATTGGATTGAGATAGCTCTGCGGATTGACAAAATTGGAGAAGTTGAAGAAGCTTGCGCCGTTTTGCGAGGTTTCCGGGGCCGGCTCGGCTCCTTCCATGGGACCCGTGGGAAGGGGCACGGGCTTTGTAGCCGGTGCAGACGCCGACGTGGCGACAGGAACATCGGGCTGGATCATCACGTCGTCATCGTCCTCGTCGATGCTGAAGTTTTTGAATCCATTGTTGGCCATTTTGCGCAGTTGGTGCTGGTGAGCAGATTTTCTGGCTCGTGGAAACCTAACCAAAACCAGATTATACATTTTGTTCGCTGGCGCACAGAGAAAAAAAAACAGGGTGGTGTCGTGAGAAAACATCCGTGCACCAGCAAATTGGAAAAATGCTATCCTCCCTCGACATGCTTGGGAGCTACAGAACATGTACATAAGAGAACTTCATTTAATACGTGACACATTTTGATGAGGCGCAGGCACCAGACGATGAAAAAAAGGGCGAGTAAAAAGGGAATAAAAGGAGATGGAACACACACAAGACGGGGACAGGGATTATTATGATATCATCGCAAAAAGCCCGTCAGCACACGGCCATGCTCATCTGCAAAAATGCTTGTCCAGTGTGGTTCCCGAGGACGTGACGTTTTCCGTGTTGGTTCCAACCGTGGCATCGCCAGTTCCAATTGATCCGTACTTGAACGAGCCCGCAGGGGAAACCGAAGGAGGTCTTCTTGGAGGATTGATCATCATTTCACCACTGTCGGAGCCTTCGTCGTCGTCGTCTTCCGAGTCGGAGTTGTCAAACATAAAAGTTTTTTTGTTTGTTCCAGCCAATGAAGTGTTCAGCAACGAACTGCTCGTGGAATTCTGTGCGGAGTCGTATGCCATCTGGTACAACTGGGGCTTGGAGCCGGCTCCGGTGCTTCTTCTGAGACCTGTGCTTCCCAGATCGAGGCCACTGAGACCGACTTTAATCGTAGACAAACTCGTGCTCGAGCTCAGGCCCGACGAAGGGTTGCCGATGCTGCTCGACCGTTTGATGTTGCTCTGTTGTGGCAGCTCCTCCTCGGGCTGTTGGTGCTTCAAATTGGATGCGTTCGACTGCGAATAGCCTGCCAAACTGTCCCGGATGTGGGATGGAATTTCGTGCGAGATCGAGTCCAGGTCGTACAGCTGGTTCTGCAGCTCGCGGGGCACGTCGTGCGTGTTCGACTGCGGAGATATCACGATCCCTTCCTCGCTGGCGGACGACGGCATTTCGTACGTCAACGGACGGTTCAACTCGTGCTGCGGTTGGTCCGCGTCGTCGATCTGCATCACATCTTCGATCTGACAGCTCTCAGGAACGTCGTACATCTGGACGGACTTCTGGTTGTTGAGAACCGAATACAGAGGATTGCTGGTGTCGCTGTAGACAGTGTTGTAGTCGTAATAGTAATCGTAGCCCCGGTTGGTTTTGGTGTTGTGCGAGACCGTGTACGGGTCGATTTCCTCCTCATCGTCCGAACAGGTCTTCAGCGTTGTGGCAGGCAGCGGAGCAATGGTAACCACCTGTTTTTCTGCGGCAGACAGCCCTGTAGCGTTGTCTGCCGAATCTCTGCGCGAAGAAGATTGCGACCACACAGGAGGTCTGTGGGAGATCATGGGAGAAATCATCTTGGTATTGAGAACAAACCCATCATCGTCAGTTTCCTCATCGTCGTCGTCGTCGTCGTAATCCAAGTCTTCCCGGTATTGCGACCCGACAAAAGATCCCGTTCCCATTCCTTCGGCATCGTCCGACTCATCTTCATACTCGTAGTCGGACGAAACGTCGGAGAAATAGTTGTCATCCACCGCTATGCATTGATCGACCCTCATATTGAAATGAATGTGTCTTTCTTTCTTCGCCAAAGGCTGGGCCTGGGCCTGTTGAAGGTGGTGATGCTGCGTCGTGTCGTTCTTGTTCACATCCTCCGACGTCTGATTGGCTGAAAGAGAGAAAGGCGACGCTTCTCCCACAGACGAGTGCTGCAGCGAGGAGATTGCAGGTGACGGTGTCTCGTTCAGATTGTTCGAAGTGGACTCCAAAATCGGACTGCCCTTGAACTTGTGGTCGCGCTCCTCCAATAGCGACTGCAGACGGCAGTACGAGGCATCACTGATCATTTTCTCGACGTTGGTCTTCTTCTTGAGGATCGGCTTGAGATGCTCGTTCATGTGTCCCTGGGTCGTGTCCGTGTGGAGTAGCAAATGGTGGTCCATCTTGGCCTGACAGTTCTCCTTTGAGTGGGAATCGTCGCTGTCTTTGCTGCTCGTGGAGCCCTGGAACTTCTGCCTCTGTTTTTTGAAATCCATGATATCAAAGTCGCTCTTTTCATCCTTGTAAAGCGGGCCATACAGCCATGTCACGTCGCTTTCCTTGCTCCAATTCAACTCTGCGGGAGAAATGGTCTTGAGACCGTTTTTGGCCTGCGCCCAGGTTCTCCAGGAGGCATTTTCGAGCCGTGCAGAGTTGGCAAAGTCGTTACGTCTCAGCGTGACGTATCTCCAAGACTTGGAAATCTCGGCCTCGTCCCAGTTGTGGGACAGATAATCCACGTGCTGCTCGGGGAAATGCTGAACATCGATGTCATCATGAAGATGGGGCTGAGAAATAAGGGATGGTGCCAGCGTTTCGTCGTGAGGGTGTTTTTGATTGTTTTGAGCGTGATTTTGTTGTTTTTTGAGCTGATGTTTTGGTGTCAAACACACCGAGTTACCCGAACCCATGGAACTGACAGAATCCTCTGAGTTGTAGTTTTCGTCCGACATGTCGTCGCTCTGAAAACTCGAGGGAGAGTTGGAAAGCGGAACCTTTTTCCCCTTGGTCGACGAGGGTATAACGCTGGTGTAAAATCTAGGAACGTTTTCTGTATCGTCGTACGTGGGTTTGATGTTGAGCTTTTGCAGCGTGGCGTCAGACACAAAGTCTCTCGACGTGAGTTTTCCGTCGTTGTCGGTGATGGGGTTTGCGTCTTCGCCGTGTACCTGCACAATAAAGTCGTCCAGAAGTCCCATGGATCTCGTCCTCTTGAGTTTGAACGTCGTGCTGTTGAAATGCTCGTCGTCCCGGGCCTCCACGTGTTGCGACGTCGTAGGCCCTTCGTTGAACACTTCCTGCGACATTTTGCGCCAAAAAAAACGGACTCAAAAGCTGGGATGTTCAGTCGTTGGGTAAATTACCGCAAGGCAATTTTGAAAGAAACGGGCGAAATGGACCGATCAAACAAAATCAGCCAGACGGAAAAAGAATCACGGCCGGTTTGACTCAACTGGCACAACTCGTTCAAAAACAAAGCTTGTTTCAACCAAAAAATGATCTGGTTTGTTTGTTTGTGGAGTCACCGAAGTCAGAAACACACAAAAAATTGCGGAGAAATACCCGTTTTTGCTAGCTTTATAAAGAGTTTTTCCGAGGCAACACTAACGCTCTTCTGTCTTGGTGCAAAATCAGAAACAGAGTGCCAAAATCGCTCTTTGGAAACTCGCAAAACAGACGTTGTATTATGAACTCCTTTTGCGTGGTTTGGAGGCTTACTTTTTTTTTCTTGTTTTATCTCATTCGTTTTTCCCACCCAAGTCAAGAAAAATTAACGTAACACCCGTGCACCAGAAAATTTCTTTGGGGCGAATTGCAAAATTCGAGGAGGGCTCCAGTCCGGGGAACTTGTGGGGAGTACAGATTTTATGGAAGCAAAAAGCACGAGGCCCGGGCGGGGGCGGTAAAGGAAGAGGTTATTGAGCGGAACAGCAAGCTTGAAGGCTACAAAGGTGCTCCGGGAAAGTCTGAGACCCCGGTGTTTTCGATGGCGTTGGCTGCGTAAGAGGAACAGCACGAAAATTGTGGGGAGTCCGTGGAGATGCTAAATAGAAGAAACGTGCGCCCGCAGGGGCCCGGCAGAACTTTCCGCAAGGGTTTTCACGATGATTCGCGGGGAGAAAAATTTGATGCGGTCGGAACTCGCGGATTTCAGGAAATAGATCAGCAGCACGGGCTGAAATGAAATAGTGGCAGTGTAACAGGGCTGGGGACAGTGTGGGGAAGATGTCTCGGGAACACGTTGTCTGGTGCTAACTGCGGTTACTAGGATGGCAAAGGCGATAGTCGTGGACGTTGAGGTGGAAAGAAGGGTCAACCGAATGTGATTCAACAGGGGGAGTCATGGAATTGGCGTGACGTGCGACTTGTGTCAGCAGGGCGGATTTCTGGGGATTTTGCACGGCTCGAGAATTTGCACAACTTTTGCTCCGAAGTTTTTCCGGATTCCGGGTTTGTACGGCCGAGCACGGAATATCCCAATTTGGCAACTAATATCAGCACATCCTTGCACCGGATATATTCGGGAAAATGTTAGTTGAAAAAATCCGTACACCGGAAATATAGACCAGCCACCTCGCCAAGCGGGAAAATAGGGATAATTGGGATTCCAGCCACTTTTTTTAGGGATGTGACAGCGCAATCAGGGATTTCAAAATCAAAGAGCTGTGCGTTCCAGCTCTAAGCAAGTATCGAGGCGGGCTCAACTGGTCTTCCATCCACATTGAAGGTGGGGGGCCAGCATTGGTGGGGGGCCTAAACGATCGGTCCAGCCTGCCACCAAGATTTCACGACATAAATCCGACGTAAATACCGGCGACTACACGTGTAGTCGGTCCTGACTGACTAACGGTGGAAAATTACGGACTCACATCTCATCACCAGATGGAACACGGCAAATGAATTAGACTAATCGACGGGCTTGACTGCGAGAAGGCTTGTTTCAATCACCGCAACTTACAAACTAAAGAGATCCGTGGTATAATGGCCCCGTATTGTAGCTCTATTGTGTCGGGAGAATTTCGAGCATGTTACATTCCCGTTTCGGAAGAGGAAAGTCTCCCCTCGCTTCTTCACATTCTTTGCAAAAAAAATTCGGTGCGAATCCCGCAGAGTATATATGGAGAGGGAATGCGCATTTGTTTTTTTTTCCAACTTGTTACACTTTCAAAGGGATAGCTTTGCTGACCGATTGAACTACGTTAAGATTCCAACTACTTACATTCCTTTAACCAGCCTGTGGTGTATTCACTCCTTTGATACCCAGGCCCTAACTTAAGTCATTCCTTTGGTAAGTATGACAAACGAGACAAGTGAACGAACGATTCAATGAGTCCGCAGACACGCAACGGTAGAATGTGAGAACAGAGGCTTAGCCAGACAAGCGAATCAGAAAGGAGAGAAACATCGACGCCACAAGCTTGACTGTTGTCGCGTTCCGAGGAGCTTCTGTTTTATTCCTTGTGTACACAAGCGTACAGGGGTGTTTACAGGGTCTTTGGGATCTACAGCAGCTTCAAAGGGTCTTCAGACAGTTGTATTATCGACTTCTCCACGCCCCTCTGACTCTCCTACTCTGTGTTCCATCCCTGTTTCCACGATCGCCACCGCTCATCATCCCATCCCTTCTTTTGTTGTTTACTGGTTCCCTTGGCATGGCTGACCGGAAATCATTCCGTAACCGTGGCGACAACAATACAAAGGGAACAAAACAGACGCACACCTCACACCTGCATATGACCGTGTTTGCAATAAGTTTCAACCAGCCACGGCGGACAATTCTCGATGCATGGCGGCGAAAAAATTCGCGACACCGTGGAAACGTAAACAAACAAAAACAAACAAACAATACCGCGATGGATCTTCCTCAAACACGGTTGAAGGAGGAGACAAAAATAGACTGGGTGCCCGGGTGTCCTGGTGTCCTGGTGCCTGAGTGCGATGCGTTCTGACAGATTCGTTCAATTGAAGTTCACTTTTCGACAGCTAATAGCTTCTTCGTTCTGATCTCCTGCTAACATCCTATAGAAACTATGAAGCTCAACAGTTGCACTCTTGCTGCTATTTCCGCAGTCCTTGCAGGCGCAGCCTCTGCTGCTCCTGCTCCTCAGGCAAATGCCGAGGATTGCACCACCACTTACCACCAACATCACCAACACAAGAGAGCCGTTGCTTACGACTATGTCTACGTGACCGTGACCGTCGACTCTTCTGGAAACACCGTTTCGCCAACCGTCGAGGCCTCTCTGGAAGTGAAGTCCACCTCTCTTTCGTCTGAGTCGAGCTCGAGCTCCGACGCCAGCACCACAACCAGCTCAGAGTCGTCCAGCAGCTCGAGTTCTTCCTCGAAGGATGAATCAAGCACAACTGCAAGCTCCACTTCGTCTTCTGCGTCCTCAACTTACACCTTCTCGTCTTCCTCCGACATTTCTGGAGACCTTGACGCGTTCAGCGGCCCATCGGAGACTTTCGTCGACGGTGTCATTGCTTGTTCCGACTTCCCAGCGGGCAACGGTGTCATTGCGCTTGACCACCTCGGATTCGGTGGTTACTCCGGTCTGTACCACCCATCTGACGACTCCACTGGAGGAACTTGTGAGGATGGAACCTACTGCTCTTACGCCTGTCAGCCAGGTATGTCGAAGACCCAATGGCCTTCTGATCAGCCAAGTAACGGTGTCTCTGTGGGAGGATTGTACTGTGACGGTGGATACCTTTACAGATCCAACAAAGACAAGGACTACTTGTGTGAATGGGGTGAGGACACTGCTAGAGTTGTGTCTGAGATCTCTGACTCTGTTTCTATTTGCAGAACCGATTACCCAGGTACCGAGAACATGGTGATTCCACTCGTTGTTGATGGTGGTGATGAGGGTATCCTTACTGTTGTTGACGAGGACTCCTACTACATGTGGCAAGGAAAGAAGACTTCTGCTCAATTCTACGTCAACAATGCCGGTGTTTCTTATGAGGACGGATGTATCTGGGGTACCAGCGGCTCTGGTGTTGGTAACTGGGCTCCATTGAACTTTGGTGCCGGTTACACTGACGGAACCAGCTACCTTTCGCTGATTCCAAACCCAAACAACTACGACTCTCTCAACTTCAATGTTAAGATTGAAGCCTACGACGACAACAGCGAGGTTTCCGGCGAATGCTACTACGAGGATGGAACCTACAACGGAGATGGAACAGACGGATGTACCGTTGCCTTGACCAGCGGAAAGGCTAAGTTTGTTCTTTACAACTAGATTTTCCGGCCATAGTGCTAACTTTACTAAGTCTTTTCTGCTTTTCCCGAGGTTCTTCCGAGGTTCGCTTGCTTTCTATGTATGTATTTAAATAAACATTTTGACTTCGATAAACTGAGCGGGTTCTGTGCCCGAGAAATGCTTGTGTTTTGTAGTGGTGTTGAGATTTTCTCTTTGCGCTGCGACAAAAATTCATCCCACACCTCTCAAAGTAGGATCCCGTTTCCGCGAACGGGATTTTTCAGAGCTTGAAATTTTTTTTTTTTTTTTTTTTTTTATAAAAAAAATTCAGATCTATCTCTCTTTATCAAAAATAGCCCTCTTTTTCACCAAAACAGCTCATCATGGACGCCCAACAGTCCAACAAGAGCCACCGAGGCTCCTCGCAGAGGACGCCTGCGAAGAAGAAGCTGCATTCGCAAGGAAAAAATGCCAAGGCTTTTGCTGTTTCGAAGCCCGGCAAGCTTCAGAAACAGGCCAAGAGAACGAGCGAAATGAACGAAAGAAAGCTGCACGTTCCGATGGTGGACCGCACGCCAGACGACGACCCTCCTCCGGTGATTGTTGCGGTTGTTGGTCCGCCCGGAACGGGGAAAACCACGCTGATTCGGTCGCTTATCAGACGGCTCACCAAGACGACGCTGACGGACATCAAGGGTCCCGTGACAGTTGTGAGTGGAAAGCGCAGACGGCTGACGTTCATTGAATGCTGCAATGATCTGAACTCGATGATTGATACGGCCAAGATTGCAGACCTTGTTTTGCTGATGATTGACGGTAATTTCGGGTTTGAAATGGAGACGATGGAGTTTTTAAACATTGCCCAACACCACGGTATGCCCCGTGTTTTGGGTGTTACGACGCATCTGGACCTGTTCAAGAAGCAGGCGACGCTGCGTGCTTCGAAAAAACGTTTAAAGCAGCGGTTTTGGACCGAAGTTTACCAGGGAGCCAAGCTTTTCTATCTTTCTGGTGTGATCAATGGTAGATATCCAGACCGGGAGATTCTGAATTTGACGAGATTTATCAGCGTGATGAAGTTCCGTCCTTTGAAATGGAGAAACGAGCATCCATACATGTTGTGTGACCGAATTGTCGACCTGACACATCCTGCTCTGCTGGAAAAAGACCCGAAAATGGACCGTAAGGTGGCCGTTTACGGATATTTGCACGGAACACCGCTCAAACAGGAAAATGCCCGCGTGCACATTGCCGGAGTTGGTGATTACACAGTTTCGCACGTGGAAAAGCTGCCAGATCCGTGTCCGACGCCGTATTACGAGGAAAAATTGGAGGAATTGGAGCGGGAAGCAGCCAAACAGGCTGAAGAGAATGGCGAGAAGAGCTCTGTTTCGCGGCCAAAAAGACGCAAGAGACTGGAAGACCGTCAGAAAACGATTTATGCTCCGATGAGTGATGTCCACGGTGTTCTGATAGACAAGGATGCGGTTTATATCGATGTTGGCAGCGAGAGTTTCAAGGATGGCCAGGAAACCGGTGTCGGAGAGAAGATGGTGGTTGATCTTCAGAAGGCCAGTGAGCTGATGGACGAGAGAGAGCGTCGTTCGGGCGGAATCCGGCTTTTCAGCGACGGTCCGGTGGTGGAAGCCGGGTCGGAAGATCCGTTTGCGGACGATTTTGGACGCAAACAGCTGCGTAATGGCCGGGTTGGCAGCGTGGAGGAGGCTGAGGAGGCTGGTGAGTTCGAGAGTGAAGGAGAAGACGAGGACGAGGACGAGGAGTTTGACGAGGAGGCCGACGACCGGGCCCGAATGAGACGGGTTTTGGATTCGAGACGTGTGGCTGGAGATGTGGCTGGAGATGTGGCTAGAGAGGAGCTTCAGTTTGAGTCTGCCTCGGAGTTGAGCGAGGAAGAGACGGAATGGCAGCAGATCGGGACTAAATTGAGCGGGTTACAGGTCCGCAAGACGTGGGATCTGAACAAGCTGGTGTACATGAACAACATTGATGCTGCGGACGTTGTTTCCCGGTGGAGAAAAGAGGAGGAGCAGGAGAGCAATGAGAGCGACTCTCAGGAGGATGAGGACGAGGACGATGAAGACGAGGAGGACAGATTTTTCCAGAAGAAGACTGTTTTTGAGGAGAAGGAGGAGACTGTTTCCGGGGACTCTGCAGAGCTGGCGGAGAAATGGAGTTCTGACGGGGCTGCAATTGCGGGTCTTAGAAGTCGGTTCTTTGTGTCTGCCAAGCGGCGTGTTGAGGACGGAGAGGAAGGAGAGGATGGAGAGGTTTACGGGGATTTCGAGGATTTGGAGGCTGCTGAGCAAGAGGGCGGCGAGTCCGAGGGAGAGGATGGCGGCGAGTCCGACGACGAGTCCGACGGCGGGGCCGAGTCCGACGATTTTGCGGACTTTGAGGCCGAAGAGGCTGCGGACGAGGCTGGCGGAAGTTCCGCTTCCGACGGCGAGTCCGCCTCCGAGGAGGAAAACGGCGGAGGTTCCGCCTTGACTGTGGAAGAGATCCGCGAGCGCAACGCCCGCAAGAAGGAGAAGTTGAAGCAGCAGTTTGAGGACGAGGAGGAGTTCCGGGACGACGACCCGCTGACGGAGCACGACACCTGGTACGAGTTCCAGAAGGCCAAGATGGCCAAACAGTTGGAAATCAACCGTACGGAGCTGGCAGAGCTGTCCAGCGATGTTCGTAGTCGGATAGAGGGCCACACGGCGGGATCTTACGTTCGATTGACGTTCGAATCGCTTCCGATGGAGTTTGTGGAGAACTTTGACCCGCGGTTCTCGCTCATTATTGGCGGACTTCTTCCGACAGAAGAACGGTTTGGATTCCTCAATGTGCGGATCCGCCGCCACCGCTGGCACCGCAAGATCCTCAAGTCCAACGATCCGCTGATTCTGTCGCTTGGCTGGCGTCGGTTCCAGACGCTTCCGATCTACACCACGTCCGACTCGCGAACAAGAAACCGTATGCTCAAGTACACTCCCGAGCATGCGTACTGTTTTGCCACGTTTTACGGCCCGCTGGTGGCTCCCAACACGACGTTCTGCGGTGTTCAGGCCGTTTCTCGCGAGAGCACCACGGGAAGCTTCCGGATTGCCGCCACGGGAATTGTCGAGGACCTGAATGCCGACGTGGAAATTGTCAAGAAGCTCAAGCTGGTTGGTCATCCATACAAGGTGTTCCGGAACACGGCGTTCATCAAGGACATGTTCTCTTCTGCTCTGGAGGTGGCACGGTTCGAAGGAGCAGCCATCAAAACGGTTTCAGGAATCCGCGGAGAGATCAAGCGTGCGTTGGCCAAACCCGAAGGCCATTTCCGTGCAACTTTCGAGGACAAAATCCTGCTGAGCGACATTGTTTTCCTGCGTTCGTGGTTCCCTGTCCAGCCTAAGAAGTTCTACAACCCGGTGACTTCTCATCTTTTGCGCGACAAGGAGTCGTGGCAGGGAATGCGGCTGACGGGCGCAGTGCGTGCGGCAGCAGGCGTGGAGACTCCGCAAAACTCAGACTCTGCGTACCGAAAGGTGGAGCGGACAGAGCGCCGGTTCAATGCTCTGCGTGTGCCAAAGGCTGTCCAGGCCAACCTGCCGTTCAAGTCGCAAATCCACCAGATGAAGAAGCAGAAAAAAGAGGGGTACCTGCAGAAACGTGCGGTGGTGCTGGGCGGAGACGAGAAGAAGGCGCGTGCACTCGTCCAGACGATCCAGACCGTTCGCCGCGACAAGGAGGAGAAGAAGCGCGACAAGAAACGGGAGCAGCGCGAGGAACGGCTCAAAAAGCTCGCCAAACAGGAGGAAGTGCGCCGCGAGAAGGAGAAGGAGCGTCGCAAGGAGTATTTCGGCCGCGAGGGAAAGCGTCGGAAGTTGTAGGAGCCGGGAATCGTGTCTTATTGGTGCGGTTATCGGGGGTCCTTTTGGTTCTGTCTGCATTCCACATCAATCTGCAACCACTCCTGACTCCAGAGGTGCGAGGTGTGGTGGAAAAATCAATCCATCATTTTATAGTTTCAAAAAAGCTGCAAACAGCATCTGCTACTGGTTATTCACGTCAAATACAGCAATCAATTATCTACGGAATCATCGAGCCACGACGGGCGCCACAACGACCCGCGACAGCCAATGGCAGCCCGCCACAAGCAGTCCGCCGCAGCCGGACGCAATTTCGTCACTACTTAACTCGGTGTGTGGCCCAGCACTCAGATGTACTGCGAAAGCCATCTGAAACCCTCGCCGTAACCCTGTCTCATGACAATTGAACACATAAACACCTCGACCGGTCTGGTGTCGGTCAGCTGAACCTTGTCCTTACCGGTCGTGTTGTAAAGACCCAAAAAGTGTCTGAGCTCGTTCTCACTCACAGCCTTAGGGGAGTCGATCTTGTTTCCGAGAATCAAAAATGGAACCTTGGCCAGCTCCTCAATTGCAAACAGAGCGTCCAGCTCCGTCTTGGACTCCTCAAATCTCTCAGAGTCGGCAGCGTCCACCAGGTACACAATTCCGTTAACCTCTGGGAAGTAGTCCTTCCACAGTCTTCTGGCCTGCTGGTGACCTCCGAGATCGAACGTGGTGAATCTCACGTTACCAATCGACAATTCCTCAGAGGTTGGGTGCAACGTTGGCTGCAAAGTTGCCATTCTGTCATTCTTCAACATGTGCAACAATGTGGTCTTTCCAGCATTGTCCAAACCAAGGAACAGCAACTTGGCGTGCTTGTTCCACAAACCTAAAGAGGCCAACACGTCTTGAACTGTAATTCAGCATCAAACAGAGGCGAGAACACTGGCTCGTCCCCGTTAATCGCTGAGGTTAGTATTTTCCCGGAAATGCAACAAAAACTGCCCGTTGTAACTTACACCACTCGAGAATCCACATTATCGGTATGTCGGGGGATGATTTGTGTGTATAAAGTAAAACAGCACACTGGGGTCAGAAGAAGTAAACAAAAACTTGCTTGATAACAGCTCTGTCAATGGATCTGGTTAAATCGATGGATACAAATCTTAAAAGGTTATGAGCCCGCGGTGTGAGGAGGACACGCGAGAGAAATCACGTGATGTTTTTGGTTGATCAATCTCGCAGCGATTGGCGGTTCTGGAGGGGGGAACGGTACGGTAAGCTCACAGACACATGACAGACAGTTAGGGAGGTAAACTTTCCATGAGAAGGGGAGATCTTGGCCTAAGCGGCTTGTGGTGACGAACAAAAGACCGAGTGGAAGACTCTGGTCTTGAATTGAGGTGCCGGCAATGGGATTGCCCTCACGAACAAAAGCGGAACAAGCTATATACCCAAAAGCACTGCTAATTAAACCCGCTTCTTCTCTGCTGTCTTGCATCTTCGGCTTCCGGGGTCGTCTTACTATGCTATTTGACCTAGGAACAGAAACCTCCGCTGACAAGCACGTTACGTAATCACACCTCCCACCACGCTCGCTCGAAAATTAATGAACACGAAAACAAGAAGCACAATACAATCAACACAACACTGTTCTTTCTCCCAGCAACTCTTCCCAGACCAGTCGAGTTTACCAGTTGAGCAGGACGGAATTGCAGCCAAAGTCTGCGCACCTGTATCATCCATCCCCTTGAAGATGAAATTGGACATTAAAGTGAGTACAAACAACAACTGCCAAGAAGCCCCTTTTGATCGTGGAAACTAACCGATGGCGTGGCGTCAATTGATGCCCCCTTTTACAGAAACTATCGAGCACAAGATCAGACCGTGTGAAGGGAATCGACTTCCATCCCACGGAGCCGTGGGTGTTGACCACTCTTTACTCTGGTAAAATCGAGATCTGGTCGTACGAAACTGGGAGTGTGGTGAAGACTATCGATGTTACCAACGTTCCAGTGAGAGCGGGTAAGTTCATTGCCCGCAAGAACTGGATTGTGGTTGGATCCGATGATTTCCAAGTGCGTGTTTACAATTACAACACGGGCGAGAGAATTGCTCAATTTGAGGCACATCCTGATTACATCAGATCTATTGCCATCCACCCAACCAGACCGTTTGTTTTGACCTCTTCGGACGACTACACCGTCAAGATGTGGAACTGGGACAACAACTGGAAGCTTGAACAAACTTTTGAAGGACACCAGCATTACGTCATGTCCATTGCTTTCAATCCTAAGGATGCAAACACTTTTGCTTCAGCCTGTTTGGACAAGACCGTCAAGATCTGGTCTATCGGCTCCAAGGTGCCAAACTTCACTCTCGTTGCTCCGGAGTCCAAAGGTTTCAATTACGTGGATTACTACCCACACGGAGACAAGCCATATCTTTTGACCTCTTCTGACGATAAGACTGTCAAAGTCTGGGACTATCAGACCAAGTCCTGCGTTGCCACTTTGGAAGGCCACTCGTCGAACGTTTCGTTTGCCGTGTTCCACCCTGAGCTTCCGTTGATCATCTCTGGTTCGGAGGACTCCTCTATCAAAGTTTGGAACTCCAACACATACAAGCTGGAAAAATCGCTGAATTACGCCATGGAAAGAGCATGGTGTGTGGCTGCAAGAAAGGGATCCAGTTTGATCGCTGTGGGTTTCGATACGGGACACGTTGTCGTGAAGCTCGGTGATGACAAGCCTCTACTCTCGATGGATCCGATGGGTAAAGTGATCAGCTCTAAGCACACAGACATCTACAGTTCGGCCATCAGACCATCTGACGCTCAACTTGAGGATGGTGAGATTCTGCCATTGGTCCAGAAAGAGCTGGGAACAATTGAAATTTACCCAAGCACCTTGAGCCATTCTCCAAACGGTAGATTTGTCACGGTCACTGGTGACAATGAATATATCATCTACACAGCTCTGGCATGGAGAAACAAGATGTACGGCCAAGCGTTGGACTTCGTTTGGGCTCAAGATTCTAATTACTACGCCATCAGAGAATCGTCGTCTTCGGTCAAGATTTACAAGAACTTCAAGGAGAAGACCAGCGGCCAGATCGATCTGGTTTATGCTGCAGACAAAATATACGGAGGAACGTTGTTGACCGTCAAATCGGAAGGATTTGTGTCCCTTTACAACTGGGACTCTGGTGAATTGGTCAGAAGAATAGATGTCGATGCTGACGACGTTTTCTGGTCGGAGAACGGAGAACTGGTTCTTATCGCTTCCTCTGATACCGCCTATGCTCTGAGATTCGACAAGGACATCTTCCAAGAGCATTTGGCTAACGGCACCATCGACCCTCAAGAAGGTTGTGAAGACTCTTTCGAGGTCCTGTACGACGTTCAAGATCAGATTGTCAGCGGTCAATGGGTCGGAGATGCTTTCATCTACACGTCCTCTTCGAACAGACTCAACTACCTTGTCGGTGGTTCTATAAATAACCTGGCACACTTTGACAAGACCATGTATCTGCTTGGATACTTGCCTAGAGATAGCAAAATCTATGTTGCAGACAAGGACGTCAACATTGTCTCCTACTACCTTTCGTTGGCCGTGTTGGAGTTCCAGACTGTTGTCCTGAGAGGTGACTTGGAGCAAGCTGAGGAGTTGATTGCCAATGTGGAGCCTAAAGACATCTCCAAAATTGCCAGATTCTTGGAACAACAAGGCTACAAGGAGAAGGCACTTGAACTGTCCAACGATTCAGAGCAGAAGTTTGAGCTGGCCATTGAGACCTTGAACCTGGGTCTTGCTGAGGAGATTGCTAGCAGAGACAACACCGTGCACAAGTGGAAGAAGCTGGGAGACACGGCTCTCACCAACTGGAACTTGAAGCTCGCCATTCAATCTTTCACCAACTGCAAAGACTACCCATCGCTGTTGCTGTTGTACACTTCGCTGAACGACGTCAGCGGTCTCAAGAGTTTGAGTAAGGCCTGTGTTGAGGAGGGTAAATTCAATCTGGCATTTTCGGCCTCGTGGGCTGCTTCTGACGTGGAGACCTGTGTGGGGATCTTGGAGAAGACTGACAGATTTGCCGAGGCTGCGCTTCTTTCGCAGACGTATACCGGCGACAAGAGCGTAGTTGCCGAGAAGGTTGCGCTCTGGAAAGAGCATCTGGCCAAGGAGGGCAAGGAGAAGCTGAGCGAGAGACTGGAGTCTCCAGAGGACGTCAAGGAAGATGAGGAGCCAGTGGAGGAGAACGGTGCTGATTTGATCGATTTGAAGGCCGAAGAGGAGGAGCAAGTGGAGCAAGAGGAGCAAGAGGAGGCGGAGGAGGAGGAGCACCAAGAGACCGAGGACTAGATTAATTGTTCGGTAAATGTTTCCTCTTATTTCTCCGTTTATAGTTTAAAATGATGTTTGTATAATCATTGGATTGCAAAATTAACCTGTTTGTAACTGTCACCAAGAGGTAGAGACCGACAGAAAACGATGGTCTTGCAGGGTTCGTTCTGTTCTGTTGCTCTTGGTTTGATTCGAATTGTCGCACTGTTCAATTTTATATACATACACCGCTCAATTATATACATGTATCGATACCAAATCACCATCAGAGTCTTATTTGAGCGTTCAAGCCACCTTGAACACCTCTTTTTTATCCACTGCCGCCTCAATCTTGTCCAGACAGACAAAGTAACATTCCTTGGACTCGTCCCGACAAGCCTTTGGCTTGAATCTCACCACTTTGTGAAAAACTCGGCCGAGACGGGCCTCCAGAAATTTATCCTCTTCTCCAGAGAAAAACTTCATCACCGAACAACCTCCCTTTTTCAGCAAGTCGATCGACGCAATGAGCGCCGCGTCGCACAGATCCATCGACATCAGATGGTCTTTGAACGCCAGTCCTGTTGTGTTGGCCATCCTGCGATATGGATTGTTAGTAGTTGAACTGATATAACCAGAGATTTGGAGAAAAGGTGCGCACATATCACTCAAAACTACATCCACAGGATGGTCTGATACATTACCGGGGACTTTTGATTCTGTATTCGTCAGCTCTTGTTCCGTCTGAATATAAGACGCCTGACTGTCGATGGTCAGCTCAGGAACAAACGCATTCTTCACCTCAAGAGACTGAAATAGCTGGTTTTTCCGCTCTCCTTCGCTCATCCTGAAGAAATCACGGATACTTTCGTGAGTTTTTTTGCTCAAAATGTTCGCTTGCAGCGAGGAAACCCCCGCCGGAGGCTGATAAGCCAGTATGTCAACTCCCAGGATGTTGGAGCCGCGACAACACCGCTCCAATGCCACCTGGTTCCAAGCTCCTGGAGCCGCCCCCAAATCGAGCACGTTTTGTGTCTTATTTTTCTTGAATATCTGAAACTTCTCGTCAATTTGCAGCAGCTTGAATGCAGCACGCGACTTCATGTTCAAATGCTTCGCCTCGCGCGTATATACGTCCTTTTTCTGTCTGTTGAGCCATCTGTTGGAGGACGCACTCTTCTTCTTGGTGCTGGCATATCGTTGCGAGTTCTGAAAAATAGCACAGTTGACACGCAAAAGACACACATTCGGCTGCCAACTACTTCGCCAGCAAACACGCGGCATTGTGTGCAAAATCATGGTGGAGACAGCGAGAGTACCCTGGAATCTGGACAGTATATCTCCAGCTAGACATCCTGTTATCTCTCTCTATCTGATAAATTGAAAAATTCCACACGGGGTCACGTGACATGAACACGTGCCAGCAGACAGGGCGGGAAACCCTCACCAGTCTGAAATTTTTTCACCTTCGCTACCTGAAAAAAAAAATCTCACTGCTCTTGGTCTCAAACCCCTTTACTCTCTTAAAAGGCATCGTCGAACAAACCGAAAAACACACCGGTATTACCTATTAGTAGGGAGACAATCACAAAAACTTAATCAAAATGTCCAAGGTTAGTGCTTCTCAAGTTAGAGAAAACGTCAAGGAGATCATCAAGTACTCCACCGAGACCAAGAAGAGAAACTTCTTGGAGACCATCGAGTTGCAAGTTGGTCTTAAGAACTATGACCCACAGAGAGACAAGCGTTTCTCTGGTTCTTTGAAGCTTCCTCAAGTTCCAAGACCAAACATGACTCTTTGTATCTTCGGTGATGCTTTCGATGTCGACAGAGCTAAGTCTCTCGGTGTCGATGCCATGTCCGTCGATGACTTGAAGAAGTTGAACAAGAACAAGAAGTTGATCAAGAAGTTGGCTAAGAAGTACAACGCTTTCATTGCTTCTGAGGTCTTGATCAAGCAAGTCCCAAGACTTTTGGGTCCTCAGTTGTCCAAGGCTGGTAAGTTCCCAACCCCAGTCTCCCACAACGATGACTTGTACTCCAAGGTTACCGACGTTAAGTCCACCATCAAGTTCCAACTTAAGAAGGTCTTGTGTCTGGCTGTCGCTGTTGGTCACGTCGAGATGGAGGAGGACGCTATTGTCACCCAAATCATGATGTCCATCAACTTCTTGGTTTCTCTGTTGAAGAAGAACTGGCAAAACGTTGGATCTCTTGTCATCAAGTCTTCCATGGGTCCAGCTTTCAGACTCTACTAAGCGAGCGAGCGAACTATCACATTTATAGTGTTATAATTTAACGATTGCTTACCAACTTTTTACGTAATACTTACCGATCCTGATCTCATTTGTCTGCGAAACAAAAAAAAAAAAAATTAGGAAACGTCTAAATTTTGAGGGAGGCAAATATTTTGCGTGTATGTATGTTCTCCATTTTGTTGTCTTCTTCTGGCAATGCCGGATTCAGACGGCTCCGATTCGTCGCTAGAGGTGATTGGAGAGGCTCTTGCGGGCTCCAATGGCGGCGTGATTCGCGATCACGTGTCGGAGGTGATTGACCTGATCAGCGATGAGGAGATTGAGATCAGCCAGCAAGGGGGCTCAAAAAGGAAGAATTCGGCTGACAGCAGGCCCAAAAGCGTGCGCGAGTTGATGGCCGAGGCTGCTGAGCTACGATTGAAGCGGGCGAAGCTCGGGGAGAACACAACTTCCGAATTAGAGGACAAAAAGGGAGCAGAGAACGAAAAGATCACTCGTGGTTCGGTGGATGTGGGGAGGAAAGGGCTCTCATCTTTGCCAGAATCAAAACCTGCGCTCCATAAATACAGGTCACCCATCAGATTGCTGTCCAATCCGCCATATTGCTCAGAATTTCCTCCCTCGAGCAACAAGGATACTGTATCAATGTACGATCTGGTTGGATCTCCGATCATGGAGACGTCGTATCAGTTCAACATGTTGATTGATTGTGGATTTCTCCTGCCATTTTACAAGGCGGATCCGTTGAACTTCAATCTGGTTTTGGTCAATGCAAACCGTGGCGAGCAGCTCATGGTAGATCAGACACACCGTCTGCAGTACCGAATCAGCACGATTGATGTTTCCAAGAAACTTCCGAAGTTTGGCAGTCATCATACCAAGATGATGGTGAACTTTTTCCATGACGATACCTGTCAAATCGTGATCCACACGATGAATTTGACCTCGACAGATTACCTGGCTCAGACACAGATGTGCTGGGTTTCGCCTAGGCTTCGCAAGTACCGGGACGACGAGGACTGCGACAGGTACAAGAGAGAGGGATTAGATTTGGTGAAAGACAACGGAGACCTTTTCAAAAGCGATTTCTTCAGATATCTTGAAAGCTACGAAGAGACGGAACTTCAGGCCCTGATCCAGAGACTGCGCAAGTTCAATTTCGAGCCGATTGACGTTGTTTTTGTCGGGTCGTCCCCAGGAGTCTACAGTTTCAAACTTGACCAATTCGACAAATCCCGCCATGAGTCCAAAGACGCTCCCCTTTTTGGCTATGGACGGTTGTATCAGATTCTCCACCAACATAGACTGACCGCGGACGACAAAAAAGCCAAATTTGTGTCGCAAGTGTCCACGATCTCTGCTCCGTTCGACTCGTATCGACGAAACGTGGGAACGCACATTCTGACCAACATTGTCAAAGGAGATCGCAAATTTGTGGGTGTGGTGGGCTCCGAAAACAAGGAGTCCAGTGTAACGCCTGTGATCGTGTGGCCCACCGAAAAAGAGGTTTTGAGCGCAAAATTCCAGCATCTTTCGGGCCATGCGCTATTTTTCAACATAGAGTCCAAAAACTCCTATCACGCATACAAGAATCAGTACGAGATGATGCGAAAATATCTACACAAATGGGCAGCAGTTCCCCATTCGTCATCAAAAGCTGGGCGAACCAACCTTTCTCCACACGTGAAAACTTACTGTTTGACAACTGACGACTTCAAGTCTGTGGACTGGTTTCTGCTGACGTCTGCAAACCTGTCTAAACAGGCCTGGGGAGCTCCCGAACGTGGATACGGCGACCGGGACAGACCCAACCAATTCGACGACCATCGGTATCGGGTCAATTCATTTGAGGCGGGCGTGTTTGTGAATCCTAAGTGCTTGAAACTGGCTGCCGAAGACCATGAGAAAACCGTTATTCTGACACCTGTTTTCGGTCGAGACGATTACGACGGTAAAGAGCAAGACGGGGTTGTTAGATATCCGGTGAGACTGCCTTACGACGTTCCGCTGCAAAATTACACTGCGACAGACAAACCTTGGACAACAGAGGCTCTCGAGAGAGTTTACCAGGGAGCATAGCAAGCCGTGGTTAGATTGGTTGGTGCTACTTTACTTTTGATGAAGTACAGAACAGTGCCATATCGCTTTTACGAGTTCTGTTAAGTCAGGACGCAAATCAAGCAAAATACTATTACAAATAGGAACTAATTTTGGCTAGTTTTTGATGTTGGAGGCACACATCGAGGTGCAAAAGCTGACGATTGTCGACAGATAGCACGCCAAACAGGTGTTGAAGATGCCTCTTGTCTCAGAGAAATCTTCGATGTTGTCCTTGCAATACCAGAACGAACAGTAGTACTCGTGACACTCACTTTCCTCACGTCTGTAGCCAAACTGATCGTCTTCCTGTTCTTCGTTGCGATCTGAGGCAACCAGTGCCTTTTGCGGGTCAATTTGAGCTTGTGGTTGCTGACTTACGAGGTTGTTAGATTTTTCAGTCTCGTCAGATTTTCCAAAATTTTCAGATTTTTCAGCTTTTTCTGCCTTTTCAGGATTTGGTGTAGAGACTGCAGCTTTTGATTCGTCATTTTTCTCGACGATCTCATCGATCTGGTTGCCGTCCAGCTGCAATGTCTGATCGGGGAGGGCAGTTTCCTCGTTTTCACCCGTGATTGTAATTTGTGGGGAGCCCGGAGCAATTTCCTGCCGTGGTGATGAATCGGGCAATTCAGACAGATCTGACCGGCTGTGTTTTTCGCTGACTGAGACTGGGTCCTCGCTCAGATGGGAGTGTGCGTCGGTGAAGTATGCCGATTCAGAATCTGTCAAAATGGACGCCGAGGACAGCGATTCGGCGATGTTGGCTTTCTCTTGTGTCGACATGATGGGGTGATTTGAGGATGATGTGAGGTAATGAATGTAACGAGGGAATAAGTAGGAGAAATCTGCAGAACTGCCGCCAGCGGTGTCTCAATTGTGATTCGGCAGGTAAGCAGAAACAGTGGTAGCGATTTGACGCACTTGAGATTTAATTTATGAAGCAAGAGTGGGATCGAGAACGAATAAGTAGCAAAGAGAATGTTGAGCGGTGACTTGGAAGCAGAATAGTTCCTCAGCCACATACGGCTGTGGCGGTGAGTGGCGGTGTTTATCAAGAAATAAAAAAATTTCAGAAAAAAAAATTTATTTCTTAGGGCAAAAAAAAACTTCATTAATAAGGTGGATCCTTCTTTCCACAGGCAACCACAGGCAACCACAGACACCCTTGAACATGCCGCAGAAACCAGAACCAAAGAAATGGAAGCCGCCTAAGGGCCCAAAGAACACCCCACACAAGAACAAGAACACCATTGGACTCGGACGAAGCATTCAAAATGTCAAGAACCAGGAGAACAAGGTTTACTATCTTCCTGACGGAGAGATGCGGTTCACGACGGAGAAGCATGAGGACAGCTGGGTCAAATTGCGGTCGGTGACACAGGAGAATGCCTTGGATGAGTTTTTGAACACCGCAGCTCTAGCAGACACCGATTTTGCAGCAGAACGGTCGTCTGGAATCAAGATCATCAAGGTTAACAATCAGGCCGTCGAGTCAGGCAACTATAACCCTTACTTGCTTACATCTGAGGAGGAAATTAAGACATTTAAGATCCAGAAAGAGCACGAAAAAGAGTTGATTGTTCCTAGAAGACCGAAATGGGACGCAAACACCACCAAGTACGAGCTGGAAAGACTCGAAAGCGAGGCGTTTTTGGAGTGGAGAAGGGAGCTTGCCATGTTGCAGCAGAATCACGACCTTCTTCTGACTCCTTTCGAAAGAAACATCATGGTTTGGAAGCAATTATGGAGAGTTTTGGAGCGTTCTGATCTGGTTGTCCAGATTGTCGATGCCAGAAACCCTCTTTTGTTCCGTTCGATCGATCTCGAGAGATACGTTAAGGAGCTCAACCCTCTCAAAAGAAACCTGTTGTTGGTGAACAAGGCGGATTTGCTCACTTTTGAGCAGAGACTCACATGGGCCAAGTACTTCAGAAAACACGGTATCCAGTACACGTTTTTCAGTGCCTATTTGGCCAACGAGGAGCTGGAGAGACAGAGAGAAAGGGAGGAAATGGAGCAATCGGACGAGGAGGAATTGTCAGACGAGTCGGAGGATGAGGATGAGGAGTCGGAGGACGACTACGACGATCTCGACGAAGAAGAAAGAGAAGAGATGGACAGATTGAACAGAGAACTGGCCGAACTCGAGTCGAAGCTCGAAGACATGGGCGTGGAACAGAAAGAACTGCCCCCTGTTTCTGAGGCCGAAATGACCAAAATCATCACAGTCCAGCAGCTCGAGGAACTGTGTCTGAAGGTGGCACCAGAGCCTCTTACGGAGCCCCCTGCTGGCCAGCCAAAGAGATTGCAAATCGGTCTTGTTGGATATCCCAACGTCGGTAAGTCGTCCACAATCAATGCGCTTGTTGGCTCGAAAAAAGTGTCTGTCTCGTCCACTCCTGGAAAAACCAAGCATTTCCAAACGATTCTGCTGTCTGATAAGGTGATTTTGTGCGATTGTCCCGGTCTCGTTTTCCCCAACTTCGCATACACCAACGCCGAACTGGTGTGTAACGGTGTCCTTCCCGTGGATCAGCTCAGAGAGATCACTGGTCCAACCCAGCTGGTTGCTCAGAGAATCCCTAAGTACTTCCTCGAGGCCGTGTACGGTATCACGATCCCTACCTTGTCTGCCGAGGAAGGAGGAGACGGTGTTCCGAGCTCACACGAATTGCTGAACGCTTATGCCCGTGCCAGAGGATACATGACGCAAGGTTTCGGTTCTGCAGACGAGAGCAGAGCTGCCAGATACATTCTCAAAGACTATGTCAACGGCAAACTGCTGTATGTGGAGCCTCCTCCGAACGAAGATGGCTCGCGGTGTGACGCGGAAAAGGCCCGTGAGTTCAACTCTGCGCTGTACACGCTCAACCATCTGCCCGAGCAGAGGAAACAGCAGCTTCTTTCGGCAATTAGGGACAAAAACCTGTCGCCAGAGCTGTTTGATCTGTCAAAAGACCTCCATAAACTCACGTTTTCTTCGCATTTGTCGCAAGAAGAAGCCACAAAGGGAAATAAACATGCCAGAACATACGGAGGTCGTCAGGCTGCACTCATAAACTCGGCTGCAGAGTTAGACCAGGAGTTTTTCCGGATGAACCAGGTCAAGGGAAGTTTCCACAAGCCGTTCCACAGCAAGACGGGTGCAGTTGAGGACAGAAAGAAGCACGGAAAGGGGAACAAGAAAAAGGCAAAGAAGGAGAAGAGAAACGCCATAGCAGTCTAGTCTAAGCCCAGATGGCAACCGAACAAGATTTTCACCGTAACTAAAAAACCGCGTAAGTTCGTGTAGTCAGTGAATTTTCGAGCCAATGTCCAGCACAAATGCTTGCGCAGTTGTCAGGTATTCTAGCTTTCAAAACCCTCTTCGCCCAGCTCTTGCTCGACTCTTGCTATTTCTCCCTCCAGATCTCGCAGATTCACGTCCAACGCTTTGAGGTCATCAAATTTACGCTGGCTTTTCAACTCTTCGTACATCTTTTCCACCATGAATTTTTGTTCATTCAGAACCATCAGTTTGTCCCTGTACTCTCTGATCTCCCGTTTCAGAAGCTTTTTCTTTGGTTTCTGTTGTTCCTCCAACTGTTTCTGCTCAGATCTCAGCTTCTCTTGCTGAGCCTTTCTCAAAACGGGCAGTTTCTCCTGCAAATAAAGGACAATGTGCATGTTCAGCGATTTGTAAAGCCTGTACTCGTCAATGTTGACATCGGAGCTTTCTAATCGAGACTCAAACCCAGCGATTCTATTGGAAACCAGCTTTCCAAGCTTTTCCATTCTCCCAAACAGCTCTATCTGTCTCTGCTTCGTGGAATCGTCACCCAACTCCTTGTCTAGTTTTCTCTTGATGATGTCAAACTGGCCATGGAACTGCAGAAACTCGCTCAGCTTGCCCGATGTCACTTCCCGAATGATCAGTCGCTTGTTGAAAAGTTTTTGCTTGCAGTACAAACAAATCCGGATCTTAACCTCCGAATCTTCATCTTCCTGGAACTTCTCCAGACGGTGTTTCTGCGCCTCCTGTTGATTGTTGCTCACGTTCATAATGTCAACAATGATGTTCACAGGAACGTCCATCGAGCATCCGTTGCTGGGGTCTCCACAAACGACGTTTCCACAAACGCGACAATGATGCTTTCTGTTCCAAAATCCAAACTTGGTGTGACAAATCCCACAATCAGACACACTCGAGTCGTCGACCCACGGAACAAGGTCTTTCTCCACTCTCCGCAGGTCACGAATCGACTTCTTTCCCTTCTCCACCTCCTTGTGAAATAGCAGCAATCTAATGAGCCGTTTTTCCAGAGTGATGACCTCTAGTCGGGCAGAATCGACTTTTGCAGTCCGAACTCGCTCGAATTTACGTGTCAGATCTCTCTGGAAAGCGATTTCTGGAGCTGGCTTTCTCATAAAACACTCTTCACAGCTCCTGCACCAATATCCATTCACTGGGTCGTATTCGAGATTTGAGTTCAGTCTCACACGGTACCAAGAGTGAGAGTTACAGAACAATTGACCACATTTTCGGCAGTTTACCTGTCCATTTTTGATCCCGAGAGACTTGCGACAGCCCGGATGACTGCAGATTTCCGACCCGGACGGCTTCTTCCAGTGTGTGCGAGGGACAGTTGCTGCGGTCTCGATCAGGTCGTGCTGTTTTGCCATCTCAGAGCTGTCCGAGTTAGCTCCCGAGTCACTCATGGTGAAACTCGAGTCAAAAACGTCGAGTTTAAGCTGTTTTTTCTTCTGCTGTGGCTGATGTTGTGCATTGACGAATTCATTGGCGCGGTCAACCACCTTTTTCTTGAACCAATTCTTGAAATCCAGCTCGATCTGAGACTCTCCGTGCTGAGACTGGGACGAATGTTCGTCGTCAAGGTGGCGATTGAGTTGGTTCAAAGTAAGCATTGTCTCTGAGCAAATCGGACATTGGAGAGCCTGGGCGCCCCCAATGTCATTCAACGATGACGACGAGATCGACGATGCTGACGACAAAGACGAGGGCGATGCTGTTCGGGAAGACGAGGAAGAATGATTTTGCGCATTGTTTGAAACTGGAGGCTGAATAGCTACTGGACCGGGTGTAGAGGAGCCTCCGAGCACTCTTCTTTTGGACATTTTCGGAGAGTTGGTGAATAATCTCCGCAAAGAAGGAAAGACCCAAAAAGGGGAAACGTTTAAATAATTTTATTTATTTTGTTTTAGCGATTATATTTTTTTAATATTTCTTGATTTTTTAAACTTACAGAAACTAAGAATTGCATAACATGAAGATTTTTTCATTTTTTTGGACTAATTGAATACGAATAAAGACAGAGTCGAGCGAAAAAGCAACAACAACAACAACAACCTCCTTCACGAAATCCGGGGCCTTATGAGTAACCCAATTGCCAACCGACTCGACCCCCCGTTCAGCGTTCCTAACACATTGTTATTGAGTCTATAATGACGGAAGTAGATAATTAGCTGAAAAATCAACGCCGGAAAGTAGAAAAAACAGGAAACAGACGTGGTGGTCGTAAAATAAAGGGAAATGGAAACGGGAAATCAAAGCAAGCAATTTGCTAACATTAAAGTGCATTAGGGAGAAAGATGGCTTTCGGTAATTGAGTCGACTTCAAACCGGTTTGACAGACGGAGGACTTTTCGTAAGATTGATGAGAGTGGTTGGATGTCTAGAGGCTCGAGCAAAGAACCCTGAGCCGAAATCCCTATGCTCGCTCACGTTTCGCCGATTCGCTCGAGTTCGACATATTCATATTCGTTTTCATTCATTTCGTAACTCCTTCGTATTAGTTAGTTGATCAACGGGTCCATCAACTGTTCGCTGTTGAAAGGAACAAAGTCCTCCACGTCGAACCCAAGGTGCTCCTTTTTCCATGTCGGGACCAACGCGTGAATCAATCCAGGATTCACGCTCAGCTCCCGGCGCGAAAAATCAAACAGGTCGGGAATAAGGATCTCTCTGTCGAGTTTGTAATTCCGGAAGTTTGGCATCTTGATTGCAGGCTGAACTCTGAACTCGTCAAAAAACTTGCACGTGAGAGCCTCCACAGCGCTGATTCTCAGCACGGGAGAGTAATTCAGAATTATTTGCAGCAGCTCAATGCATTCGGGCTCCACATTCTTGAATATTTTGTACAATGGAATCGGCTTGATCGAAGGAAACTTGTGGTCCATATAGTTTGGGTTCATCGACTTAATTTCGTCTTTGGAAGGTGTTCCCAAAATCTTGATGATTTCCACCAGCTGGTCGATTCCCGACTCGCCAGGGAACAATGGCTGTCCCAGAATCAGCTCGGCAATCACACAGCCCGCTGACCAAAGGTCGATCTTGGTGGTGTAGTTTCTGGCCCCAAATATAAGTTCGGGAGCTCTGTAATATCTAGAGCAGATGTAGGACACATTTGGCTCGGCTGGATTCAGGATTTTTGCCGAACCGAAATCACACAGTTTCAAAACACCGTTCAATGGGTCTATCAACAGATTTTGCGGCTTGATGTCTCTGTGACAAATACCCAGAGAATGGATGTAGTTCAAGGACCGCAGCAGTTGGTAAGAGTACAGTTTCACCTCAAACATCGGCATTGTTTTCTGTCTCGAAATGTACCAATGGCTGGACTTGTACAACGTTTCCGGGATAAACTCCAGGATAAGATGCAGATAAAGCTCGTCTTTCTCGTTCGTCTTGTAGAAAAATGAAATCAAATTGACAATATTTTTGTGTCGAATCAACCGCATGATCTCCAACTCACGGTTTTTGAACCGTTTGTCCTGCAAAACTCTCTTGATCGCCGCTTTGGTGTTGTGTTCCAGAATGTTGATCTGGTAGACATATCCAAACGACCCATGACCAACCATCGCTTTCTGCGTGTAGGTTATCGGGTACGACTCGCTCGAGTGTCCATCGGTCACTTCCTCGTGGAACGTCTGGAGCGGAGAGCCGCTCAGTGGCTCGCTCATTGCGCAAGAAATAACACTACCTTGTCCTTTGTTTTGGTGTCACGAGAAGCGTCGTTAACAATCCGCTTTTCCGTGGTTCAAACGCCGTACAAAAAGCAAAAATAGCGCCACCTTGTGTTCTTGGACGATCACTGGTGTCTTAAGACTTTGCTCAGGTCTTTTTGCTCCACTTTCGCGGCCTAAAACACAACTGTCCAGAGTCTCTTGGGTGTTTCCTTCTAAACAAAACAGGGAAAAAAACACTTTTGTTCAAAAAAAACACACCGCCACCAGGCAAAAAAATTTACAGCGCCGCCGGCTGCAACAAGAAAGAAAAAAATCCCGGAAAATGGAGCCGTTGTTGTCCAAAAACAAGCTCGGAAACCTGATGTTTAACACCAATTACTCTCAGAGGGTACATCAAGCGTGTCAATTGTTACCTTTCCACCCTCAAAGAACCAATCAGATGCACTTTCTTTGCTTGCTGACGTCAGCAAGCTGCTCACCCCGCCTGTTTCTCCAGAAAGTTGTTGCGAAAAAAAGTGGGGCAGATGCCCGCGCTCGCAACCGCATAGATTGCCGCAAAAAAATAAAAAAAAGGACCGGGATCTCATTGAGAGATACGGGATTCGAACCCATGTCACCTGCTTGGAAGGCAGGTATGATAACCACTACACTAATCTCCCAATCCTTGAAAGAGTTTCGCGACCGAGAGTCCTCATTTTCTAAGTGGAAATAGGTAGTGCAAGAACCATGAAAAATAAAATAAAATTTTCACTTATAGGAAAAAAAAATTCTTCTAGCACTCTTGAGCATTTGTTCAGTCGTTTCTCTTTCACTAAAAGGCGAGCTTTCCAGATCATCACCCTTGCAAGGAACCTTTTGAACAAACAATAATGTCCGCTCCAAACCCAAAGGCTTTCCCACTTGCCGACTCCGGCCTCACCCAACAAATTCTTGACGTTGTCCAACAATCCCAGAACCTGAGACAGCTCAAGAAGGGTGCCAACGAGACCACCAAGACCTTGAACAGAGGTATCTCCGAGTTCATCATCATGGCTGCTGACACTGAGCCAATCGAGATCTTGTTGCACCTCCCACTCTTGTGCGAGGACAAGAACGTTCCATACGTCTTTGTTCCTTCCAAGACTGCTTTGGGCCGTGCTTGCGGTGTTTCCAGACCAGTCATTGCTGCTTCCGTTACCACCAACGATGCTTCGGCCATCAAGAACCAGATCTACGCCATCAAGGACAAGATCGAGACTCTTTTGATCTAAGCACGTTGGTTTTTGTATATTAATAGGCAATACATTAGACCGATACTGAACCTTTCAGAGAGTAGGGACGACTGTGCAGACAGGGCAGTCCAGAATGAGCAGGATGTACACGGCTTGACCGTTTCGTACACTTTCTACCCGGAACCTATCGAGAAAATTTTCAGCCGAGACCACTTCAAAATTTTCAGTCGCGACGATAGTCGCGACGTTTTATATTTCTCCTTGCTGGCTCAGCAGAAATAGTCCTGCCAAGGGCTGATTGCCGCGTGCACAGCACTTAAGGGGGAACAATAATCAATAGCCTCGCCAAGACAAGCAAGACAATAAGGCTTGTCGCGAGGCTACGAACGGAGATCTGCTAAATTAGTTCAACTCTTGAGCAACAATTCACTGTCTCCCCTCCTTCATTCTCATCAAATAAGCGGTTGTCCGACTCATCTCCACAGTTTCTGACAATAAATTCCTTCCCGCCACTTGGTTCGCCGCACGGCTTGCTCAGGCCATACGGATTTGTTCTCGAGGTTTCTTTTTTGACCGTCCTGTTTTACCGGAGATCCCGCTATTTTCCTATATCAGACTCAAATCATCTCCGAAAGCTCGCTTGTTGATTTAAGTGGTCACGCACTCGGAAAATCAAAGTTCCATTACCTTAAATTAATAATCTGAGTTGTGGGTTGTTTCCCCTCTAGAGAAAAAACAAGAGCTGTCTACCCCGCGTTTTTGTCAAAAAAATTATTCGACCCTGCATATCTTTTTTGAGGAGGTGACGTTTATCACGGCAAAATCTCCTTGTTAAATTTGGAATCATTTGAATTCGGATTGAAGAAACTCCGAGCTGATGGTACTATCCTTACATATCAACGATATTGTTCAAAGTAAGCAATATTGTGGGGAAACACGTTACCCCGATAATAGAAGAACTATATAAGTACCTGAAAGTTGCAGGTCATTTTCTAGCTGCAGTAGCGAAGTAACACTCAACAACAAAATGATCTTACAAGACCAAAGACTACCCATCAAGGGAAAATATCTCAGATACATAATCACGATCTGTTCGTGTACCGGGTTCCTTCTTCTCGGTTACGATCAGGGACTCATGTCCACTATCGTGGGAGCTGATAACCGGTTCGGAAAAGATTTTAACCATCCGGATTCCGATGCACAAGGTCTGTTGTCCTCGGTTTACGATCTTGGTTGCTGTCTTGGGTCGTTGATTTGTTTCTTCATTGGAGAAAAGTACGGCCGCAGATGGATGATGGTTATAGGAGGTTCCACCATGGTGGTTGGAACCGCTATTCTGGCCTCTTCGTTCACTAGAGGCCAGTTTTATGTTGGCAGAATCGTGACCGGAATCGGAAACGGATTCAACTCCTCGACAATTCCCGTTTACCAGGCCGAGTGTGCTCTCGCCGGAAACAGAGGACAGCTGCTGACGTTCCAGGCCGTCGTGACCATTGCCGGCGTGGTGATTGCGTATTGGGTTGGGTACGGAACCTCGTATTCTGATGGTCCGGTTCAATGGCGGTTCCCATGCGGTTTCCAGGCAGTTTTCGCTGTGGCTCTTGTGCTGGAGGTTTTGACCGGAGTCTTGCCGGAAACTCCAAGATGGCTTGTTACCAAGGGCAGATTCGACGAGGCTCAAGAGGTTTTGGCCGCCATTGTTGACGAGGACCTGCACTCAGAGATTGTTGAGATTGAAATCGAAGCCATCAAGGACACTGTCGCAATGGAATCCGTTGGCGGCGAGTTCCAGTACAAGGAGTTGTTTGAAACCGGTCCAACCGGAAACTTACGCAGACTCATTCTCAGTTGTGGAATCATGATTATGCAACAGTTCACGGGATCCAACATGATCAACTACTATGCTCCAGTCGTTTACCAGACCACGATGAACCTGTCCAGAAACACCTCGCTCATTCTCGGTGGATGTTGCGAAATTGTCTATCTGTTTGGATCGCTGATTCCGGTCTGGACCATTGACAAATATGGCCGTCGAACCATGCTGTTTGTTTCGTCTACAGGTCTCACGGTTTGTTTCGTGTGTGTTTCCGGTTTGCTCTCACAGAAAACGTACGCAACTTCTGTGGCAGCATCGTGCTTCGTGTTCTTGTACCAGCTTTTCATGGGAATAGGCTGGCTTAACGTGTGGTTTTACCCGGCCGAACTGAATGTCACCAGACTCCGTTCCAGAGTCCAGGCCATTGCGTCGTTTGTCAACTGGCTGTCGGTGTTTGCAGTTGTTCAGATCACTCCGAAGGCTATCGACAATATTGGTTGGAAAACCTTTATCATCTTTGCAATTCTCAACGCTCTCTGGATCCCAATAGTGTACTGCTTCTATCCGGAAACCAAGGGCCTGGAGCTCGAGGATATCGATCGGCTGTTCGAGCGTGGTGGATTCACAGGAGGTGTGTTCACCACACGTGGCCATCCTGTCAGACCGGGAGAAAGCCGCAAACACGACATCGAGGACAAGCCGGGTCTTCTGGAGGAGAAAGAGGCCTCCAGCTTTGTCGAGCTCAACGACAACCACTAAGGAATTATGCTTATATGAATGGTATGAATGCAATGAAAAAAAGCTTACTTTTGCTAAGACTGATCGTAACCGTGCTCCCCATGTAGATAAGATACGTGATTTGATCAGACGAGTGAGGACTGTCATGGTGTAGCACATACCGCATCACGTGACACGTGACACGAGTCACGCGACCAAAGAAACACCAAAGTAGTTCAGAACATATTATACTATACAAAACATAACTGGTTATCAAAGATACGAGTACTTGGCTCCGTTGGCAGTGCTGTCTGCAACGGCATCGTGAGCCTCGGTCACGTTCTCGCTGCCGTACAAACTCTGGCTCACATCGGATAAGTTTCCGAAACTGTCGGGTTCGTGCACAATTCCTGTGGAAGGAGCATCGAACCCTGTTGCTCCATGAGCTACTATTGGCGTATTGGACTCCGATCTGTAATGATTGCTTGGCTGAGCAGCGCCCAGAATGTTGACGTCACTTTCTTTGTAAGACGAGTCGTTGGGCGAAGTGGAGGTTTCCTTTTCGTCAGTCAAAGACTCCATAGTGGACTTGTTTGTCGTGGACTTGTTCCGACGCAACAAGGAGCGACCACCGGTCAACTTGTGCATGAGTTTTGCACCAAGCGAGAGGTCTTCCTCTGGAGTCAACTCGAGAGGCTGGTCAGGATCAACAGCCTTCTTTTCAGGGTCATCAGAGTCCATCAACGCTTTCAGCTTGTACATTTCATTGGCCCAATTGTCCTGATGATCCTTAGCAACCAAACCAAGCTCGAAAAGTTCCTGTGCTCCTTCTGGAATCTCCTGACCTTGTCCTTTCTTTTGGAAAGAGGTTCTGTCATCTTTTGCAGGCGAGAATCTTGCGTCTGGGTTCTTGGAGAAGATGGCGATGCACGAATAGACGATAATCAGAATCAACAGGCAGAAAGAGAAAACTGCGTTAAGCACGAAGAAAACAAGACCCATGACCGATCCGACAGCGTTGGCTTGACCAAACAGCTCGGAGAAGAACAGGAACAGGAACGAATTGACGGTGGCGACAACACACATGAGAATGTTGACAATGTTGGTTGCTTTATCCAAGTAAGGCTTCTCCTTGATGAGAGCAATGGTGTAGGCCATGTCCAGAATCCAGATCACCAAAGCCTGAGTCTTTCCGGACTTTTGTGCAAGAGAGACAAACAAGGCTTTGACAAACACATATGCCAAGAGAACGGAACCCCAGTAATATTTGTTGGCATTGAACATCGTGTAGAAGAAGCCGTATCTGTTGAGAACATTAGGATCACCGTACAAGATGGCAGCCGCATTTCTGTGACTTTGAACCGAGACGGAACCAAACTTCAGTGTTCTGTAACATGCCCAGCCCATGACACCAAGACAGAGAACCAAAAACAAAACAGCAATGACCACCACGGCTCCAGAGTCCACTTTAGTGAACTCCCACAGAGACAAAATCATAAGCTGCGTGAATCCAATGTAAATGTATCTTTGCAAAACACCTTTCAAAATCACTTTCCAGTTTCTGCTCAGGTCCGTTGTCTTGAGCCAGCCCTTTTTCCTGCAAAGAAGAGCCACGGATCTCAAAGTAAGGAAAAGACCAACCAAAACGTAGAGACACAAAATGAAGAAGGTGAAACCAGTGCAAACAATCGAGGAAGGCTCGATACCGGCTTGATATCCGACTCTGTCGATACCTCTCATAATCTTGAGATAAGCGTCACCCCTCAAGTTATAAAGGTCGCTTTCTCTCTTTTCAAGGTCTTCAAAATACTCCATCGATCTTGGAGACGGAAGGTGCTCCGGTGTAGCAAGAGAAGGAAGAAGCCACGAAATATATGAATAGAACGGAATAACCTTGCTTGCAACCTCTTTGGCTCCGGAGAGTCCTCTTTGGACAAGAACAGAAACGTCCGAGGAGGTCAAATATTGATCTGGGGTCCCTCCGGTAGCCTGGACGTACCATCTGAAAATCTTCTGCATGAAGCTCACCCTAATGAGTCCCATAGACCAGGCTAGATTCTCTGACCATGCGCCCACGATTGGTGGAACTTCCTGAACGTGAAGCATGCTGATGATGACCACACTCTGGAAATACGTGAACAACGACACGGCATTGGCAGCAATGATGGAGGCAGAGGAAGAGTTTCCAAACGCAGACAAAACAGAAGAGACAAGCAGTCCAATACCGGCAATCACTGCAGTAGCCCATTTGACACCAACGTGTGCGACGGTTTTCCCGTTTGAGAAACTTGCCTGGATACAACCGACCTGTGTGTTGTTCTCGTTGTAAATCACAACTCTGACTAAGGCATCAAGGTCAGGGAAAGTGTACGCGATTCCTGGAATCATGTCGACGTAGTGGCTCGAGATGTACTCGATGGAGTCGATTTCCAGCGATCCAGGGTAAACTGGGCAAAATTGTTTCCATCCAATGGTGCAAAAATTGATGTCCTCCGTGATGATGTTGAATCCGTACGCATACACGTCCACTTTGGCTGTGATGTAGGACTTGGCGATTTCTGTTGTCAGCGAAATGTCGTACCGGATCGACTTTGCGTCCGGATCAAAAACAACGTTGAAGTATGTCGGACTGATCTGGTTGTTGTCCATACACGTGACAAGCGAGCCGGCCTCCAGCACTCTGGCCACGGCCAACAAGGGGCTCGTCAGAGCTATAAGAAGGGTATTCCGAAGCAGTTTCATCGGGTCAGGGGTATCAAAATCCGAGTACCACGGAAAAGCAACGTTCTAGATCTCGAAAAGCTCGTTCAAACCGTCTTTCTCAAACAAAAAATATGATGTTTTAGACGACAACTATTTTCTGGTGCCCACTGGGGGGAAACTCACGGAACACACGTAACTATGCTGATTCGGGTGAATCAGGGCGTTTGTCGGACTGAAGGCGGTGTTCACAGATAGTTCCACAGTTGACAGTGAACTTTTTGGAGCAAACAGCGGGTTGTCCTGGTGTTTTCACAACTTGAGACGGATGCGAAAACAGATAAACAGTCAAAAGGGATGAATCGAGGTAAAAATTACCCAAAAATAAATTCCCTTGTTCCCAGGCTGGCGCAGAAAAAAAACCTGGATGTGGCGCATGCGAGGCTAGTGAGAAAAAAAACACTGAAAAAAAAAAAGAAAAACGCGTCTGTCTCCTCAAAAACGAAAATCACCAGCTACCAAATACCGAAAGCAGCACAAGTTTCGTACAAATATATTAACGCGCAGCGTGTCTGATAGTAGGGAAACTGTGTTATTAAATCTGAATGATATCTGGTACCAAATATTGACTAAAACTAAGACAAACAGAAGACCCTTCCTCTCTGATATTAGCAACTAAAACAGTCTCACTTTGACTTCACCACCTCGATCAGGTGAGGGACAACCTGTGGGTTGCTCAAAGTCGAAGTGTCTCCTAGCTGGTCCTCCTCGCCAGCCAAGATCTTACGCAAAATACGTCTCATAATCTTTCCCGACCGCGTCTTTGGCAGATCGTTCACGAGCAAAATCAGCTTTGGGGCTGCAAACGGTCCGATTTCCTTCCGCACGGTCAGAATCAGCTCCTTTTTCACCAAAGTCACGTCCTCGACATTTTTGCTCTTGAGTGACACAAACGCAGCCACTGAGGACCCAGTGAGCTCGTCTGGGAACCCAACGACAGCCGATTCCGCCACGAGATGGTGCTCGATCAGCGCCGCTTCGATCTCTGCAGTCGACAAACGGTGACCAGACACGTTCACAACATCGTCAACTCTGCCGAGAATCCAGTAGTATCCATCCTTGTCTCTCGCTGCTCCATCACCGGAGAAATAGTAGCCTGGATATGGCCTCAGGTAGGTGTCCAAGAACCGGTTGTAGTCGTTCCAGATGGTTCTGGCCATCGATGGCCAACTGGACCGAATTGCCAGGACTCCTTCGACGTTTGGACCCTTCAGCTCCTTGCCAGAAACCGGGTCAATGATTGCCAGATCAATTCCAAAAAAGGGAAACGATGCCGACCCTGGTTTTGTTGGGGTGACACCGGCCAATGGACAAATCAGATGCGACCCAGACTCGGTCTGCCAGTAGGTGTCGCAAATATGGGCCTGTCCGCGACCAATATAAGTGTTGTACCATTCCCAGACATCTTTGGCAATTGGTTCTCCAACAGAACCAAGAACTCTGAGGGACTCGAGTGAGAACTTTTCGATGTAGGACTCGCCTGCTCTTTTCAAGAGTCTGAGAGCAGTAGGAGCAACGTAGAACTGTGTCACCTTGTACTTGTCGACAATGTCCCAGTATCTTGAATAGTTAGGATATGCTGGGGTTCCCTCGAAAACAACCGTGGTGGCACCGTTCAACAACGGCCCGTAAACCACGTAGGAATGGCCTGTGATCCAGCCCACGTCTCCTGCCGTGAACAGGATGTCTTCGGGATGCACGTCAAAGACGTACTTGGTGGTGAGCAGTGCCCCGAGAAGGTAACCTGCGGTGGAGTGCTGGATTCCCTTTGGTTTTCCAGTGGATCCGGACGTGTACAGCAGGAAAAGAGTGTCCTCGGCCGAGACAGGAACCGCAGGGAAGAACGACGGATATTTGACAATCTCCTCGTGCCACCACAAGTCGCGGCCGTCGGTCCAGGGGATGTGCGAGTTGCCTGTTCTCTTGAAAACTAGGACGTTGGTCACCTGTGGACACGTGAGCAGGGCGTCGTCCACAATCTTCTTTGTCTCGATGATCTTTCCACCTCTTTTGGACTCGTCGGTTGTGATGACGATCCTGGATTGGGCATCATTGATACGGTCACGCAGCGACCCGGAGCTGAACCCGGCGAAAACAACCGAGTGGACGGCTCCGATACGCGCAATGGCCAGCAGGGTGACGATAGCCTCGGGGATCATAGGCAAATACACCGCCACAGTGTCTCCCTTTTTCACCCCGAGGCTGAGCAGCACCTGAGCCACTTTGCTCACCTGTTTGAGCAGCTCGCCGTACGAGATGACGCGGCCCTGGTCGGGCTCGTCCGCCTCGTAGATGATGGCGGGCTTGGATGGGTCTTTGATGGCCCAGCGGTCCACGCAGTTGTACGAAGCGTTCAACTCTCCGTCGACAAACCACGCAGACGGCTCGCCATTGTTGTGGCTGAGGTGTGGCGCAGCAGGCAGCTTGGCAACCGAGAAGGGGGTCGACCACGAGAGGTTCTCGCGGGCAAGACGGCCGAAGAACTCGGCCGGGTTTTCGATCGACTCCCGATACATGGTTTCGTACTCCTCCAACGAGGACAGGTACGGCTTGCTGGGATGTCTTTGCAAGAAGCCCGCAGGGGGCTCGAGGGCCTTTTCCGACATGAGATGCTCGTTTTCGTGCGACATGGCTGTTGATTGAAGAAGATGATGGTAACAAAGAGAACAAAGAATTCGAGAAAAAGGGTTCCCTTTTTATTTCCCCTTTTATCGCCCTCTAAGCGACCCTTTGTCCGTTTATGCCAACTTGCCGTCGATGATCAGTTTGTGGGGAGAGGGGGAAACCCAACAGTATTTGTTCCCCGCACGTCGGTCGACGCGTCGCGCCATGGCTGTCAAACGTGCGGTCGTGCGCGCACCACAGTCGCGGACCCGGCGCAGCACCCGGCGCACATTCTGCTTACGTCAGCATTTTCCAGGGGATCTGGGTTTTTTTTTGTTTTTTTTTTTTTTTTTTAGATTCTTTCGCTGCTTTTATTAGAAATAACACTTCATCATCTCTGTTCTGCTCCTGATCCCACCGACCACCCACGCCATGAGACTCATCAACACCATCGCGTGGCTGCTGTGCGCGTGCTCGCTCGCCAGCGCACAGAGATACATCAAGTCGTCGTCGCTGCTCACGTGCATGGAGGATTCCGAGTTCAGTGCATCCACGTTCGACGTGGTGTTCTACCCCGACAACAGCTCGGTGGTGCTCAATATTGACGGAAACTCCGTCATCAACGGCGAGATCTCCGCCAAGGCCAAGGTCATTGTTTACGGCCTCAACATTTACGAGGAGACCATCAATCTGTGTGACCTGGACTACAGCACGCTGTGTCCGATCTCGTCTGGAAGACTCAGTATCACCGACTTTTCGTACCAGATTGACGACGATCTGATCAAAAACATTCCGTCTGTTGCCTACACGATTCCTGATCTGGACGCATACGTCGAGCTGAAGGTTTATCTGACGAACGACACGACTCTTTCGGAACCCCTTGCCTGTGTGCGGGCCATTTTGTCCAACGGAAAGACCGTCCAGACCCGGTACGCTGGGTGGCCGATTGCGGTTGTTTCCGGTTTCGGTCTGGTTGTTTCTTCGTTTGTTTCGATTCTGGGCCACTCGGCCACGGCCGCACACATCGCGTCCAACGCAGCGTCGTTGTTCATCTACTTCCAGAACCTGGCCATCACATCGATGATGGGAGTGGCCCAGGTGCCGCCGATCGCAGCCTCGTGGGCCCAGAACTTCATGTGGTCGCTCGGAGTGATCAAGACGTCGTTTATGCAGACAATGATCTACTGGTACGTGCAATCCACGGGCGGAGAGGTGACAAGTGTGCTTGCCAACCGGTCTGCTCTGTCGATCTCGGTCCAGAAATTGCTGGTGAAAATGCGACTGATGAAGCGGATTTCTGTCGAGTCCGGCAGCGCCAACGACGTTCTCGACGACGCGGACCTGTACACGACCGACGAGAGCGACGTGGGCTCCAAGACGCTTGTTCTGCGCGGATTCCAACGTGTGGCTTATCTGTCGGAGATCGAGATATCCAACCTGTTCATGACGGCCATCATCTTCTTCCTGTTTGTGGGCTTTGTTCTGCTGGTTCTGGCGACCGTTTTCAAGGGCATCTGCGAGCTGCTGGCCAAGACCGGCGCCCTCAAGGAGAGCCGTCTGACGGGATTCCGGTCGCACTGGCGGTCCCTCATCAAGGGGGCTCTGTACCGTCTGTTCAACATCACGTTCCCGACGCTGACACTGTTCTGCGTGTGGGAGTTCACCAGAAACGACTCGGCGGGCTGCATGGTGTTTGGCGTGTTCATCCTGGCGATCTCGCTGATTCTGATGGTGTACGCCGCTCTGCGGATCCTGCTTGCGGGAAAACGGTCGGTTCGGGAGTTCAAAAACCCGGCATATCTGCTGTTTGGTGACGAGAAAATCCTCAACAGATACGGCTTCCTGTACGCCCAGTACAAGGCGTCGATGTACTACTGGTTTTCGGTGCATCTGTTCTATCTGTTTGTTCGGTCGGTTCTGATTGCCGTTCTGCAGAACCACGGAAAAGTCGTGAGCGTTTTGATCTTTGCGATCGACCTGATCTACGTGGTGGCCCTGCTGTGGAGAAGACCGTACATGGACAAGAGAACCAACGTTTTCAACATCTTCATCGCCGTGATCAACCTGATCAACTCGGTGTTTTATCTGTTCTTCTCCAACATCTTCAAACAGCCTGCCGTGGTGTCGTCCGTGGCAGCCGTGGTGTACTTTGTGATGAACGCGGTGTTTGCAGCCATCCTGCTCGTCTTCACCATCATCACCTGCACCCTCGCGCTCGTGCGCAAGAACCCAGACACTAGATACGAGCCGATCAAGGACGACCGTCTGGCGTTCATTCCAAACGGAAAGGGCGACGACAAGGTCGAGTACGAGCTGGCTGCTCTGGGAGCCACCGCCATGAAGGGCCACGAAAGAGGCTCCATGTTGTTTGACAGCAGCTCCAACAGAGACTCTGCCGTCCTGCAGAGTCCGGAAAAACACCCGCAGAACGCCAGCTTCAGCACGGCCACTCTGAATCCGTTTGCCGAGTCCAACGACGCCGAATCCAGCAGAAACTCCTTCATTTTCAACAGCAACGCCGCCAGTCGGTCCCAATCCGGTCTCCAGGCTGCCTACTTGCACAACGACAGCTCGGAGTCCCAGAACGTCGAGTACGGCTACCGCAGAAGAGATCTGCTGTGAACAGCAAACAAAAAAGACCCACCTTGATTTTCTCATTTCGTTTTATATTTGTGTTTCGATCGGAGCTTATGAACCGTTGGTTGATAGGAATTTGTATTTATAGTACTAGGATGTTATATTCAAACCATTGCTCTATCTATCTAGCCGGAGAACTGTTTGAACCAGTAAATCTGGTCCACAACCGTCTTGTCCGTTCCGTACCGAACAAAAGCGTCCGACAAGTTGCCCCGGATCGCGTATCCGTGGCCCAGGGAACTGAACAGATTCAGCTGGTAAGTCACCCCGTTTTTCTTGAAAAGCTTGACAAACCCGTTCACCGCGTCCAGATCATACACAATGTCGGCATCTCCGACCGAGAATAGAACCGGAACTCCGACGTTCTCCATCGCCTCCTTTTTCAGCACTCCCGGATGGACAATCGAGATGGCCTTGAGTCCCGGCTTCACCTGTCCCTTTTGGGCCATAGCCACGGCAAATTGGGCCCCAAAACAGTATCCAATGGAATACACTTCCTTGTTGGAAACATCACCGAGTCCCTCCAGGAACTTCTCCACAGACACAATGGTGGCGTCGTAGTTGTGTTTTTGCATCCACGCGGTTCTGTACTCAAGGTCCATGAGCTTGGCCACGTCGGTGACGATGTCTCCCTCGATGATGTCCGGAATCAGAACATAGTATCCGTTTTTGGCAAACGTGTCAGCAATCAACTGGCCGTTCTTCACTTCAATTCCAAACACATCGGTGTAGATGATCAGATACTTCGACGACGACTTGTCGCCGACAACGTACGTTCTGATCCCGTCGATCTCGACAATGGATCCGTCGGTTTTTCCCTCGTGAAAGTTGATTTTGAAACAGTCAGCACAGGACATGATTTTTTTTCTGGTGGTTGTTTCTACCGGCTCGAATGGCTACATTTGACGGACAATCACGCCTTTTTATATTTGCACGGGCTCCGGAGCTGAGATCTAATCTCCGCAACTGGAGTCCGTATCTGTTAAATCCGAGTATCGCGAAAAACAAATGTCTGCAGACTCAGATCTCAAATGCGGAGCGGCGCGGAAAATTTACATGCGGGAAGTTTCCGCATGCCTTGCGGAACCGCTCCGCATTGCCAGTCCGAGACTGCAAGAGTTGCTTTTACCGTGACAACACTCTGTTTCCATATAAAACCTGTCTATTTAGGCTCCAGAGCCTTGAACCAGTGACATTGGTCCACCAAGGTCTTTCCCTGCGCGTAAGCAGCAACAGGATCCTTTGGATCGCCTCTCACAGCGAAACCGTGGACAACACCAGAGAACAAGTTGAACTGGTATCTTAGACCGTTCTTCTTGAACGTTTGTTCGGCCTTGGTCTTCAACTCTGGAGTGAAGATCTCGTCGGTCTCGGCCAAAGACAACAAAAGAGGCTTCGAAACAGCCTCAATGTCGGCGTCGGTAATCAACGAAGGGTGTGCAACGGCACCAGCGTCCAACAATCCGTCCTTGGCCAGCTGTTGGAACACAAACTTGGCTCCGTAACAGTATCCAATACCCACCAGGTAGGTGGTGTTGAGCTCCTTTTTCACTTTCTGCAGGAATCCGGTGACAAAAGGCGCCGTTTCATCGGCACTGTGGTTAGGGAACCAGGTGGCGAGGTCAGTCTCGCCGTGGACGGCAGGATCGCCCTTCAAGATGTCTGGAATCAAGACGTAATAGCCGGTGTCGGCAGCCAATTTGTCTGCAACAAGGTTCACGTTGATGTAATCGTAGCCGTAAATATCAGTGAGCAAAACCAAAACCTTGTCAGACTTGACACCGGCTTCGTAGACCTTGTAGCCAAGGAAGTCAGTGAACTTTCCGGTTATGGTTCCGGCTGTTCGGGGTTAGAATACGAGTTTTCCATGGACAAGGAGAAACAACTTACTGTGAAGAGTGGTTTGCAAGCAACAGGAAGACAGCGACATAGTTTTGATCGATCGATTGACACACACTGCAAGAAACAAGAGGGGGGCAGATTTCAGATGTATCTGATTTTTTTTCTCGAAAGCTGACTAAATGGAGCGTGCAACGGTGGTTAAATAATTTTTTTTTTTTGGCTTGTCAGTCACGTGCCAAATGACAAGACAGGTCTGTGTGTATATTTTTTTCGTTTGGCACGTTTTCAGGACAAAGAGAAGCCACCCATTTTCGGACTTCAACTTGCTCTGCACGCTCCACGATGTCACCAGATGACCGACACGTCGAACATTTCCACAACCCAAGACTGGGGGTCGATTAACGACTCGGAAGTGGACCGTATTCTGAGTCGCAGAAACGCGCAAACACCACCTCCACAAGGACAAATCGTTCAGGTATTCTCGTCGCAGCCGGCGTCTCCTTCCCAGGAGACGCAGCCCGATGAGCCCGAGAAGTCTGTTTCTGCGTCTGAAGACTGGGGGTCTATGGGCGACTCGGAGTTTCTTGCTTTTGTGAACAAACTGAGTCAGCAACATTCGCAGGCGTCGTTAGCTCGGCGATTACGTCAGCCGGTTGTCGTTTCGCAGGAGCAAGACGAGTCATCAGATCCCGGACTACCTGGGGAGCAGATTCTGCCGGCAAAGTTGCCGTCGAGTCCTGTTTTGGAAAGAAAGCCGTCGATAAGCGAGGCGAGTGAAGATACGGTAGAAGAGCTGGAATTCGGAGATTACACTACGTATTTCCACAACAAGCGTCTCAAACAGCAGCAGCAGGACGAGGAATATGTGGAGTTTATGAAAAAGGCCCAGAACAGGGAATTTGCGCCGATATTCCAGGGATGTGTGATCTATGTCAACGGCAAAACCAGCCCGGACGTTTCGCAGCTTCACAAGCTGATTGTTCTTCACGGAGGCCGGTTTTTGCACTATTTGGGAGCCAAAGGCAATGCCACGCACATCATTGCGGAGAATCTGACTCCACGCAAGAAGATCGAGTTTCGCAACTACAAAGTTGTGACTCCCGAATGGATTGTTCAGAGCGTTGAGAAGGGAAAACTCCTTCATTGGGGCGACTTCATGTTGATCCACAACGATTATGGACAGAAAAGACTGGGTTTCAAGGTTGCTGGAGAACAGGAGAAACAGGAGAAACAGGAGGAGAATGGTGATGATGATGACGACGACGACGATGTCTCGCAGCTCTCCCAAATCGTCAATCCGCCCGACAACCTCGGCTCGCAAGAGGTTCCGGAGCAGGACGTTTCCGAACACATGGACGCCAAACACCCGGATTTTTTGGCCACGTTTTTTGCCAAGTCAAGACTTCACCATCTCAGCACCTGGAAGGCCGACTTGCGGTCCAAGTTTCTGGACAGGGCCGTTGATGTTCTGCGAGAGCGCAGAAAGAAAGGGCCCTTGGTGGAGCCTGCGAGAAGATGGATTCTCCACGTTGATTTCGACTGCTTTTTCGCTGCGGTTTCTGCGCTCACCAGCAAGCCCCCTGTCGACATAACCAAACACCCCGTCTGTGTCACGCACGGCGGGAACAACTCGGACATTGCGTCGTGCAACTACGTTGCACGGTCCAGAGGATGCAAGAACGGAATGTGGCTTGGATCGGCCAAGAAATTGTGTCCGGAACTGATCTGTCTGCAGTACAATTTCGATGCTTATGAGAAAATCTCCCAAACGTTCTATGAGATTCTCCTGGGATACGAGATCGATTCGATTTTGCCTGTCTCTGTGGACGAAGCGTTGCTGGATGTTTCGTCGCTGTGTATGGAGAAAAGCCCGGAGGAACTGATGACAAACATCAAACAGTCGATCCAGAGGGCCACAAATTGCTCGGTCAGCTGTGGCTGTGGACCAAACGTGTTGTTGGCCAAACTTTCGCTGCGCAGAGCCAAGCCAAACGGCATTTTCCTGGTGAACGAAGAAATGGTTCTAGATTTCCTCAAAGACCTCAAGTTGTCAGACTTGCCGGGAATCGGTCCCCAGATCACCTCCAAGCTGGTGAGGGAGACCAACAGGCCGCAAATCACCCTTGGAGAGGTGTATCTGATGGATCTTGATCGACTGATGGGGCTTTTCGGCAAAAAAACAGGAGCCACCATCTATAACTATGCACGAGGCATTGACGACACCTCGATCGATATCACCAAGAATCCCGAGGAATATGCGCGGAAATCGCTATCAATTGACGTGAACTGGGGGATTCGGTTCGAAACGGAGGCTCAGGTTGAAAAATTCCTCGGGGATCTGGCCAAGGAGATGACCATTCGTCTCGCAAACGTCAAGATGGTGGGCTCGTCCTTGACATTGAAACTGGCCTATCGACACCCAGACGCCCCGGTTCAGCCCCCAAAACATCTCGGGATGGGACGTTGCGAGTTTGTCTCAAAGACCTCAAAACTTGGTCTTCCCACGAGAGACTTGGGCATTATTGGGTCCGAGCTCAAGTTTCTGTGGAGAGTGCTCAACGTGGCAATAAAGGAGCTCAGAGGCGTCTCCATTTCAATGGGCAAGCTAATCAGCGACGAGAAACAGCAGAAAGAGAACGCTCTTCAGATGCAATTGCCTTTCAAGCCAGTCGACCCTGGCAGACCGGGAAGACCAGAAATGCTCAACAAAACTTCAAAAAAAGACACAGAACCAGTCAGGTCTCGGGAGCCCCAGGAACCCCGGAAGCCTCAGGATACTACTCCGCTAATTGTGAAACAACTTCGAGCCTCGTCGCCGAAAAAGAGAGAGCAGCCTGCCACCACAAATGATTTTTCGGTGGACCAAAATGAGATAAATTGGGAGGTTTTCAACGAACTTCCCTCGCAGATCCAAGAGGAATTGAAAAGAGAGTTGAACAGGAGAAATCTGATTGTTGCACGCGGTCTGTATCGGTCTCCAAAGAAAAAAAAGACATCCAAGTTTAGCGGTTTGGATAAATCTCCAACCAGAAATAGAGGCTCCAGATCCGTGGTTATAGATGAGGACTATATAGCCCGGCATTCTCCGCTGTCTTTTCAGAACATCTCGATCTATAATTTCAAAGCCATCATGGGGAAGTTGGACAGCTGGCTGGAACACACAGTGGGTGATGTGGAAGGACCGCATGAACTTGATCTCAATTTGTTCAATGAGTTCATGTTTGGTCTTTTCGAAGTGGGAGAGATGGTGAAGTTTCTTCAGGTTGTCAACATGTTGGAACAGAAACTAGCAAACTACAAAGGCAGTGGTGGTTACGCCGTTTGGAGCAGGATAGTGACGGACTTGAAAATGATCTTCAATGAGGTTGATTTGAATGATTTGGAGTTTAGGTTCTAGAAAAAAAGGTTAGTGTTCGATTAGTAGTCTTTCACAATCAATTCGGGGGCTCTTTGTCCCCACTCGGTCCAGGAACCGTCGTAGATGGCCAATTTCGAGGCATCGAAGCCAGCCAACTGAAGTGCACTTCTCACGACACATGCCGTGACACCCGTGCCGCACATGACGATAATGGGTTTTGTTTGGTCGATTCCTAGATCTTTAGTCTTGGCCAAGACGGACTTCGCGTCCTGGAACGACTTTTCCGAGGTCAAAACCTCGTTGAACGGTAAATTGACTGCATTTTTGATGTGTCCGGAGCTGAGACCAGGTCTTGGTTCTGGATCTTTACCAGTGAATCTACCGTTCGATCTGGCGTCGATCAGGGTGTACTCAGAGCCAATTTTATCGCTGAGAACGAGCTCTTTCAGAGCCTCAAATGATACAACTTTGGACTCGTCGAAAGAGGCTTTGTACTGGCTCGGAGACAACGGAGACGCACCAGAGACCGGGTCTGTGACCCCCTGTGCAGACTCCAGGTACTTCGGATAAGTGTTGAGAATGTTGATTTTCGATGAGTTGTGGCCGAAAACTTCAAACATCCAAGCGGCTCTGCATGCGCTGAAAATCCCTTGTTGGTCGTAGATGAGGAGATCGGATTCGTTGGCGATACCCAGGGCTCCGACCTGCTGCTCGAACTGGTCTTTTGAAGGCAACATGTGCGGGTATGGGTTGGACTTGTCGCTGATTTGGTCAATATCGAAGAAAACGGAATTTTTATCGAGTCTCTTTTTCTTGAACTCTTGGAATGCGTCCACGGGCGAGTTTGGCATGTACCACGACGAATCAAGGGACACTAGGGATGAGCCCTTAGCGGCCAAGAGCTGTGTTGCCTTTGAAGGCGACACAATGCTCAAGTTTCTGCGGAAACCTGACTTGAGTGAGTTCAATGACAGAGTGATGCGAGCGCTCATTGCAATCGTTGGAAAAGAAGAAGAAGAAGAGAAGTAAACAAGGGGAAGTTTTTTTTTTGCCTTTCTTGAGGGGAACTAATGTTTTTTGTATACCCGCACGATGGGAACTTTTGGGCCAAGATTTGCGAGCCGATCAAATTTTTGAACAAAGGGAAAAAAAACATCGTAATAAACTGTGGGAAAAATAAAAGGCCAAACAGTTGTTTTGTTCAGCAAAGCTATATAAACGGACAGGCTCGCCCTTTGAATGAGCCTGGATAATAAGGCAATGTCGAAAGAAATTGATGAGGATGACTTCGACGTGGCGTTGAACGGCCAACTTGGGCTGGCAAACCTCGATATGATGTTTGATGGGTCGACACAGCATGCAGCGGACGCTGTGGACTTCAGCGACGAGGAGGAGCTGGCCGAGGAGGAAGATGCTGTCGATGATGGAAACAGCGGTGATGATGAGGATAGCGGTGAGGGCGAGGATGACGACGAAGAAGACGACGAAGACGATCTGATGAAGGAGTTGCAAGAGGAGGCGATGCAGGGAGTGGACGAAGAAGAGGCTGTGGACGTGATTCCAAGCGGTGTTTTTGACACAAACATGGCTGGGGGGTTGAACACGAATGCTGGCCTTGCAGATTTGGATTTTGAGCATGCCAGCGCGTTGGATGACAATAACGACGACGAGATCGGGTTCCACATGCAGCAAGACGAGCATTTGGAGGAGCCTTCTGAGACGATTAATGAAGCTGCAATGTCCGCACACATGGAAGAACCTGATAGAGAAAGAGCACGCGGCGAGCTGGCCGAGAAACTGCGGCATGAGAAGATAGCCAGAGACAGACAGAACAAGGAAAAACTGTTGCGAATTTATTATCCATCGTTCCGCAAGGGCAAATCGCTCAAAATGCAAACCATTTTCCCAATAGCTCCCTTGGATTTCAACTATCAGAAGCCGCCGCCAGTCACGCGACCTCTTTTGCCCACCAGCGTGACATTCGAGCTACAACAGGACACAAGGAAAGCTTTCAAAGCAGCATCAAAAGACAAGAATTCGCAGAAAAACGCACGTCAGACACTTCTTAAAGAACAATCTGATCAACACGATCATCAGACCCAGCAACGTATTGTTGATATCACCGATCAGGACCTCCTAGGGTCGGACCCCAATGAGAACAAACGGGATAAACCAAAAAGAACAATTGACTTTTATGACCGCGATATGGTCCTGTCCACGGCCGACTGGGATGATGACCTCATCATCGATGTGGGCGAACAACCGGGTCGAACTCCTGCGACGAAACGTCTCAAGGTTGAGAACTATGAGCTTGACGGATGGGACGATGACGACGATGAGATGATATTTGACGGCTCGCTCAACACGGATCTTTTGAAACTTGAACTCGATATGAACGATCCTAATATGTTGTTTGCGGAGGAACGTGCCGATACCAACCTTTACAGTGGAGCTCAGAGAGTCAATCGTGCCAAGATTCCTACGAATGAAAAGCTTTTGGAGTTGAGATTCAGTATATCCAACGACAAGGAGTACGATGTCTTGAAGGAGAACTATCAGGCCAAGGTGAGAGCAACTATAGGTCATTTGACAATCGATCATTCCCAACCTGCCGTTAGATTACAATCGCCATATTATAAGGTGAAAATGCCTTTGAGAGAAAGCAGATTCCCACACAGGCCCCAGTTCACGGTGAGACCAAATACTATCATGGTGTTCTCGAAGGTGAAAAACAGGAAGCGGAAGAAGGATAAGGGAAAGGAGGTTAAGGAGTTGTTTAGGAACTCGTCAGACCTGACTCTGGGAGATTCAGCTCACTTCTTCTTGCTCGAGTATAGTGAAGAAAGCCCTATGATTCTGAACAGCTTTGGTATGACCTCCAAGATCATCAACTACTACAGAAAGAGAAATGACGACGACAACATTCGACCAAAGTTGTCTGTCGGAGAAACCCACGTTCTCGGAGTTCAAGACCGATCTCCCTTTTGGAATTTTGGACTAGTTGAACGTGGAAGCATTGTTCCCACCTTGTACAATAGGATGATACGGGCACCTGTGTTCAAGCATGATCCCCTGAGCACAGACTTTCTTCTAATTCGGAGTTCGGGAGGTGGAAGCTCACAAAAATACTTTTTGCGCCCCATCAACATGATCTTCACTGTTGGTCAAACGTTACCGGTGATGGAAGTTCCTGGTCCGCATTCCAGAAAGGTCACTGCAACTTCGAAGAACCGACTCAAGATGATTGTTTACCGTGTATTGAACTCTAACCAGCAAAGACGATTGCTTGTGAGGGATATTTCTGATCATTTCCCTGATCAAAATGACATGCAGAACAGACAGAGATTGAAGGAATTCATGGAATATCAACGGAGTGGTGAGGATCAGGGATACTGGAAAGTCAAATTCAACGAAAAGCTTCCTAGCATCGAAGAAACAAGAAACATGATCACTCCCGAAGACGTTTCATTACTAGAATCCATGCAAGCTGGACACCAACGTTTGGAAGATGTTGAATCGTTCAGGAAAGAGAAGCTGGAGGATGAGAGTTCTACCGTTGCTCCGTCACCTGCTCCAAATGCAGAGAATAATGGTGGAAGGAAAGAGAGGGACCTCAATAGTAATGAGGAGCCTTTGGCTATTCAATTGGCCCCTTGGAACACTACCAGAAACTTTGTGAATGCAATTCATGGGAAAGCTATGTTGCAAATACATGGTGAAGGTGATCCTTCAGGAAGAGGAGAGGCCATTTCTTTCCTAAGAACCTCAATGAAAGGTGGATTTATAAAGAGCTCCACTGCATTGAATGGTAATGACTCTCATGCTCCGAGTGTTTCATTTTCTCCTAAATTGGTGGAGAAAGATGACAAGAAAAACTCGAACGCCGTGTCTCATACTTACAACGTTGCAGTGCAGCAAAAGTTGTACGAGGAGGAAATTGCCAAAGTTTGGTATAAACAGCATAATGCTTTGAGCAAAGTTAGGAATAGCGACAAACCCCGCCCTGTTGAACAAAAAGACCTCACAGACAGTGCTCAAATGAGAAAAGCCAACAAGGAGTTGGATGAAGAGGTTAACAACGAAAAACCAAGGTTTTTGAAGATCACTAGAATGGTGAGGGACTCATACGGTATTTTGCAAAGAAAAGTTGAGATCATTAGAGATCCCAAGGTTGTCGAACTGTATGTGAAAAGGAGACAAAAGAAGCTTCTTGAAGACCCATCAGAACTTGATACCAATGAGATGATTTTGACCAACGATGCCGAAGAAAACAAAAAGGTGAAGAAGAAGCTGGAAGAAGAACTTGCAAAGCTTCAAAAGTTGCAGGAGAAAAAGAAAAAGAAGGCTGCTGGTATTACGGCTATCAACATCGACAGCGAAGGTCGTATCAGTGGTAAAGGTATCGGAAAGGGAAAATCCACCAGCAGAAGATGTGCAACATGTGGTTCGCTCGGACATATCAGAACCAACAAGACATGTCCGTTGTATTATACGGTTCACAACAAATCGAATCCAAACTACATTCCGGGTACTGAAGGGGCTTCGGAGTTGTTGCAATCGGACAGTCCACAAGGATGATTTCATCAAGTGTTAGGATAGGTTTTAGATTCAAAATCAGTATATTAGTCTCCCTTAATGCGTCAAAATAATCAACCATACGTAAATACAATCCAAAAGACATAAGACACACCCACACACGTCCAAGTAATAAAAAGCATTTACCAAAAAAATTGTTAGGTCAAAAACATAATAAAAATCTCCTCCCAAGACACCAACTCCTAAACTCCTCACAAAAAAAAAAAAAAACAGGAGAGGGGGGTGCATCGCTATCATTATAGATGAAGCAGTTTATAACAGCCAATAACAGGCACATGTAACATCATTTTGAAAACAACAATTCCCCTCCCAAATCCATTAGATGCAGAAATGTCAGCTTCGTTCTTTCAATCAGAAAGAAACTGGAGCTTGAAAGCAGCTTGCTGAAATTCTCGATTTCATTCTTCAACACTTCCATTAGCTCAATGGAGCCTCTGACTGCACTTTCGTAAAAGAGGACAATAGACGAAGAAGCAGAGGAGATCAGATACTCATGGCTTAAACCACCGCTGCATTCAGAATGCAAGACATCTTGAGGACTGACGATGATCTTCTTCAGCCTTCCTGCGGCTTGAAGATCCATATTTTCGTTTGTGGCTGAGACGCACTCTTTCCATAATAGAATCAGAGTGAGACTCATCATACCCACCGCGATTCCCATAACCAATCGTTGTCTTGTGTTGTTTGGAGTCTTGTTGCTGTTGTTGTTGGTCTCCTTGAAAGAACGTGATGAGCGTCTCATCTTCTCGGCCGAGTTTTCAATCAGCAATGAGTTCACCTTGTTCAGTATTGGCGCCTTTTGAGAAGTAGACATGCTAAGGACTTCATCCATTCTCAAGGAAGAGGCTTCCAAGTTCGAAAGAAACTCGATCAACGGCATCAGATCGTCGTTCACCGACTTGAGTCTCATTGGCTCGCAAATCATCAGATTCTTTAGCAAGGGTCTCTCGAAAACAGATGCGTCAATGTTATTGGATTTCCCCATGAAAATAGCCAAGCATGGCTTGTTCACAAGATTGGGAACCAAATAATTATCACCGTTAACAATGAGAATAATGAGGTTGGGATCCTGAGCTGTGAATTGGATTTTGCCCAATGTTTTGCGATAAGATTTCAGTCTTTTAACCAACAAGTCACCATTGTAGCCCATCACATGAATCCTGAGCGATTCATCGGGTCCAAAAGAACCACCCATTTCTGCTGTAGCTGCGAGGCTGGGAATGGATACCCGGGGCATCACGAACGATGGCACTATTGTAGATGAGTCTACGGTTATATCATCCTCCTCGTCAGAAGTATCGGATGCCGACTCGGAATCAAACACAATGACTCTGTGTGTTGACGACTGAGTGTTCAGATCATCTATATTGCGCTCATCGTTGTCCGAGCTCGATAAAATGGACCCGACGTTTGGGCTATTGAGTTTGGTGGTGCTCGCCAATCGGTTTTTATCGGCAAAAGAGGGTATAGATTGCCATGAAGTAACCGAAAACTCATTATTGATGTAGAAACTTTGCTCCGAGGACGCCTGTGGGACTGAAGGGTTGTAAGATGAAAGATCCAGCTCGAGTTCTGGGTTTTGGAGGGCCTGAAACACCGACAGATGGGGAGAAAGGATACTTTCTGAGCGTCTGATAATCGAATCCCCCTCACTAGAACCAGATACAGCTGCCAGTCGGCTCGCCGAACTGGAACCCGCTGATTTCGATTGCGATTTCTTTATCTTTTGTTTCTGACTTTGAAGCAGCATTGGGAGGCGTTGAAACCCGCTAGCGGGCAAAAAACCGTGATTGTACTAATATTTTGTGGCGAAGTTGTCCGTCAGTCCGGCAAACAACAGTATAACTTCACCGACGAGACAAACCTGAACTGCAAGACTTGAGAATGCTGCCAAAACTCCGATTATTAATACCTGAGCGGAAAAAAAAGAGAACAAAGATATGGAACAAGGGAGTTAATTTTAAGACAAGGGAAATTTTATGAGCCTCCCGCAAAAAAAAAACACTTTCATTTCTTTATCTAACAAGTGTGGTGAAATACGTGTTAGAAGTGCGTAAGTGATCACACCATGACGGGTAACCAGTGGATGACTTGTAGATGTGTACGTAGTTCTGCAACCCACTCACAACCTAAGGGTCGTTTGAGTGGCGGGGCGGTGATTATGTCAGACAGCAGAGCAGAAGTGGGATCCAGTCTTATCTCTTACGTAATATGACCCCATTAGTACGCTCAGGATCAATTTCTACCATGGATTTAGAAGTAGATGTATTGTTTGGTCACACATTCACTATTGCCCCTCTCGTTTACCTTTTGATTGCCCTGAGTTGCTGGTTACCCGGCCTGTCGGTTTCCGTCGGGGTGTACAAATTTCCCCACGAATGCGCGTCAAAAAGTGACGTAAGCAGAAAATTGTCTCTTATCTTATCAGGTTGTTTACCGATGGATTAGCGCGACTGCAACGTGTTTGTAGATATTTATATATTTGTTTATGACTAACTATTCTTTGTTTTGCAGAACGGTGGTTAGTTTGCCGAGTTGCAACACTAGCCATGGCTTCATTCGTTCCAAACAGCACAGTTGAGACCTCCCCCGTGGTGGTGGATCTAAGTAGAAAGACAGTTATGGCTGCCGCGGTCGTTACGCAGCAGCAGCCGGCAAAGCGGTCGCGTTTCTGGTGGCCTTTCACAAGCAGCAAGAAGTCCGTGGAGACAGAGGTGGTGCATCCCGTGTCGGGAGACTCGGCTAACAAGGTGATTGCGATGCGCAAGGTGGCTCCGGACGACGACGGTGATGAGTTTATTGACATCCAGGTGAGAAAGCTTTCCTACGCAGAAGTGGCTGCGCTGCAATACTCTCCGAAATCCGGGGATTCCAAAGTTTCTGGGTCGCTTTCTGCGAAAAGCGGAGGTGGTGCCAGAGATTCGATGGTGGTTGACCAGGACACGGAGCTCGAGAAGTCGGTCACCGACATGGAGTTTGCCGACAGCTACAAGAAAAACAAAAAATACGTTTCAACTGATGATCGTTCTGTTAATGCCATTGTTCTCAACGAGGTTGAGCCGGACCCGGTTCTGTTTGACAAGAGGATGCCGAAGCGATTCGCTAAAAACGGCAAGTATATCAAGAAACGGGACTCTCGGGCCCAATGAGCTATATAATGGTTTATTTTGTGCTTCTAGTTTACGGCATGTGTTATGTGTGTTTTTTGTTATTAGAGTTCACTGTCGTATTTTAATGGTTTGAATAGATGTAACATTAAAACTGGGGCTAATTAAGCCAGCCCAAAAATTTCGCGTTTTTTTACACTTTTCCCTGCAAAAAATAAAAAGACAGGAAAAAAAAGGGTCGGTTGATCCCTTTTTTTTTCTCTTCTTTTTTCCCCTTCTTTATTCTTCCTTTGCACAGCAATGGCATTCAGAAGAGTGTTCAAGTCAGTTTCCTTAGTTCCAGTTCACGACCTGATTGGTGACGAGGCTCTGCAGAACGTGACGAGCTCGTTCAGCGAGTCGGATATCATGTTTGAGTCTCCCACCGCGACGGCCAAAATGAGGGCGAATGCGTTGAAACAGGAGAAGGGAATCCAGAAGGGATCGGAGGAAGGGAGTGGCAAGTCACAAGTTTCTGGCGGGGTTTCCAAAAACGTTTCAAAAGGAGTAAACTTCTGGCAGATACACGATTCTCGTATCAAGAAGGAGACCCTGGACGCAAACAAAAAGGGTAAAGTTACCAAGAAGAAAAGTGTCCCCAAAACAAAAAAAATCATCACTGTTGAGCCTTCAATTCAGGCCATTCAGCCACCTCCAGGTACTTCTTTACCATTGGTACAGGTGAAGGCCACCGCATCGAACCAGGAGTCCCAGTTGACGTGCAGTTCCCCGGAGGTGGCGAAGTCGCAGGACCCTTCCCAGATGAACAAAAAACAGATTTTCATGAGCGAGCAGAGCAGCAGCACCCCGTGCAGGTCAGGATTAGAGGGGACAGACAGTTTTGGCCAGCAGTGTGTAGAGAGCATTAGAGAGTACGAGACTCATTTGAACGAGGAGATCAAAAACATCACCGAGCTAGTGAGCCGTGGTGGAGACGAAACCGAGACCCGTGTCTTGCTCCAGCAAGAAAACGACAAAACATTGGTTGGAATGGGGTCTTCAGATGACGCTAAAGCTCAGGAGGATTACCATTCGATCATCTACAACAACCTCAACTCAACGCTGAACAGAGCCATGCGCCGCATGAAAGAGGTGGAGGTGGCCATAGTAGAGAAGCGGGACGAATTGCAAAAAGAGCTCGATCGCAAGTTTGAGGAAATTGACAGAGTTCACAAGATCAAAATGAGTCAGTTTCTTTTGAGCACCGAAAGATCAATTGAAAAAATGATTTCCAGTGAAAGTGACATCATTGATAAAGTTTTCAAGGCGCAGTAATGCACGGGGAAAAAAAAAGGAGGCTTGGCCGGGGTTTTCGCCTCATTGCGGCTTGAAAGAGAAAGTCTCACGGGACTATTTATCTGCCAAGCTTTGGCCACATTTGACTCAATTGAACTTAAGTGTCTCGTTGAACTTCTCGTCCGAATCAATTGTGAAACGATCAATGACTGAAATCCCCAAACCAACTCAAGCACATCAAGCACCAGCCGGTCCCCCTCCAGGATACGTTGGAGAAAAAGGTGGCCCTATTGCTCGTCCAGCTGGACCGCCGCCAGGGGCTGCTGCTCGGCATGCATCTACGACTCTAATGCCTGCGGGACGGGATGAGTATCTTCCACTGCTTAAGTACACATATGTGACGCTGAATCGGATTCAATCGCCAGACCTGTTCAAAGAATACCTGCGATCAATTGGGAAGAAAAGGCGTGCTCTTTTCGGAAGTTCAAAAGAAAGCAAAGAATTGGGCCAGAATTTCGACAAACGTCTGGTTTGGAAAAACACCGATACGAAACGGTTTTACAGCACTGACGATGATTTGCTGAACGTTTTCTCCAACGACCAGTGTTTGCCTCGCATCCGTCGTCTTGCGCACAGATTTGGGCTAGCCGATAAAGAATATCTGTTCTACGACTTGTGTCAGATCTGCCTTTTTGATATTGTGTTTTACGTCGATAATTCAGGGTCGATGGCTTCTGGAAGCAGACTCAAGCAGCTTCACGACTTTCTGTCTCTCTTTTTGAAGGTGAACGTGAGCAGCCAACCTTTGAAGATCAGAATCATGAACAACCATCGCGAAATTGCGCAAAAACTCCGTTCCTACAACGTTGATCTCGACGACATCACTAACGAGGACCAGTTGAAGTTGCTTTTCGACCACATGAGCGTCAGTGGAGTCACACCGTTAGCCACCAATCTGCTTGATCTAGTGCTCAAACCGGAAGTTCTCGATAAAAAGTTTTTGCTGAAGCCCCTTCTGGTGGTTGCTTTCACCGACGGTGCTCCGACAAGGGACCGGTACTCGTTAGCGCAAGTGATCAAGACGGCACAGTCGCATCTTCGGTCGATGGGGCTGCCGAAACGCGCTGTGTGCTACCAGTTGGCACAAATAGGTGACGACAAACAGGCTGGAGAGTATCTCGATTCTTTGGACGACGACTCTTCTATCGGGGATGTCGTTGACTGCACCTCGCCCATCGAGAAAGAGCTTCGTCAAATGTCGCGTAAGGATCCAGAGCTTTCGAACGAGATGAATTATGTCAAAAAATTGCTGTTAGGTGCAATTGATGCGACTTACGATTCTATGGATGAAGTGAATCATGCCGTGTACTAGCGGACGGAAAGGATGCCCAGTGCGTGTGAACTTGGTCATGAATTGAGGTTTCCCGGTTGTTTAGGTCGAGCCTAAGTTACGGCTGTAGCACACTGTTTTTCTATATCGTCTGTGCTTATGTCATTCTTATGTAATAATAATTTTTTTTCTCGTCTGCTTCAATCCGCACAACTCTGTTTCTCCATCCATCACATTTATGCCGCTCAAGTCTCAATTTTCATTGGCCGACAAAAAACCAACCGATGCTCGAAAAAAAAGAGAGTTAGCGGAAATAAAACAAAGGTTTAAACAGGTGTTTTATTCACTTGACAGGCTCAAATATATATACATCGAACCCATTCAATACACAAGATGTCGTCAGTTGCAAAGAGTGCTGCCACCAAGCTGGACTGGTCCAAGATTGTGGGCCAATTGGGTCTTTCGGGCCAAACTGCTGCTGCCCTTACTGCTTTCAAGAAGAGAAACGACGAGGCCAAGAGAGTTCTTTACGAGTTGAAGCAACAACCAACCGAGGTTGACTTTGCTTCTTACAAGTCTACTCTGAAGAACTCTGCCATCGTCACCAAGATTGAGGGCGATGTGTCCAAGTTCACTGCCAGCAAGGCCAACCTTTCCAAGCAGCTGAACCTGATTGGTTCTTTCGAGGCCAAGGCTCTGGAGAATGCCAAGGAGACCGAAAGCGTCGTTCTGGCTGAGCTTTCCGAGCTCGAGAAGACCCTCGACAACATTGAGACTGCAAGACCATTTGACCAACTTACCGTTGACGATGTTGTCAAGGCTAGACCAGACGTCGAGGACAAGGTTCAAGACATGGTCTCCAAGGGTAGATTCGAAGTTCCAGGTTACAAGGAGAAGTTCGGTGATCTTGTCATTATGTAAGATCTCCCAGCCACAAAAAGCATCATCTAGACCATTGTTACACAGAGCAACTATATTCCTTGAACAACGTGATCTGGGAAGGCGTGTGTATTTAACGTTACGAAGACACAATCAGAATATTAAACAAATTCGAACGAGATGGGTTCTCAAGTAGTGGGAGGTCTGACACGGTTCAGATTATTCCAATGTAAAACGATCGATTCTGCGAGCGAGGTTGAATGTTGTTCATGATAGCTGTTGAGGATCCCACTGGCTATGGTCCGTCGGCAAAAAAAATGAACACAACTGTTTGATTTCTTCGACTCCCCTTTCGACTCCAGCTATTTATTGTGGAAAAGGGTTTGATTTGATTTATAGGAGTTTTTTTTTTTTTTGTAAGCAAAATTTGCCCCCCTCCCCCAAATCCAATTTTCCTTCATCTTTCTTTGTCTCCTTCTTTTCACCCAATGGCCAATTTGGACCTATCAAATCAGTTTTTGGAATGTCTTTCCGTCGAAAAGACTGAAGATTATGAGCAGACGGCACGGCTGTTGGCCAGCACGCCGGCCCGTGCCCTCAAAGCCAACGGTCTGGCTATTCTGAATCTAAGTGTCAACAACATCCGAACGGGAATCGGTGGTAAACAGATCGTGGAGCTAGTGAGTCATCCAGCTGTTTCTGGCAAAAAGGGCGAGAGTACAGACACAATTGATGTGGGGAACTTCAAAGTGGGCGACATTGTCAAACTCGATAAGCTTTCTGGCACACTGGCAAACACCAAGAAACTCAAGAACTCATCGAAGAAAGATGATAAAACCGCGGCGGAGGAGGCTGTTGCTGTCGATGGAGTTGTCATTGCGATTTCGGCCAAGCAAATCAATGTGGCTGTCTCGTATGACTCCACAACACAAGCTGGATCTGTGCTCGAAGACCGCTTGTACTCATTCTTCGAGTCTGATGTCAAGGTGTGGCTTGTCCAATTGAGCAATGAGATCACCTACAACCGGATGGAGTCCACGATGCGTAAATTGGGTGAACTCAATGAAGATTCGGCCAACGATGTGGTCAAATTGGTTCTAGGAAAGTCGCAATTTGTCCCACCTGATCTTGTGGATCTGAAGTCAATCAACTGGTGCAATGACAATCTCAACATGTCTCAAAAAAACGCCATTTCTTTCAGTTTGCACAGCAACTTGAGCATAATTCACGGTCCTCCGGGAACAGGTAAGACGAGCACCTTGGTTGAACTTGTTCGGCAGATGATCCTAGCAAAGACGTCCACTTCCAAGAGAGTTCTGATATGTGGACCTTCAAATATCTCGATCGACACCATTGTGGAAAGGTTGTCCAGCTTTTATCCGGGAAGCTCTTATAGAAAACTTGTTCGTATCGGACATCCGGCGAGAATCTTGCCCCAAATATTGAAACACTCTCTGGATTTGATTGCAGAGAATGAGTCGGGGGATGTCTTGAAAGGGATTTTGAACGACATCAACTTGCTCACCAAGAAGACAAAAAAGATCAAAAATTACAGAGAACGTCGAGAAATGTACCAGGAAATCAAAGAACTGAAAAAAGACCTCCGATTGAGGTCCAAAAAAGCGGTTAACGATGTGTTGCTTGGTGCAGATGTTATTGTGGCAACGCTGCATGGTTCATCAGCTCGAGAACTTGTCAACTGCATAAGGGAACATGGAGACTTGTTTGACGTGCTGATTATTGACGAAGTGTCTCAGGCCCTTGAGCCGTCATGCTGGATCCCACTGATGTACCATCATTCTTTGAAGAAACTTATCATTGCGGGTGATAACAAACAACTGGCTCCGACCCTCAAGACGAGGCTGGATGCGAAAGTGGTGAAGACGCTGAGTAAAACACTATTTGATAGACTCATTGAGATACACAAAAACCACCAGGACTTCACTTGTTTCTTGAACATTCAATACAGAATGAACGAAAAGATCATGCGTTTTTCCAGCGATGAGCTTTACTCTTCGAAATTGGTTGCTGACAAGTCTGTCAAGGACAAAAAAGTGAGAGATTTGCCGCACGTGATCGCTGATGGAGACGATGTCAACGAGGAAATCATTTGGTATGATACACAAGGTGGTGAGTTTCTCGAAAGAGATGACGATGACTCAAAAAGCTCTTTGCAATTGTCAAAATACAACGATGGAGAGTGTCTTCTGGCACTCAAACATGTTCGGTCGTTAATCGAGGATTGTGGGGTGAAGCAAGAAGACATTGGTATTATTTCACCGTACAGTGCACAAGTGTCAAAGCTGCGCAAACTGGTGAGAGAAGGAGAGTTCAACGGCGAGGAGTTTGGGGGGGCGTACAAGGACATAGAAATCAGCACAGTGGATGGATTTCAAGGGAGAGAAAAGGAGATCATTATATTATCGCTAGTGAGATCTAATGACGAGCACGATGTTGGGTTCTTGAGAGACATCAGAAGACTGAATGTTTCGATAACCAGATGCAAGAAACAGTTGTGCGTGATTGGGGACATGGAAACCTTGTCCGAAAGCAATGTTGCCTTTCTCAAGAAATGGTGCGATTGGTGTGAGGAAAATGTCGATATCCGATATGCCGATTCTTCGGAGTTGTACTAATCAAAGTTCAGGAAGCCAGAAACACACCTCTGTGTCTGCTGATGCTAGCATGCAGGATGTCGGGTTGAATTTGAGCATTCTAGGCAATGTCTTGGTCTCGTTGACCAATTTCTTTATTGGAATGAGGTTGAGTGGATCCGAATGAGAATCGTGGTTTTCTAGCGAATTCAGGTCCCACAGCAACACAGACCCGTCGCCGTTTCCTCCAAAAACATATCGGCAGTCTGGAGACACTGTGAGGTTCCCGGTGTCGGGGTATTTTCTTTCGACCAAAGGAAGTTGTTTTCTCAAACGTGCCATCAATCTGAGACTGTACGCGTCCACAATGTAATGTTCTGATGTGTTTGAAGTCAAGAGAATGTATTTTTGGTCGTTTGTGAAGTCGATTTTGACTATTTTGGTTTTGTTTGGAATGAATGATGAGCAATCGGCAGAAATTATTGGCTGATCAACGAAATTCTCGACAGAATGCAGTTTCAAAGTCTTTGTGTAGTCGTTATAGATCGCCACGACAGAATTTAGAGGATCCAAAGCTATGACATTTGGAGCGTTTGGAGTAACAAGAAGCGCTTGACAATTCGGTGTTCTTGGGTCCCAAAGACGAACCGTATCATCCAATGCTGAGCTTATAAACACATCCTGCGCGTCTCCCATTTCGAGGCCTATAACCTGAGCTGTGTGTCCCTTAAAGTAGCGAATGAAGGAGTTGTCCTGGAGAGAGAGGTAGCGGATGATGTCGTTTTCTTTCGTCGAGGCAAAAACGCAATTGTTGTCTCTGCGAGTGAATTTGGCAAGATGACAGCCATACTTTTTGGAATATGTTGGTTTGAGATGTTTTCCTCGCGTCACGTCGTACAGATGAATGCTCTCGTCCACCCCTGAAGAGATCAAGTACTGGCCCGAACGGTCATAATCAAGACACGTGATCGGTGTGTCATGTTTGTGGCTCCGAAAGATTTTTGACGGCCTGAACGATGTGAGAATCTCTGGGGTGATGTCTGTCATATGAGGGTTAGTGGAAGTAAAATGTCTATCTGAAGAGGATAAAAAAAGCACAATTTTTTCTTGTTAGTAGAATTTTTTTGTCTTTATTATTTATTTTTTTTGTGGATTTTCGCCTAACTTATCTCAACCTGTTGCGCCTATTCCAGTGTGTTTAAACTATTTCTACATATTACAAGAAGCTTCAAAATGGGTGTAAGTACGATCAAATGAGCACTAGCACCTTGGATTTGCTAACAGCAGTTCTCAGCTTGGGAGATACGCTCATTACGCGTTTGATTTGGTTCTAATATCCATGGTCCTGGCAGGGATCAAGAAAACCACAGGTGTGACGTTGGCAGTGGACCAGATCGCACACGAGCCGAGCTCTAGAGCAGTCCTTACAAAGTTCCTGAGCTTCGGAGAAACCTGTTACGCCAGCATGGAGTCCATGTGCAAGCAGTCGAGACTGTTCAGACCGAAAAGGATTGAGAACTTCGACGACCTCAAGGACGCCGTCAGACACGGGGTCAACAACATGATTGACGAGAACAAATAGCGGGTGTTAATGAATTATTTTTATTTTCGAGTTCGTGCGATGGGGAGAAGGTTTGGCTCCGTTTCCCTTGACCAGTGAACGCAGATTACGTAATGAGGATGCTCACGGTCACTACTGTGAATGCGGGTGTGAATGTGGTCATCTTCCTCCCAAAATGGAGCTGTCTGGAGCCGACTCTGCTTTCTGGCCGGGTCTCACCCACTTCAACAGCTATAGGCATGGGAGAACATAACCTCTTTTAACGGATTGTATTACGTAATCAAGACTTTTATTTTTTTCCATATTTTGTGTGTGACATCTATTTATTGTCCTCTTCTTCTGGGATCAGGGCACCTGCGTTGTCCAGGAGCTCGGCCAGTTCTCCAGACTGGCTCATGCTCATGACGATATCACATCCACCGACAAACTCTTTTTCGACATAAAGTTGTGGGATTGTTGGCCACTCGCTGTACTCTTTGATTCCCTGTCTGAGCTCTGGGTCTTCTAGAACGTTGTAGGCTGCAAACTTTTCTGGATCGACTCCCTGCTGGCCAAGAACCTGGATGGTGGCTCTAGAGAAGCCGCATGCTGGAGCTTGGGGTGTTCCCTTCATGAAGAGGACGACTGGTGCGGACGCAACAGCCTTGTCGATGGCGGATCTGGTTTCATCAGAGATGAATCTTGCGAGCGGCGATAGCGTTGTTCTAGCCGTGTAGGGCCGGATCTGGCGGTGTCAGTCGGGATTCTCGTTCGTCAGATATGCATTCGGTACTTACAAGTGGCCGGCAATTCAGCAGAGTTCTAAACATTTTGGTTGTTGAGGGGAGAAGTGGACCAATGTTTAGCAAAGGGACAATTATTAATGGATAGAAAAATAAATGCGAGAATTTTTATTTTGTAAGCGACGCGTCGATCGACGCTCGAGCGCGGATTCCGCGACGGAACTCGGTTCCGCGCGAGGCTGGCCAGCAAACGCCGAAAACGGAACCACCTTCTAGGCACATGAGATGCAATTGTCGAGGTCTACCGGTCGGCCAGGACGAAATGTTCCGACGATCGGATTGCACGGGGATGCAGAGGCCGGATACCAGCATTGCGTGTTTCACTCGTTCCATGTTTCGGCCCGAACAGCCCAGCCACCGTTTTCCCACGGGTCGATCGACGCGTCGTCCGGAGCCGTCCCGTGTGGGTGTTTCGCTGTACCTTTCTGTAAGGGTCACACCGATCACCCCACATTTGCGGCATCGTCGACGGACGGGATCCGATTGCGAAACGCGATTTCTGTCCGGGGGTCGAGCCAGCGTCGCGACGGTGTCCAGCCCAACCGTCGTATAATACGTGCCGTACGTACGCACGTACCTGGTCGCCGGTCTAAGCCCCAGTGTGCGAGGCCATCAGTCTGAAATTACGTCATCTTGCAACCAACCTGCAACACCAGCTGGCCCGCCGGCTCGCTGGATGGTTGGTGGGCACGCGCAAACCGCGCGGTGCGCACCTGTTTGCGCGCATTTGTCGGCCTTTATCGCGGGAAGCACGATTCGCAGCCCGTCGGGCGCCATTTTTCCCCGAGTCTCCTCACTAGGAAATAAAAGCAAGCCATTTTTTTTTCAGGAAAAAATTATCGAGATAAAATATATTAAAAAAGCAGATAATCTGCAAAGATAAGACCGAATAGCAAGATTTGGCAGGTCCAAAGACACTTTTCGGCACTGAGTAGCACGCAGCCGTTTTGCTGGACACTCTTGAAACGCTACGAAACACGGGAAACCCACCACCACATTCGCTAGAACAACGTCCCAAATACCAGCACGCAACCATCACGCAGCTAGCCACCACCCATGTCCGCACGCAAGAGAGAGGACGTGTGGGACGGCAATGTGGACGTTTTGAACCCGAATCTGTACGGGTCGTACGGAACGCACCAGACGGCGCCGGAAAACGTGTCCATGCCCATGACTCCCCACACTCCACAGACCGTGTATCCGCCGCCGCCACTGTACAACCACATGAACGAGAACATCCAGCTCTACCACGAACGGGTTTCGTCGCCGGAATATCTATTGAACCGCGTGTCGCCCAACATGGCGTCCGCCACCACGTCGTCGAGTCTCAAGACGCCCGAGATTGGACTGACTCCGAACACATCGATTCCCTCGAGCACGAATCTGACGCTCAAGACCGAGTTTGCCGGGCTCGAGGAGCTTCTCGCGGGCGAAAACGACGACCACTACGACTACTTGAACGAGTACATCCGCATGGACATGATTGACACCGAGGAGGTGCAGATTCCCATGGGACTGGGCATCTTTGAGTCGCCCGCCCCGCAGGCTGTCAAGACTGTGTCGCCAAAACGGTCCTCATCCTCGCTCAAATTCAAAGAGGATTCGCAGACAAAAAAGGTGGTGAAAAAACCGAGTGTCAAACCTCCGAAATCCGCCTACACAGCATCGAAAAATAGCACAAAAAAACCGCTTTCCACGACCCAGATGGCCACTGCCGCCGCCGCTGCCGCCGTGTCGCTGCAGCGCGTCCCAAAACGCCCGTCCAGCCTGCCGTCGTTCTCGTCGGCGGCCGCCATAGCCACCACGATGGGCCGCACCCCGCACACGGCCAAGGCCACGCCCGCCAGGAGCCCGCGGCAGCCGCGCACGCCGCGCGCACCGCGGTCCAAGGAAAAGCCCGCCGAAAAGAACCCGGAGAAGTATCTCTCGTTTGTGTTTGAGGCCGCGCCGTCCAACTGCTCGATCTCGTCGAATTCGACGGTTTCCTCTAACTACTCGGCCGCGTCGTCAGTGCTGAGCACGGGCTCGTCAAAGACCAAAACACCCGTGGAAAAACCAACCTTCATCATGTACTCCAAGGAAACCAGACCCGTGCAACAGAGCCCGATCTCGTCGACGGTGTCCAAGTTCTCGAGACTGTCGACGTCCTCGTACGACAAGCCAAAGAGAAAGGACGACGAAAAGGACGACCTAAAGTACAACAGGGACTTCCAGAAGTCGATATCCAAGTTCCCCAAGGACAACGTTGTTCCTTTCGAGCCCAGAATATACACCGACATGAGGGAGGGACTGATGGAGTTCCAGTTGCAGGTCAAGAAGTGAGCTTAGACGGGCTTTTTGGTGGTGGGACAACGACGACGACGACAACGACGACGACGACAACGACGACGACGAACAAACTCCTCTGTCCACCACGTGCATCCGACGGCCCGTTCATCTCCATAAATATCCATTCCTTACGCAAATATAAATCTAGCTACTCATCCAATCGACGCGATCGTCGCAGTCGCAGTCGCGATCGTCCCGTTATAAGATTACGTAAGCACGGACCTCGGCCGTTTGGACCCTGAACGATCACGACACACAAAGTGGACGGAACCGGTCCATAAAACAGCAGAAACAGCTAGCCAGCCAGCTGTCTTGGCGAGCCAGTTCCGAAGACCCGGACGGGCGTGCCAGACACACTCCCGCAACGGCGTCCGTGGAGTCTGGCTCTCAGGGTCCGCCTCGTGCGTCGATCGACGCGTCGCCGGGAGCATGTGTCTCCCCCTGTTCCCGACATGCGCTGTCTGGTCCACGTTACCCTGTCGCAGCTTACTCCGCCGTGCAGCTCGTGCAATTCCGCGCAGACACCGTCGCTTCTCTCGCCTCGCCCGTTGCGTGTGCCGCAGCGTTTTCTCAGCCCTGCTTCGCAGCCCTGCCTCGCTTAGAGTTCGTGCGCCCCTCAAATTGGAAAAACAAAATTTATCTCCATCTTTGCTTGGCCAAGAAACAACAGCATTCCTCTTTGCAACGTGCTCTTCCGTCTTGTTCTCGTCCACCATGAGCATCGACGACAAAGATTTAAGCCTGGATCCGTTTGGTGCGGGGAACATGGCCGTCGGCGGGGCGGGAAGCGGCATGAGTGCGCCGGTTTCGCCCGGCAGGGAGACGGGAAAACAGTCGGGAACAGACTTTGTCAAAAAGCTGTTCCAGATGTTGGAGGAAAACTCGTACGCAGAAATCGTGCGGTGGTCGGACGGCGGCGATTCGTTCATCATCACCGACACCAACGAGTTCACAAAACAGGTGCTTCCGAGACACTTCAAGCACTCGAACTTTGCGTCGTTTGTGCGACAGCTCAACAAGTACGACTTCCACAAGGTGAAGATCTCGAACGAGCTGAAACAGCGGTACATGATCGAGAACATCTGGGAGTTCAAACACCCGGATTTCCAGCGAAACAACCGCGCGTCGCTCGAGAACATCAAGAGAAAGGTGCCCGTCAAGAAGGAGGGAGAACAGGCCGCAGCCGCATCGTCCTACTACGTCTCCATCAACCAGTTCCGAAATCTGCAGGACAGCGTGGATTTTCTTGAAAAACAGAACCAATCGCTCGTTTCCACCGTGGACAAGCTCCAGACCGAGCTAGCCACCCTCACCAACAAGTACAACACCATGGTCTCCAGTCTGCTCACTACAAAGTCCATCAACGAGTCGTATTCGCGGTCGATCGACCTCATCGCCAAGTCGCTCACCCAGGTGGGCGTCGAACTGCCGCCCCTGGACCTTCCGTTCGCGCAATCGCAGCCAAAAAGACCCTCGGCCAGTCTCCATCCCCACACCAAAAGCACCTCATCAACGTCCACGGCCAACACGACAAACTCGCCTCAACAACAGCTTACTCAGCCACCTCAGCCACAGTCGGCTGCGCCTCCCGCGTCTGCTCAGCCGACCGCTCCGTCGTCTGCTCAGCCACACGACATGAGACTCGCGCACAGACCGCCGGGGTCGGGCCTTCACGTCCTGCTCGTCGAGGACGACGAGGTCTGCATCCAGCTGTGTCGAAAGTTCCTCATGCGCTACGGCTGCACCGTCGAGGTGGTGACGGATGGCCTGGCAGCCATCAGCACGCTGGAAAAAATCAAGTTTGACCTCGTTCTCATGGACATTGTCATGCCCAACCTCGACGGAGCGTCTGCGACCTCGGTCATCAGATCGTTCGACGTGGACACGCCCATAATCGCAATGACCGGAAACTACCAACACCAGGACCTCGTGACATACCTCAACCACGGAATGACAGACATCCTCGCAAAACCGTTCACCAAGGACGACCTGTACATGATTTTGGAGAAGCATCAGATGGACAAGCGGCTGATCTACCCGATCAACGACCCTTACAACCCAGACAATAGACAGACTCCGTCCGCACAGAACAATCCGCTCGTTGACCCGGCCGCAAACGTCCAGGTCAAAATGGAGGAGGGCGACGGAGTCAAAAGACAGAAGCTGGTGTAGCCGATCTGTTGCTGTCTTGTTTCTCTTTCTTTCGGCCCTCTGTATTATTCAACGAACATCCGTGTCCCTTTGGATCTTTGTATCTTAGTCCTATCTTACAAAATTTAACGTTAACGTGATTACGCAATTGCTTACCACATCTCGATCGCGACCGGGTTTTTTTTTTTTTTTCTCGCCAATTTTTCATCTGGAAATCGAAGTTAACGGTCTTTTGACTTCTTCCATATCAACCACCACCACCACCACCACCACCACGCATCCAACATATATCCACCACGCAATGTTCTTCGCCAGACCAATTGCTTCCTCCAGAGTGGGGTTGAAGTCGTTCAGATGGAACTCGACGCTGGCGTTTGTGGAAACTGCCGGTTCCACTATCACTCCAACGTCGTTGTCTGCGTTGACTGCCGCAGGCCAGATCGGTAAGCCGGTCACGGCAGTTGTTGTCGGCTCTGACGCTGCCGCTGCTGCCAAGGAGCTTGCAAAAGTCTCTTTGGTGACCAAGGTTCTTGTGGCTACCTCCGACAAGTACAACCACTACCTGCCAGAGGAGGTTTCCCCATTGCTGGCCTCGATCTTGAAGGATTCCTCGTACACCAACTTCGTCGCTCCAGCCTCTGCCGTGGGAAAGAACTTTGTTCCTAGACTGGGAGCACTGTTGGACCTGCAGCCGGTCTCTGACATCGTGAAGGTTGTTTCCCCAGACACATTTGTGAGACCAACTTATGCTGGCAATGCTTTCCTGACTGTGAGATCGAAGGACCCACAGGTCCTTGTCTCGGTGAGAGGATCTGCTTTTGCTCCAGTGGAACTTTCTGAGTCTGCCGGCGAAGTTCCCGTCGAAGAGATCGAATATGTCGCGAGCGGAAACCGTACCGAATTCGTTTCCGAGCAGCTCGTCGAATCCGACAAACCGGATCTGGGCTCAGCCAAGATTGTCGTTTCCGGAGGCCGTGGATTGAAGAGCAAAGAGGAGTTTGATGCCGTTTTGAACCCATTGGCTGAGAAGCTGAACGCCGCCATCGGTGCCTCCAGAGCAGCCGTCGACGCCGGATTCTGTGACAACTCGTTGCAAGTCGGCCAAACCGGTAAGATTGTGGCTCCAGATCTCTACATTGCCGTTGGTATCTCGGGTGCCATCCAGCACCTGGCTGGTATGAAGGACTCCAAGACCATCGTGGCCATCAACAAGGACGAAGAGGCCCCTATCTTTGGTGTTGCTGACGTGGGACTGGTTGGAGACGTTTTTGAGCTCGTTCCAGAACTGACGGAAAAGATCTAAAGAGCGGAAACAAATAAAAATTGAATAAACTTGCGGCGTCCAGCGCGTAAAATGCCCAAATTTTTTGATCCCTATAAATTCAGTTGGATTTTTTTTGCCTTGTCTCCCTCTTTTATATCTTCTTCTTCTTCCTCTCTACTTTAACGCTAACAAAGACTTCTTCAAAAATGGCTTACGACAAATCGACTGAACTAGAACAACAGGCTTGGGTTGCTAACCAGTACGCCCAACGCCCAGCTCTTGCCGCTCTGACTGGCCTGATCTCATCGTTCCCTGTGGTGAAGATCTTCACATCTAACGCTGTTCCTCTGCTGATCTGGAGAGAAAAAAGACAGGAGGCAAGAACACAGGCCAGAGTCGCTGCCAAATAGGCTTTGAAACTGGGGGTTTTTTTCTTTTTCTGTCCACGATATTACACACCGTATAAAACAATAGAGAAATGATACTGGGAGAGAGTCATAAGAGAGGGGGGGGTATAGGTACGAGAGTCGTGTTTACACGAGAGCGGCGGATCTATCTTACCCTAGATAAATAATACAGTTCAGTTCCCTAAAAAGCGTAGGTCAGTCTCTCTGTTTCATCGAGTCGAATATCGAGCACGACTGCTTGTCGGACGAGTCTGCCGAGTAACCGTAAGTCAGCGCTGGCGTCGGCAGTTCCGCGCCCGTTGATTGCGACGAGTTTTCGTACTCGAAGATCGGCGTTCTTTCCCGGTACGACGTTCTTTCTGAGGACGTTGAGTCCTGTATTGTGAACGTTTTCGACGCTGTTTGCGAGTTCTTTGGCTTCAGCGATCGCTTTCGCACCGCCACAGGCTCCGAAATGGTTGATCTGTCTACCGAGACTGTTGTGGCGGCAGAGGATACCACGTTTCGTGAAAGTATGCTGTTCGACGTGGTGTTGCTGGAGTCGGATTCTGGTGTCACGAGGCCCATCGCGGCGTCGTTCGCTGTGGAAGGGAACTCGGTGATTTCGTCGACTTGTTTTTGCGGTTTTTGGTGGATATGATGTCGGTTCTTTCTTGCCTTTTTCGGAACATCGGCTTCTGGGGTCGGCACAGGCGACTTGTACGGCTGCGTAGGCGATTTGAACGGTCTTGTGCGCACGAGCCCCAGAACCCTTCTGTTTTTTTTGCGTGCCGAGTCCGGCGTGGACAGCTCTGCGGGTCTTTTAGGCGTTGGCTTGAGTTTTGCGCGAATATTTTGCTCGTTGGCGTTGAGATCCTTGATCAGCTTTGACACGTCCCTTTCAAACGTGCCTATCACGTCGTCAATCATCACCCAGATGTCCTCAAACTTCACCATGTCCTCTGCCTGGTACAGCCGGTAGCTGCTGAGGAAATCGGTGTATATTTCAGCGCGGTCTTCGTCATAAACGATCATCTTCTTGTTGAGCTTGAACAGTCGCATGGTTCCGTCGTGCCACATCTTCGTCTTCTTCGTGGTCTCCTTGGTCCAGAGCACCTGGTACTCGGCGTACTCCGAGTGCTCGAGATGGCTGTACGAGACAGGGACTTCGGTGGTCATTGATTGGCGGGGGAGAGCGTGGTTGTTGTGGGGAAGAACAAGATGGCGTTGAGACTGATCAACTTTTTTTTTTGTTTATGGGAGGAAAAAAAAATATTTGTGGCGGTGCGCACTCCTGTGCCACAAATTCGCGTTCTGTGAATGGCGCAGCAGACACGGTTGGGGCCATGTTTCAGAAGGGCGTCTTGAAACATGGGGTCCGTTCCTCGACAACTTGACGTTCCAAAGCAGACGGTAGCGACATGGGTCCCCGATCTCGCGGTCATGACGTCACGCGGCCGGAACAAAAAGTATGCTCTCCAGCGTTCATCCCGATACGAAAGGTTTGGTAGCAGCGTCCCGCTAGCAGAGAGCTCATCGTCCCGAAAGTCTAAACTGGCACTAGCGTCGGTTCCACGTGAGATGGGAGTATGATGGTTGGTGGTGCATCATAAAGCTAAACGATGATACTGCGGACTCTCTGTGTCGTCACCAATGCAATTCTGTTGAGGACAATCGGTGCTGATATGGTCCATCTCGTTCACACGAGAAACCGAGCAACATCAGGAATGAGCTGATCGGGTCTTCGATTCCACCGAATTTCACCAAGTATGGCCCTTGGATTCGTGACTGGGCCAAAATTCATGAGTCTGCCTCAACAACTTCGAAATTTGCCCAAGGTTCGCTATCGCAGCAAAATCATTCCAGGTCCACAACCACTCAAACTCGAATATTCGTTGCTTTGCGGGAAAGGACGACGACGAGACCACCCGAACCCTACTTAGATGCTGGTTGTCATTGAAACTCAAACACTCGTGGTCTTGTGCAGTGCAAGGATGTTTCGTTTCTCTTAGCCCTGCAGCCGATGGCCAGCTAGACCATGCAGATCATTAGCCGTAAACTGACACTAGAACCGTTTTCGGTGTTTGCACTCCCTACTAATCTGGCGTCCAAGTTCCATTCACATCCCATTTCTCTTTTCCCCTCCCGACATCTCGCTGTTGCCGTCTCTACACTGGCCGAAAAATAACCGTTATATTACCTGCAGCTCGGTTCCCGCGAGCTATTGTGCTTCGGTGACCAAATTTTTACGAGCCACAATTCCCGTTCTCCGCACCCAGCATGACCCCTGTTACGTAGTTCTCGACCGGCTAGAACCTGAGGGGCTTGTGGCTGCAAGGCTTAGGGTGGTCCAAGGAACAGGTTCTCTCCAGGCAAAATCAAAACAAACACCGCGGTGGCCCTGGGAAAAATGGGCTAAGCATCCCTGCAAAGCCCTGGCACAGGGGGGTATGTTTTTTGCTCGCGACGCGGTGCTAGCAGGGACTCCCTGCCCCGGCGCGGATAAAGCCAGCGACTCATCCCTTCGCCCCTGCAAAAAATGTGGAGCTGAAAAAAAAAAAAAAAAAATTATGCGCGGCTGGATCTATTGTTTCAGAAGCCAGATCTCGCACCGTGTCTACCTTGTACAATGTGATGTGTGCGGCAGCAATAGGGCTTGATTACCCGCAGCGGTGCGGTGGGCGAGGCCCAGATGGCAATGCTCGGCGTGGAGCCCCTTGCTGCAGGAGAAATGGCACTGCACTGAAACATTTTTACAGGAGATCCGAAGATCTCACATAGATCCTGCGCCCCTGCTTGTTTACCTGTCGTGTAATCCTGGAAATGCTTAGCACATGTCTGGGCAGTCAAGCTATATAAACAGGTTGTTCTCCGTCGCATTTTAGCTCGTGCTGCTCCTCTCAATCCCCATCGACTCTTGTCCTCCATTTCCTCATCTTACCATGATTTTCTCAAGAGCCATTCTCTCCCTCACCCTCGCCGCAACGGCCCTGGCTGCGCCGCTTGCCCACGAACACCACAAACATGTCAAAAGAGAAGCTGATATGGTCACTGTCTACGTGACAGAGACTGTATTGGGAGGCTCGCCAACGTCTTCGGCCTCACTGAGCAGCTCTGCACCAGCCAAAGAGAGCCAGATTCCATCCAGCTACTCGCAGGTGAATTCTCAGTCCTCGAGTGCTCCAGCCTCCTCTTACAGCGCCCCAGCCTCGTCCTACAGCTCGTCTTCCGCCTCCTCTTACAGCTCATCTACCGCTTCGAGCTCGTCGTCAACGGCCTCCAGCACCGCTAGCTCGGGTTCCGTTGAGTACTACGCTAACCAAGGAAAGGGTATCACGTACTCGCCATACACCGACTCGGGCTCGTGTAAGGATGCAGACACCATTGCCAGCGACATTGCCATTCTCTCTGCGTTTGACGTTATCAGAGTCTACGCTCCAGACTGCTCGTGTATCACCAACATCATGGCCAACATGGGCGACAACCAAAAGATTTTTGCCGGTCTCTACTACATGGACTCGCTCTCTGACGACATCGACCTCCTTGCAGAGCAGGTGGAGGCCTCTTCGCAGGGCTGGGACGGAATCTACGCCGTCGCGGTCGGAAACGAGTGGATTCAATCCGGTGATTATGACGCTTCCACGGTGGTTTCTGCCGTCTCCAAGGGAAGATCGCTGTTGTCCGACAAGGGCTACTCTGGAGACGTCGTGACTGTCGACACCATGGGTGCCTACACTGACAACACCGATCTCTGCACTGCTTCTGACTTTATCGCCGTCAACGCTCACCCTTACTGGGCCGGCTCTGTCGAGCCTGCCGACTCGGGCTCGTGGCTCGAGGAACAGATCTCCACCATCAAGAGCACCTGTGGAGGCGAGAAGTCCGTTCTGATTTGCGAGTCCGGATGGCCAACTCAGGGTGACACATACGGAGAGAAGGGTGTTCCTTCCAAGTCGAACCAATTGGCCGCTATCAAGTCCATCGCCGAGTCTGTCGCCGACCAGGTGATCATGTTCACCACCTACAACGACTTCTGGAAGGATGGTGGAGACTACGGTGTCGAGCAATACTGGGGTATTTTCACCTGAACCTGTTCAAGTTTTCCTTATAGACCTATTTTCTAAGCGATTATCAGATAAACCGTGTTTCATCTCACGTTATTCGTCCGTCGGGTCGTTTCGTTTTTTGTTTCAGATCATCAATCACAACTTGCATTTATCATTTCGAAACATAATCTAAAAAAAAAACCAACGCGACGCGTAAAAACGCGCCTGCCGAAAAATCGTAAACTTTATGCACCTCTTCGCGGTCCAAATCTCGCAGGCCCAACGGTTATGCGCGATTTGGCACGTCCTGCATATACGGGCAGAGAGAGCCGCGACAATTTGTTTGTCGTACGATGGACCCCGTTAGCACCAGACAGCTGCACAAAACTGGAGAGAGGCTGGTTCACCAAACGATAGTGTTTGAACTGAAACTCTTGCCTCACAAATGTCGCTCTGTTTCAACTGCTTCTGCCGAGCTATCCGGCCTTGCATTGCCGATTATTTTTTTATCCTATTCATCTATTTAGCTGCGTAAATGCTAAAATTTAATATACTACTTTTATAGAGGGAAGTTGATCACATTCGGATTGCCGAGACGGCTGTTTGTTCGGTTGTTCCGACGGATGCATTAACGGCTACAAATAAGGGTAGCCGCTAGTTTGCCGTTGTAGATGACCAAAACGGCTCCAGTAGTGTGCCAAACTCCATTACAGATCTACATGTCCACGACAAACCTTCTGTCGCGGCTCGCTCGCTCATTCGCGTATTTGGTTGTGAGAAAAAGGAAAAAAAGACTCGCCTGCTCGTCTATATTAAAGATCCGCTGAGTTCGCTCGCTCGGCTCGCTCGCTCTGCTCGTCCATATTATACATATTATACATCACTCTGCGGCCTGTTTCGCCAGCTTCCACGCCAGATATTTGGCACTGTGTCCCAGCTTCGTAGGGTGTGGACCGGCAGCCAACTTACTCTTCTTGAGCACTGGAACGCAGGTTTCTGCCAGATCAGAGTCTTCCTGAGACAGAATTCTGTTAGGAATGTACTGCGGAGGCCCCTTGAACCAGATAAGTGGCATAGGCTCGTCTTCCGGATACTCCTCTGGCTTCAGCATTGTGTCGTCTGTGGCACTCAGATAATTCTGTTGCACCACGTTGCGGCTGAATCTCTGGAAGTTTGCTGGGTCAACTCCCTCATACTTTTCTCTGATGAACTTCGGCAGCTGGTGTTCCTGGTTGCTAGGAAGAACAAACGTCTGTGAGAACGTTGGCTGGTTGTATGGCGAAAACTGGTACGACAAATTGTTGTACGGAGACTGGATCACCTTGTGACCTGGTGCAAGCGGATTGACTCCAGGATAACCGCCTGCCGAATACGCCTGCATGGCCTGTTGCTGCTGCTGTTGTTGCATGTGTTGCTGGTACTTCACATAGGCCGAAGGCTGGGTTGCTGCCATCGATGGCGCAGCAGCCGACAGCCGGTATGGCTGGAGAGGAGACTGCGGGAATTGCATACTCCCCCCCAAACCGGAACCACTACCAGGAGCAACAGGAAGGTTCTGTGGAGGAGGCGACTGGTCAGAAGACAGGACAGGAAGTCTGATATTCGGGGACGGTGGAATGTAGGTCTTGTACTCGTTGCTCTTCAGAGACCCGTCGTAGTAGTTAGGATCATCGTGCAGCTCGCCGTCCACTCCAGGCTCGTAAATGTGGATTCCTCCAACCAGCGGTGGCGCGTTCAAATTCAAAATTGTTGGCGGAGGAGGTCTTTCGGACGGAAGTGGGTTCGGTGGAAGCAGGTATTTGATCGGAGATGGGAACTTCTTCAGCACTCTTGGCTTGTCTATCGGAGTCACTGGGTCTTCGATGTGTCTCACCTCGTCCGGAAGACATGCTCTCCAAGTACGGATCTTGGCAAATGAAAGCTCACGGTCGCTGTATCTGAACTCACAGATGAACAAGGGCCCTTCAAACTTCACGGCCGGGTCTCCCTTCAGCCATCTGGTGAAGTAGGCCACATAACATGGCCCAACAATGTCCTCCACCGCGTGGTCTCTGTATTGACCTGTCTTGAACACCTCGTTCTCGAGGAAAAGACGATCGTAACAGTGCGACGTCCATTCCGGTCTGTAATACCAGCAAACATTGACGTAACTCTTGCCGTGTTCCTGCCACATTCTGAAAATTTGACCCACAATAGGCCTATTGATATCGTTGGGGTTTTTGAGCAGCACCCAGTTTCCAACCTTGTACGTTCTGCCCTCGAAAACAATAAACGGAACAGGCACTTTAGACGTGACAACGTCTCCGTTCTTGTTGTACTCTGTGTCTGGTTTCTGCATTTCAATGTGGTACAATCTCGTAATGTTGGATTCAAGCAAGTTCACGTTGTCAAGCATTGTCGAGTTGGTTGTGTAGTAGGCTTTGGAGTTGGCAATCAGCTTGAAAACATCAGCCATATACGCATCCACGCTCTGGTAGTGTCTTTGCTTGATCAAACCTTTAATGTCCAACATGGAAATCGGATCTTTCACCAGTCGGTAGTACTCTGGATGATCCTGTTGGTTTGGAAGCTTGTCAAAGACAGTAATGATCGTCTTTCCGTTCACCTTGATCTTCTTCAAACCTCTCATGATACTCTTGATTCGCTGTTCGTGTGGCTGATCCACAATAGGTGGTCTACCTCTCTTGACCCAGTTTTCAAGCAGTTGCTCGTTCGATTTGGCGATGTTCCGTGTAGGTGGATAGTAGTAGTTGCTCTGTGGAGCCACCTCCGTCTTGGAAACGTAAGCAGACGGATTGTAGTTCAACGCCGAGCTCGACGAGTACAGACTACCATGCGACTGGCCGTGGTCACCGTGGTTGTTCAGCTGAGTGTTGATCACTGTGTTCTCCTCATGATAGTCCTCGTCGCGGTAGTCGTCCTGTTGCCTAGTCTCGTCAGCTTCATACTCATCTTCTTCTTCGTCGTGACGTTCCTGCAGAGCGGCAGCCTGCGCCAAGTCTTCGTCGTCCCGTGGGAGCTCACCGAGATTTGGATACGTCACTGTTGATGCCTGGAAGATCTCCGGGTCGTTTCTGATCGATGGAATGATCGTCTCACGCAGGAAATCGTCCAGAATCGTCGCGTATGAGTAGTACACCGACGATTTTTCGTTGTAGAAACGCGCATTCCAGGTGATTTGCGCAAGATCGTTGATAAATTGTTGCGGGTGCGAGTACCGCAGTCCCTTGAGCGACTGCTTGATCTTAGAGTACGACATTGGTCTCTTTATGACCTTATAATACTCGGTGTTTGTCCTCAAGGGCAACACGTAGAAAACCTCTTGAAACTCGTAGCCAGTAGAGTCTTTCAGAGAGACAGCTTGGTCCAAGTAGTTCATACACTTGTTGGCCAGTGTCTTTCTCTCTGGCTCAGAGATTTGTCTCTTGTCCGATCCTGCCATTTTTAGTCGCGTGTCGGGATATGCAGTTGCTTAAACGTCGGAAACGTCGGACTCGGCCCGTAGATTAGTGTCTAAATCAGATGGATTGACTTGGGTTCTGTCTAAAATTGAGCTTTCCCTCTCACTGATCCGTTGTTGGGAATTTGTTTGGTTTTGTTGATGTTGTATTAGACACCGTTTCAAACAGTGGTTTAATTGCTGGGCCCGCGCCTGGTGGAGTGTGTACAAACTTGGTACTCAATTGTGCTGTTGCAACAGACTTTTTCCACCCAAAAAAGAAGACGCCGCCGTTTTTTTTTTCAAATATCTAGATGTGAAAAAAAAAACACAAGTCAAGGTACGTTTTTTTTTTTCCCATCTCAAGTTTTGGTTTCTTTGGCCAATTTTTTCTCACCTTTCGACTGGGAGTTATTGAACCGGAGAATATTATGGCAGACAAAAAAATAAACTTTGAAATAAAAAAACCTCTATCTAAAGGAAGGGAAAGAAGAGTGGACGTGTCATTGGTTTCGAGAAACAACATCGCTAGAAGCCTCGCTTACCCAGAAAGTTTCAGGAATACTGGATTGTCTTACGGAAGTGGTTTTCCGGGGATTGAGGCTGGAAATGCACGAGATGCCACCCTCTCCAAGGCCGCCATCGCCGTCGCAATCGTCCTCACTGGCATCGTTTCACCGCTTTCTCAAGTCTCCCGATTGCAAAACAGTGCTGGCATTGGTTGGATCTGGGCTTTCTGCATCGTCCGGACTGGCGACGTTTCGCGGGGCGGGAGGATATTGGAAAAGCTACAGTTCGATCGATCTGGCTACTCCCGATGCGTTTTTGAGCGATCCGGGGCTTGTTTGGCAGTTTTACGCATACAGAAGACGATTGGCATTGTCGGCGAACCCGAACGACGGCCATCGTGCGCTGGCACGGCTCAGTCATAGCAAAAAAGTGAAATTTTTGACGATAACACAGAACGTTGATGGTCTATCGCAGCGGTGTGGACACGATCTGAACAAAATCTTGGAGTTCCATGGCTCGCTGTTTGAGCTGCGATGTACAGAATTCGGCTGTTCTTACGTGGAGAAAAACAACTTCCAAGACCCATTGACACCGGCGTTGGACAGCGTCAAGTTTGGAGACTTAGAAACCCTGCCTTTTGTCGACGAAAAAGATCTCCCGCATTGTCCCATGTGCAAAGAGGGGCTTCTTCGGCCCGGAGTGGTTTGGTTCGGAGAGTCCTTGTCGCTGCATTTGATTGACATGGCAGACGAGTTCATTGTGCGAAACCGAGTGGACTTGATGCTGGTGATAGGAACGTCCCGAACGGTGTGGCCGGCCGCGTCGTACGTGGACATTGTTCGGAACCAAGGTGGAAAAATCGCAATCTTCAACACGGAGGCAGACGACGACGAGCCCGATGTCTGGCAGTTCATTGGAGACAGCGCAGAGACGTTGCCGACGGCACTGGAGCCGTTATTGATGGACAATGAGTAATTAGATGATGGCCCCCTTTTTAGCCCAGATAGGACCAAATAAGGTACATAATATACAATGTGAGCAAGGCGCCGATGTAGAAAATCCACTTGTCTTCGAATGCCTTCTTTTCTATCCGCCGAATGGTGGCATTTGAAACACCAAGAGTCTGCAAACCAGACGACATTTTGTCTTTCATTTTCAAAATCACCTCGTTCTGCTCAACGAGGTCGTCAAACGCAAGCCGGCCCATCTCCAGGATCTCGTCCAGCTGCTGGTTTGACTTTTCCAGTATCGACTGCTCCTTTTGCAGTCCTTCTTGCATCGACAGCCCCGAATACATCTCCTGTTGTCTGGCCTGTTGTGCTGCCCGGTTCGTGACAGTGCTGGTGTTTGTGTCGTCGTACGGGTTGTCGGATATCGCTGTCGATGGATTGTGGAACAACTGGCTGCGAGACTGTTCCGCGAGCCCTTCCTCCCGCTGTTTCTTGAGCGATTGTGCCTTAAGCTTGTACTCGATGAGCTCATTTTTCAAGCTCGACAGCCGAGTCTCATTTTTGAGCTTCTGCGTCTCGTTCAGACTCAACGTCTGCTTCAGAATGTAATCCTCGTAGTCCTGCAATGTCCTGGATAGAGTGGTGATGGTGGTTGTGATTTGGCCGATCAAAGACAAAGGAGAGCCCACAGGGTCCTTCTCAAACTGCTCGAGATCTCGACGCAACTGCTGTGTTTGTTTGTTCGCATTGTTGTACAACAGAGACTGCACGTGTTAGTCGTGTTCCGGAGAGCAAAACCGTGCAAAATACTCACCATTTGGCGTTGTGGTTCGGGAAGAAGGAGCGTGTCACCGTGCTGTCTAGCTTTGTTTTCAAATTGTTTATGATCTGTCGCAAAAAAAAAAAAAACAGCGTCGAAAATATCACGACACGACACGGAGCTTGTCGCGCTTACATAAGCACATGTTTTTCTCTTTCTGGTTTGCAGCCCTGCGCGAAGCAGCACAGTTAGACGAAAAAAATCAAGACCGAAAAGGTGGTGGTGTACACTTGTTAGCCACCAATTGACAGAAAACATACTTGGTTTAGTCAGTAATTGTTTTATTTTACTGGTGTTCGCATTCAGAAAGTTGTCCAGACTCATCGCCAGACTTTGCCAAACTCATTTGTGACACAATTTGCAGAAATGTCTGATCTTTGGTAAGTAATTGTCCGCTGTTGTTTTTGGAACGTTGCTGCCTAATTTGGACGCCCTACTAACATCCTTGACACAGTCCCGTCTACGCTCCATTTTTTGGCTCCATCGGATGTGCCGCCGCCATCATCTTTACATGTTTCGGTGCCTCTTACGGTACCGCAAAGTCGGGTGTTGGTATCTGCGCCACCTGTGTTTTGAGACCAGACTTGCTCATTAAGAATACCGTCCCAGTCATTATGGCAGGTATCATTGCCATTTACGGATTGGTCGTGTCGGTCTTGATCTCGTCCTCTCTCAAACAACAACAGGCCCTTTACACGGGTTTCATCCAGCTCGGTGCAGGTCTGTCGGTTGGTCTGTCCGGTCTCGCCGCCGGATTCGCTATCGGAATCGTGGGTGATGCTGGTGTCAGAGGTACCGCACAACAGCCAAGATTGTTCGTTGGTATGATTTTGATCTTGATTTTCGCCGAAGTTTTGGGTCTTTACGGTTTGATTGTTGCCCTGTTGTTGAACTCCAGAGCTAACCAAGACGTTACCTGTTAAATATAGAGCGGCTCGTCTCATTCAGCATCTACAAAAGAACACACTCTAAAGAAGCTGTGCTTGATTATCTCTTCACCACCATTCCACCCTTTTTCTTACTATCCAACACTTTATTGAACTGTTTTCTTTTAACTTTCAATTGAAAGCTTTCAAATTCTATTAATGCTTGGCTTGTTTCAACCAGTACTTCTATAACTCTATTAAGCTCTCTACAAGTCGGGGTTTTTGCTTAGTAATCTCGACAAGTCGTCTGGAAGCGTGTTCCATTTCACTTTCAACCGCATCTTGTTGCCCGCCTTCGCCAGAATATCGGTCCGTATCTCCCCAGTCACGCAATCAATCAGATTTTCGTTGGTGAGATCGAAATAATCGCCGCCGGCTTCATCATTATCCACCCGCTCCGCCAACGGTTTGTTGTTACTAGCCCGCACTAGCTCGAACAAGGGCTTGTAAACAGGGGGAAGGTTTTCGGGGTAATAATCCTTGACTGTTTTGACCCGCCATAACACAGACCAATGCAGTTTGGCAGTCCGAGGAAGACTTCGATGTCTGCCCAAATTGGGGTAGTAGATTCTTCTCCATTTTCCATTCTTGTTTTCAACGAAATATCCGATGGGTAAAACCTCTACCAACCACCAGAAAAAGGACCGTTTGAACGAATCGTCTCCACGACAATCAAATCGAGTAACAGGTTGAGCAGGGACGGAATCTTCTTTGCTCGTGGGAGCTTCGAAAAGCTCGTCATTGTTGCGCCTGCTCCTGGGAGAGGTCATTCCATCCTGTAGATGATCCCGCAATTGAACCATACTGTTGTTTGACACAAACCGTAAGCTCCTGGGAGAACGTAGCTGGTGCTCATGGTTCATGGGCTCTTTTCTGAAAAGACAAAGACAGTCGTGATGACAGGACAACAGACTGTCCAGTCTGGAAAACTTCCCGCAAAACTCATGAACTGAACCTTTTTTGAAAATCACACCCATCTCAATGGCAGAAGACAGGATCCATCTCAGAGGGATGTTGGACATTGAATGGCCCTTCAGGTCGTCAGACCATCCTCCACCCACGTCACAATGGTCACCTGGAAACCAGATCTCAACCAGATCGTTCGAGGTGGCCGACGAACGAGATCCGTACGCATTGACCCTGCTCACGTTGTCTGAATCGCATATCCACAGTCTGCTTGTTTCATCCGACGTTCCATCATGATCATCGTCCTCATCTGTACAGCTCAAGTTGAAAAAAGAGGGAAGATATGAGTGCGGAATGAACAGATTTTGTTTGAACTTGGCCCGACGCTCATCAATGCTGACTGCATGTCTAATGTGCTGAATGTGGTGCGTGATTGACGCGTAAGGAAACAGCCTGTCCCTGAAAATCCCGCACGAATTGACTGAATCCCACAGTCCCATGAACTTGATGACCACTTTCTCGCGGCAAAACGTCTTTTTGAAGTCGTCTGCGGTGGAATTGGTCCATTCTCGTCCCTGTGGCTGGCCATGTTCTTCCCACTTTCTGTATATTTCCCACGCCGTACTGACCATCACCTCAAGACCTCGATTCAGCAACCCAATTCTCTCAATCATACCAGCCAATATTCTCGCGATGAATGATCCTCTACTAAAACCAAACAGGTATATCTTGTCTCCCTCTTCATAATAGCTCATCAGGTACGTGTAGGCCTGAATCACGTGGTAATCCAGACTGATTGCCACTAAGTCATCCATATCCGACTTGAAGTCCTCGATAATTGACTGGACAAGCCCCCCATCTCTAATCTCCTCAAACCCAGTTCTGATGTCGTTCCCTATGCCGGCTTCACGGATAAATGTAAGTTAGTAATAGTCCTTCTTCAACTCAACAATTCCAGTTTTGGGTCGAACGAACGTTGATAATAACACATCTGTTTTCGTGACCCCTTTTCCAACATCTTGTAAACCTTGAGGATGTTGGTGGATGCCTGCTTGTTGAAGTTGTTCTCTGTCCCATCGAAGCAAAGGATCAGGTTTTTGCACTGATCAGAGGTCCCGGTGTCCGCTCCCTGGGTTCTTTTGCACCCATTACCGCTATCAGAAGTCATTTGTTCTCTCTATACTTAGTCCAAGATGCTGTAGTAAAGCTCCGCTATGGAAAGTCAAAAAAAAAGAGGCAACAAAGTTTCGGAAACCTTATTTTTCCTTCTATATATACTCCCAGGAAAAAAATTAAGCGCCGTAAAAAATAGTGAAAAAAAGACAAAGGGACTAAAAACAAGGATCAGCTGCCAAGGAAAATCCAACAAGGTGGGTTATATATCCTGGTTTTTCCACACTCTGGTTTTCTCGCTGTGTCGTATATTTTTTGATCTGCCTCCTACATCTCTTTAAATGTGGTTTTTGGACGTCGTTACTATACAAAAGTCATGATATTTGTACACATTATTGATCGTCGAGGTCGAGAGTCGTGTACGATGGGCTCGCATTCCTACCCAACAATCTTTTGAAACGACCCACAACAGAATCCCACTTGTCGCCGATGGAACTGATCACACTCCAAACACGGACGTAAACGCGCTCGTCCGACTCGGTAACGAATATGTCACCGTGTTTCAAATGATGCAGATAAAGCTCAAACTTGACCAAATCCTTGCGGCAGATGAGACCAGCCAATTTCCCTTGGTCCTCAACAACGACAAATCGAGGACCGATCTTCATGAAGAGCTCCAAAACCCGGTACAATGACGCATGAACGTCCACACGAAGAAGCTGGCGACGGAAACATCTTTCCAGAAGTTGCTCGTCCAGGCTGTCGACGGGATCAGTTGGACGCACAGACTCTCCCTTGAGCTCTGCAATGGTCTCCTCGGACAAAAACCTTATTCTATCTTCAAGAGCAGAATCTTCCGAACCGGACCTCTTGCTGCTCCTCAGCTCCTTTACGATGTCGAGACGGTCCACATAGCCCAGAACCACCGGATCAGCGACACTGTCTATCACTGGGAAAGACTGGAAACTTGTGTCGGCAACAAGGATTTCCAGGTCCCGATACGTGAGTCCAGTGGCAGGAAGAGCCACGACCTGGTCAGTCATGCAATCAACCACTTTGAAGTCTTCAAAATCGTGTTCTTCTTTAGGATCAATGAATGGAAGCCCTCCAAACTTGATCATCTGATCTGCAATGCCTCCACAACCGTTTCCCCAATTGTCGTTGATCACCTTGGTGACTCCGACAACAATCATCGTGGGAACAATGAACTTGATTGCACCTGTCAGCTCAAACATCACCACAACAACAGCCAAAGTGAGGTGTGTTATTCCGCTCAATGCAGCAGCAGCACCCAAAAACGCATAAGTTCCGGAAATGATACACTTGCCCGAAGTGTAATCGGTACAGGTGGAGAAGGATTCAACAATCAGTCCAATGGCTCTTCCAAAGGTAGCTCCCGCGGCCATCGAAGGCACGAAAATTCCACACGGAACTTTGCAGCCATAGGAAATCACCACAAGGAACATACGGAGCAGGGTGGCGTACAACAAGCGGAGAAAAAATCCCATCCTTGACGAGTTGCTTTCGCTTATTTTGCAAAGGTTGTGGTCAAATTCGCCCCCACATTCGTGGAAAAGAATCTCCATCCCTTCAGTCATATCCAGACGGATAAATTCACTGAAATAACCAACCACAGACGTGAAAAAGCACAGAATTGCAACCTCTCTCAAGACATGATTCGACAGATACTTTTGTCTGAAACCGACAACTTTGATGTTGAACTTTGACACAAGGATCCCATAGACTCCTCCGAAAATCCCCAAGATTATAAAGAAGGGAATCTCAAAGTATTTCCAGTCCGAGTCGTATTTGACTTCAAACATAACAATTTGTCCCGTTCTGAATGGATTCATTGCCGACAAAGTACCAGTTGCCACCAAAGCGCAGTAGTAACTTTTCCACATTGTCGAGAGTTTGAAATTTGAAGAGATTTCCTCAATCGAGAACAACACTCCACCAATCGGGGATGCGAACGCAACAGCAACACCAGCAGCTGAAGCGGCAGTCAAGAACTGAGACAGATTTGTATGCGAGCTTCCAAACTTTTTGAACAACTTTGGGATAACGTTTCCCACACAAGCAGCATAGTGGACGCTCGGTCCTTCTTTTCCGACACTCAAGCCCGAAGCAATAGTGAGGGGTAATGCAATACTCTTGATCAACAGGGTCCACCAGCCAAGAAACCCATCCATCACAAACCCAGACACTATGCATTTCACCTCAGAGATACCAGACCCTGCAGCAGTTGGTGCATAAGACTTGCAGAGGATAGCTGCCGTAAGACCGAAGGCCACTGAGATCAGTATGAAGATGAAGTATTGGAAAATTGAGAACTCGGACCACTCGGACCAGGTCGAACATGCCTCTTCAGAGTCGCCCCAACAGCAGAAGTCTTTATTGAGATAGAAGCCGGTCTTGCAGTAACCGGTTTTGATGTCACCGAGCCATTCGGTAACAATGTTTATGACTGCTGCTATCAGTCCAATTGTGACTCCCATTAGGGTTAAAACAAGCCAACTTTGGCACGAGGTGAGAAATCTATCTTTGATCAGACTGGCATTTGGTTTTGAGGGCATTTGAGACCCTTCTTCATCTTGGTTGAGACTGTGAGATTTATGGACCGCATAGTAATGGTTTCTGTTCTCGAGCAGCGACTCGTTTATCCAATCAACGGTATGGAACTCATGAAATCGTTTCACCAGTTTCCTAGATCTTTCGGAGGACACCAAGGAATCCTGCCACGAAACGGCAGTAGAAGCCCCAGAAGCAGGGGGTGCGGTATCCATTGGATCAAAGATAGTCCACAGTGGGTTGACCGCTTCCAGCAATATCACTCAGATGAACGTTGTTGAAACAGATTGACACCTAGATCAGTTTTTTTTTCCGTTATCGAGATTTTTTTCGATGGTCTCGAAAAAGACAACTAATTAAAGGTGGATTTTACAGACTCAAAGCAAGGCTTTTTGATAGTGATGGAAGTTTTTTATCTTTATACAATTCGTAAATATTTAATGAAAAAAGTGAAACTTGAATGGCTTTTTTTCATTGTCTATCCTAACTAACCAACGACCAAGGTCGACTCGTCTGAGAAGTCGTATTCTGGGATCTCAAGGTTCAATGGAGCTGGACCTCTTCTAATTCTACCAGAGATATCGTAGTGGGAACCGTGACATGGGCAGAACCATCCACCGTAATCACCAGCCTCTCCAATAGGGACACAACCCAAGTGGGTGCAGATACCAAGCATGATCAACCACTCTGGGTTCTTGACTCTGTCCGAGTCGTTTTGTGGGTCTCTGAGGGTCGAAATGTCGACAGCGTTGGCCTCTTCGATTTCTGCTGCGGTTCTGTGTCTAATGAACACAGGCTTACCTTGCCATTTGACGATAACGTTCTTTCCCTCAGGAATAGCGTTCAGCTTCACTTCCACCTTGGCCATGGCCAACACATCTGCGGAGGCAGACATGGTGGTGAGGAAAGCCTCGACAGTGGACTTTGCGGCGGCTGCACCTAACAGACCGTAGGAACCAACCATGAAGTAGGTGTACACTCTAGACTTGTCGGAGGTACCCTTGGTTTTGTTCAGGTAGTGCGAGAAGTCTGGGGAGTCGTAGGTGGACTTCAATGCGGCCGGCGTGCTGGACAGAAGTCTGGCTTGCGAAGCTATACATTCTGGTTAGTATTTGCGATGACTGACATTTTGAAGCTTTGGAGACACTTTTTTCAGTGGTTTGCAATCTTAAAATTTATTTCGCTCTAATTGGTCGAAATTTTTGATGGTCAACAAAAAACGTTGAATTCAAGCCAAATCAGCAGGATTGAAGCGGCAACAACCGCCAAACCAAGCAAAAATGACCAGCAGAGTTCTCATTGACTGAGGTGTTGTTCTCCGACACCCTGGACAGCGTTTCCTGAGGTGCCAGGGTCCGAACTACTCCGGCGGAAGTCCGCAGAGAAGGTTCCGGAGTCAAACTGGTCATTACAATGTCTGTCGTTGGCAGCCTGGCTGTTGTGCTCCAGAAAAATACTCAAATTTCTCATGATATTGTCCATGTTGTGTTCTGCTTGCACTTGAATCGTGTGTCTCTTTGTGCTAGTGTTTGTCGTTCACTTACCCAAACCCTTTCCGGCTCTCAAGTTTCTGAAAACAGTTCTCGATAGCATTCTTGATGTGTCGAACTCCGATGTATTATGCTGTATCAAAAGCTACCTAGCTGTGTTCAAATTGTAGGAACAAGACAAACAAGACAAAAAGCTTTTTCAGTTTCCTTCCAATAATTCTCCTGGAAAAAAAAAAAAACCTCCCTCTGTTCTGAAAAATTCCACCGGGGAGGAAAAAAACATATCTCCCGGTGACCTTCCCGGTAGCTGGCTATTCCCGTGCGCGCGCGAGTCAACCGACGGTGCAATTTACAATTACCGCCGCCTGATTGGCCAATATGACGAATAGCGCGAAAGTGCGTGCGTCACACAGCACTGGCGGTGCCAGTTATTTCAGATCATATTCGCGCAAGTGTTTTCCCTAACAACAGTTCCGCCCGTGTAGCGTAATGGTTAACGCGTTTGACTTCTAATCAAAAGATTCTGGGTTCGACTCCCAGCATGGGTGCTGTGATTATTTTTTTATTTTTTTGTTTCTATATACCGAAAAAGAGGGATTATTTTTTGAACCCTCTTTTGTTCCCTTTTTGCTTTCTTTCTCCATTAGCAATGGACGAAACATTATCAGAAGTGCCGCAGAGCACAATTGAAAATCTGCAGATGCTCGAGCAAGCACTCGATTTGCTGGAGCATGAGACAATTTCTACGAAGAAAACAAACTGTCTAGTGCTGGTGGACCGTCTGGCGCTCGACGGAACAGAGCGAACCAAGTCCGTGTTACCTGAACAGGTCAAATTATACGTGGATGGAGTGGCAGTTGATAGCAGTCATGTGGAAAGTCTCATTGTTGACGTCGACGTGGGGGATGTCGCCGAACAAAGCTCCGACAAAGTGTGCCTTAGTTTCAGAGGAGAGTGTATCATTGAGGACGGCTGGAGATTGAAAAAAGATTTCTCCTTATGCTGCATTCTTATTGCTTCCAGTTGTTTCTATACGCAGGTATTCGTTTCGGTCACAGTTAAGGGCCTTCTGGACTCACTGGGGGAAGAAATTTTGCGGAGCGAGCCGATCTACGAGACCGAAGCAGCTGTGGTCGAAAAGAAAACAACCCCAAATGAGGTCAGTTTGGTGGTGGAAAGCTGCACAAAACTGAAGAAACGAGACCCATTCCTACAGATCGAAGTAATGCCTTTCAACTCGCGTCTGTTTCAAATCCACAATCATCTCATGCGCTCCATAGATATGCAAACATATCGCTTCGGAGGCCTTTTGTTGAGATCCGCACTTTTCTCCAACTTCTTCAGCTTTCTGAACCTCTTGTTAAGCGTTTTCACTCTTGCATACGTCAACAGTGGCGTCACAATTGCCTCCACTCTTATCAACTTCCAAATGACATTGGCCTCGCTCTTTCTATCCATAGTCATCACCCTCATGTATGTGGACTCCCAGAATGCTGTCCAGGAGACAGTCAAATCGTTCAAATACTTTTTGATCTGGTGGGTGTGCATAACATTGCATTTTCTCGCTTCGGTCGGGTTGTCATTTTGTTTGAAACTTTCCAATGAGCAGTACTATTCGTTCAAATATATCAACGGAAACAGAGTCCTCTACAACGCTACAACGACAATCGAGTTTCTGATTTACTTCCAGCTCACAGCCTCCACGTTATTGTTGTAAGTATTTACCAACACCACCTTATCAGACTTCATTTGCTAACAAGATAGTCTATTATTCACCGTGGCTACTTTGAATGCCAAAAGAAAAATGGGCAGATTTCTTTCCCTCATCGAATCGTCACACAGATAAACAGACTCAGTGTCTCTTGACCACACCAGATGCATCTGCCTTCGACAAAATGTATTTTTTGTAGGCAAAGATGTCACCAGGGAATCTTTTAACGCTACCGTTCTCACTAACCCAAATCTCCTTGCAGACATTGTCAATCATCGAAACATCGTGGGAAACCAGCAAGACACCACCCTTGAAATTCTTCAAAGCATCCGTCAGAGCATCCAAACCAGAGGTATCCAAGTGATTCGAAGGCTCATCGAGAATCAAAATGTGTGGGTTGTTGAGACACAACGAGGCAAAAGCAACTCTGGATTTCTGACCACCCGAAAGCGAAGCCATTTTTTGCAACGACAGAGATCCAGTGATACCAAAAGAACCAAGATGCCGTCTGTACTCTTCGTCAGTCTTTCCCGGATATTTAGAGCTCATCCAGCCAACCGCATTCTGGTTCAAGTCCATGGTATCAACGTGGTGTTGAGCAAAGTACGCAATTCTCAACCTAGAGTTCTTCGAAACCGAACCGTCCAAAGGAAGATTTTCACCAATAAGCAACTTCAACAGCGTGGTCTTACCACAACCGTTGGCACCAACGAGCGCAATTCTGGAGTCCATTTGAATGTCGAGATCCACGTCGGAAAGAAGAAGCTTCTTTGGATCGTAACCAAAGGTAACTCCCAGCAATTGCAGGATTGGCGGCGACAACTTGTCTGGTTCGGGGAATTTGAAGGTGATTTGCTTCTCCTCATGTGGAGGCTCCAAAACAGGCAGTTTTTCGAGCTTCTTGATTCTCGATTGTGCTTCTGACGACTTGGCAGCATTGTATCTGAACTTGTCGATGAACGCTTGCAGATGCTGTCTGTAAGCCATTTGGTTTTCGTACTCTTTCTTCTGGTTCTTGAGACGCTCCTCTCTGGTGTTATAGAACGAGTCGAAGTTGGAGCCTCTGTAATAATCGAGTCTTTCAGAGTGTTGATGGATGATGTCGGTGGCCACCTCGTTCAAGAATGCACGGTCGTGCGAAACAACGAGAATTGTGGCTGGATATGTCTGAAGATAGTCGGCCAGATACGTACTGGAAGGAACGTCCAACATGTTGGTAGGTTCATCCAGTAGCAGAAGATCCGGTCTACAGAACAGGGCTCTGGCTAACGAGAGTCTCATTCTCCAACCACCAGAGAACGTGTTTGTTGGCATGTGTTGAGATTCCTCTGAGAATCCGAGACCAAACAGAATGGATGCGGCTCTACCTTCGGCCTTATCACTTTCCATCTCTGCGAGTTTTTCGTGAACTTCCTCGAGTCTTTGCACCAGGTCGTTCTGCTCGTTTTCAAGCTTCTTCACTTCCAAAGATCCTTCCTCGAACTCCTGTTTCAACGACTCGATCTCGTTCACTCTCTCGTCAATCTTACTCTCTTCCATGAGCAGTTGTTTTCTCCAAACGTCTGCATCCAACACAGACTGCAGAGCAGTGGTGTCGTCACCTTTCAGCTCCTGTTCAACGTACAAGATGGTGATATGTTTCGGAATGTTGAGCTCTCTTCTCGACAGTGCGCGAAGAAGAGTCGACTTACCGATACCGTTCTGACCAACAAGACCATACCGTCTTCCATATGCCAGCGTCAGCGACGCATCAGACAGGATTCTCTGTCCTTCACCAACATACAGATCGAAGTTCTCCAGCTTGATGTCCTTGGACTTTCCAGCTCCCGCTCCAAAATCGATTGGATTCACCTTCAAGAAGAACGAGTCGTAGTCCTGCTGCTTCTGGTCGTTGATCAACTTGGAAGCCTCGTACTTGACGAACTTGTTGGCTCTCTTTGCCACCTTCTTGGCGATCTTGGCCTCGGCCTTCTGAAGCTTCTTCTTGTCAACTCTTGTCTCCATCTGTCTTCCTGTGTGCTCAATATCAGTGGTCGAGTTCAGCAGAGCCAACGACGAGTCGAGATCTCTCTGTTGGTTGTTGATTAGATCGATATCCAGCAGTCTCTTGGAGGCGTCTCCCGTGACCGAGAGTTTTGCCATGTTGTCATTCAACTTCTTGGTGAGATTCTCCTGAATCTTGGATGTCAAAGCCTTCACCTTGGCATCGTCACCACCCGCGCTCACCAGCAACTGGTGCAGAAACTCCACTTCCCTGGGTATGTCCAGCTGGCTGGCAAGAACAGAGTCCTCGGTAGCATTTGAAATGTGGCCAACGTATCCCACAGCATAATCCGCCACAAGTGGATCAATCGCCGGCGCAGCCTGGCGAACTTGAAGTCCTATATTCGACATGGTGGATTTGGTTGTTGAAGAGAAGATTTTGTCCTGACTGACAAATTACACATTGATTTTTTTTTTTTTTTTCGTTAAAATAATTTTTTTTTCTCCAGTGTTTGTCTAGAATTTTTCTACAGCTATTTTTTTTATAGCTCTCGCAAAAATACAATTTCCAATCTATTTTATTGACGTAACCATGAATTGAACCTACTACTTCAGAATCAATTGTGCCTTCCTCTTTCCCGTCATTTCGTCGAAATGAGACTGCACAAACACCTCCACCTTATCAAACACAGAAACCTCTCTTTGGTTTCCCTTCAGGTCCTTGAAAGAAAGCTGGTACTGGTCCTCGTCAAACTTGGCCGAGTTGACGTCTCCTAGGGTCTCGAGCTTGATCAAACTCTCCACACCAAACTTGGGCACTAAAACCACAATTCCGTTCGAGAAAACCTTGATGACGTAACCTTCCTGGACGCTCTCGTTGTTCTTCATCACCTGACCGACGTAATACTCGATACTCGCTCTGCCAGCAAATTGGGCATTTCTGTGCCGTTTGTTAATGTTTTTGATGACAAGATCCATCTTGTTCTTGTCCCTATGGATCGGGTGCAGCGGCTCGTAGTTTATTGCCGCCGCTAGCTGTCTGTGGACCACCACATCGCAGTATCTCCGGATCGGAGACGTGAAGTGCGTGTAGATCTCGCTTGCCAGTCCATAATGTCTAAAGTCTTCGTACCCGAAGTTTCCAGAGGCAAAATACTCTGCAGCCATCATACACCGTGTGGCCATGATTCTCAACAACGTGTTGAAATATGGATCCTTTGGATCCACACATCTGTCAAGCGAATCTGCCAGGGCCTTCGAACTCTCAAGAGAGATATGGAATCCCTTCTTCACGCGCAAAATGTCGTTCAAAACCTCAAAGTTCGTCACCGGAGGAGCAGCATGGCGACGCAGCATGGCAACCTGCGGGAAGGCTTCGTAAATCTTGCGGGCAACCGAGATGTTCGCCAGCAACATGAACTCCTCCACAAGCGAGTTGGCATCGAGAAGTTTCTTGATTTCCACCTCGCCGGGGTCAGAAGTCTCACTGTCCATGTGCACCTTCACCTCTGGAGAGGCCAGATTCAAGGCTCCGGCATCCAGTCTCTTCTGCTTCAGCTTCTTCGACAAACGCAACAGATGTCTCATTCCTTGCGTCAATGGATCCTGTTGTGACTCATCATCCATTCTCAATTGGGCCTGTTCGTAAGCAAAGGCCTCTCTAGACTTGATTATCGACTTGGTGAAATCAACGCTCACAATGTTTGCATCTTCGTCAAGCTCCCACAAAACAGAAAACGCAAACCGGTCCACATACGGCTTCAAAGAACACAAATCGGTACCGAGCAACATCGGCAACATGTCAATTCTTTTGTCCACAAGATAAACAGACGTCGCCCGGGACGCACCCTCCTGGTCGAGAGCTGTTCCCGCCTTCACAAAGTGAGTGACATCAGCAATGTGGACACCAACCTCGTAATTGCCGTTTGGAAGCTTCACTGCGTGCAACGCATCGTCGATATCCACACATCCAGGCGGATCGATCGAACACACCAGCTTATCACGCAGGTCTCTTCTCTTCAGTAGCTGTTCGTCACCATTGTCCAAGTTTTCAGGGACTTTCCAGTCATGTCCTTCCTTTGGCAAACAGTCTAACACGTTCTTCGAGAACGGACGATATTCCACGTCGTGTTCGAGCAACAAAGCCTCCTGTTCTGCGTCCTTGTCTTCGATTTCTCCCAAAGTTCTCACAAAATGACCCTCGGGATACTTGGATGTTGCAGGCCACGAGTCCACAGCAACAACTATTCTCTTGCCAACGAGCTCCTTGGCCCTTCTCGTCCTGATCCGAATTTTAGGCAGAGACCGGTCCATCAGCAGAACAAAACACGACTTGACCGAGTTACCAACCTGGCTCTTGTTGACAGAGTTCGGAGCAACCTGACCAACATACTGTCTCCAACTTCTCTTGACAATTCCAACAACTCTCGCCGTGGGGATCACCTTGGCGTCATCAGAGACATCTCCGTGTGCCTCGGCAGCCTCGCGTGCCAATAGTCTTCTCTCCTGGTCCGTGATAACCACTTCGTTTTCATCCTCATCGCCAACCTCATTCTTGTTGATCGTTTCCTCGTCAACAATCTCGTTGGACGGCTTCTTCCATTTGTCCTTAGGCAGCAGCTCCACAACGACGGAGTCGCCGTTGAACGCCCTGTTCAGGTTCTCGCGCCCCAAAATCAACAGAGGTTTCTTGAATGACGGCACAGAAACCGATCCCTCGAGGAAGTTGTACGACGAAACACTGATATTGCCCTGGTAAAGAGTCCCGTTCTTCACTCCACCCATAAGTCTGGCAGAAGAATAGTAGTCCATGTACTTGATCTCGTTCAAAGTACGCGAGAAATCAGTTGAGACAGGCAGCATGTCCTGTAACTCAATGGAGTTCGGCAAAAGAGACACATAATCGTGCAAAGACATCGACAAAGTGCCTTCGGCCGTGGCCTTTTCGACGTTGGCCCTGTCTCCCGTGAGTAAAATCACGTTTATGTCGCCTTTGAGGTGCTCTGCATAGAATTTAGCACATTTTCTGATCAGACGGTCGTTGTAATCCTGTGCACTTTCCCCTTTCTGTCTTGGAGTGTATGATTCAGCCTTGAATTCGTTGTGGAAAACAACAAACCTCTTTTCCTCGTTCTTGCACAACGTCCGGAGACGCAAGTAGATTGGATAGCTCTTGTTTCGCACTTCTTCCAAAACCGTCTGAGGAATCACAGCGTCATAGAACGCCAGACTGCTCTCCAAAAGATCGATGGCGTTCAGCACCACGTTTGTATCAATCACGAGATAATGTTTACCAATGTTGCTTTTCTTCAGATTCAACGGGTCTTCCGCAAGAATAGGCCTGGAGACTTCACCGTCCGCCTGAGGGCGGTAATATTCCTCACATGCCGTGCACGCAGCCGACGAACAAGGGATGTCGTCTCTCAAATAGTGCTCTCTCACAATCTTGAGGGCACCGCCGTTCCGGGACCGCACAAACACTTTCTGCGTCACCGCCAGCCCCGAGCTGAGTCTCTTTCTCTTTCCCGAGATTTCTGGCATTGTACGGTTATTATTTGTGGAGAAGGATGTGAGAAGAAGAGAACAAAGGGCAATAATTTGTAAGAAAATTTACAAAAAAAAAATAAAAAAATAAAAAAAAATTTAAAGCCTAGCAAAAAGTATTTTTTTAGCAACTGATTTTGACCCACGAAATTTTTTGATCCGGAGTGCTTTAGTGGTAGGTAGAAATTTAGTTCAAAGCCGAAGTAATTTTAAGTAGAATCAAATCCAACATCTTTCTCGTTTTGCGTAAAGTCCATGAGGGCCAGCAGTAGCGGATTGTTAATGTAGAAGAAACGGTAGAGTCTGAGCTCATGTTTCTGCTTCCAAATACTTGAAGCTGGAAGTCTTTCTTGAACTTTGAAGGAAGAAGATACTTGGATTCTGGAGAAAAAAATTCTTGATTAAAAAATGCTTGAACTTCGAAGGAAGACTTTACTGAACCTTAGGGAAAACTACTGGATTTTTGAAGGAAGATTCGACCTGCATTTTGAGAGAAGAAATTCGCGGCTCTAAACCACTGGAATTTTGAAGGAAGAACGGGCCTGCACTTTGAAGGAAGGTTTTTGCGGGCCCAAATCACTGGAATTTTGAAGGAAGAACTGGCCTGCACTTTGAAGGAAGATTTTTGCTGGTACTGATTTCTGAAGGAAGAACAGCTTAGTTTACGAGAATAGATTCTTGAAGAACGAATCAACCAGCAATTTTAAGGAAGTATCTCGGGGGCCCTAAATCACTGGACTTCTGTAAGAAGATTTCACCTGCACTTTGAAGGAAGATTTTTGCGGGTACTGGAATTTTGAAGGAAGTTTTTGGCGGCCCGAAATCACTGGATTTTTGAAGGAAGTTTCGACCTGCACTTTGAAGGAAGAAATTTGTGGGCTGACAGCTGCTGGAAAAAGCGACTATATTTTTGAGAGAAGAAATTTGTGTGCACTGGGATTTTGAAGGAAGGGAACTGTGGGTACTGGGTTCTTGAAGGACGAATTTCGTGGCCCGGACTACTGAATTTCTGAAGAAAACTTTGACCTGCATTTTGAAGGAAGATTTTTGCGGGTACTGGAATCTTGAAGGAAGAAAATTGCTGGCCAAAACTACTGGATTTTTGAAGGAAGAATCGACCAGCACTTTGAAGGAAGAAATTCGCACTGGAATTTTGAAGGAAGAATTGGCCTGCACTTTGAAGGAAGAAATTCGCGGGCCCAAATTACTGGAATTTTGAAGGAAATTTCGGCCTGCATTTTGAAGGAAGAAATTCGCACTGAATTTTTGAAGGAAGAATCAACCTGCATCTTGAAGGAAGAAATTCGCGGCCACTAGATTTTTGAAGGAAGAATTTTGCGGGCTGAAATCACTGGATTTTTGAAGGAAGAATCGGCCTGCATTTTGAAGGAAGAAATTTGCGGCACTAAATCACTGGATTTTTGAAGGAAGAATCGACCTGCACTTTGAAGGAAGATTTTGGCGGGCTCAAATTACTGGATTTTTGAAGGAAGAACTGACCTGCACTTTGAGGGAAGAAATTCGCGGGTACTGGAATTTTGAAGGAAGACTTTCGCGGGCCCAAATTACTGGAATTTTGAAGGAAGAATCGACCTGCACTTTGAAGGAAAAAATTCGCGGGAACTGGAATTTTGAAGGAAGATTTTGGCGGCCCCAAATCACTGGAATTTTGAAGGAAGAATCGACCTGCATTTTGAAGGAAGATTTTCGCGGGCCGAAACTACTGGATTTTTGAAGGAAGTTTCTACCTGCAC
>PPKH03000038.1:0-101086 GCA_003709205.3 Ogataea zsoltii
ACACAGACCCAGCTCAAAGAACTCTCCCTTTTTGCTGGTTGATGAGTGATTTTGTTTTGCTTCTAGCACTTCGTGCAGCGAGTGGAAGGACAAACGACAACATGGCGGAAAACAGAGGAGTCAAGAGGGGTGCCGATGAGTCGGGTACCGCGACGAACGGGATTTCGGAGCTCGATGTCGGCATCACGGAGTATATTTACCGGGGTTCTGGCCGGATCACTGGAAGTTTGAAGCAGCGATACACGGACTTTCTGGTGAACGAGATCGATCTGGCGGGAAATGTTGTTCATTTGACGGACGAGGGGATTCATGTGGATCAGGCGGAGAAATCTGGCAAGATTGAAGAAGAAAGTGAGAAAATCGAGGAAAAAGCTGAGGAAAAAGCTGAGGAAAAAGAGACCGAACAGGACGAGACCGGCTCTCCCAAGCTTTTTGAGGTGACTTCCGAGCAGATGGAACAGCTCTGTGACTTCTTTGGCCAGTCAGACGCACAGAAGATGCTTGAGCTGGCGGGAAACGGCGGGAATGTCGTTACCGAGAAGAGTTTCGACGACAAGGAAGAACGGACCAAGATTCACCATCTTTTGAGAGAGGTGTTTAGAAACCGGGTTGAGGCGATCACCACGGGCGAGAACAAGTTTCAGCTCGGCCTGAAGGTCCGGAGCGAGTCGCGCAAACGGCGCAGAGATCGGACTCCGCACGTGGCTCTGGAACACGATCTTGGCGAGCAAAAGGGGTATTTGGAGCTGGTGATTTACAAGGAAAATAAGGAAACCATGGAGGTTGCTGGTCTTTTGGCCAAGTTTCTGAACATTCCTGTGAAGTGGATCAAGTACGCGGGGACCAAGGATCGTCGTGGGGTGACTGTTCAACGTGCTTCGATCGAGAGAATGTCTGTTGAGCGGGTGAATAACCTCAACAAAGCGTTGAGAGGTGTTAGAATTGGGTGTTTTAAGTACACCGACACGCCGCTGAGACTTGGAGATTTGAAGGGAAACGAGTTCATCATCACGATCAAGGACGTTTGCTCGGAAAACGGGTCTGTTGAGGAGTCTGTTGTGCCTATTTTGGAGTCTCTCAAGACTAATGGGTTTATCAATTACTTTGGAATGCAGCGATTCGGCACGTTTTCGGTCTCCACACACGCTGTTGGGAAGCATCTGTTGCAGACAAACTGGAAGGAGGCTGCAGAGCTGATTTTGAGCGACCAGGAGGTTGTTTTGCCCGACTCGGTGGAGGCCAGAAGGATCTGGAGCAGCACCAAAGATGCCGGATTGGCGTTGAGAAAAATGCCCCGCAAGTGCAGTGCGGAGTTTTCGATTCTGAGCAGACTGGAGAGAACGGAAAAGGAGGCAAACGGCGAGTATTCGGCAAATTCGTACTTCAAAGCCATCATGGGGATCCCGAGAAACCTGCGGATCATGTACGGACATGCGTATCAGTCGTATGTGTGGAACACGGTTGCTTCGCGGAGAATCCAGCTTTTTGGTCTGACGGTTGTGGCGGGCGATCTTGTTCTGATGGACAAGGAGGAAGAGACGGTGGAGAGCGATTTCGAGGAGGACGTGAAGAAAGAGACGTTTTTGCGGGCCCGTGCGGTGACGGCCGCGGAGGTTGAGCAGGGCAAATACAGCATCCACGACGTTGTTCTGCCGACTCCCGGGTTCGATGTGATTTACCCGGAAAACGAGACGCTCAGACAGGTTTACGTGGACGTGATGGCCAGGGACAATCTGGACCCGTTCAAGATGGCTCGACGGGTCAGAGAGTTTTCTCTGGCAGGGTCGTACCGACAGGTGGTGGCCAAGGTGAACAACTTGGAGTATTTTTTCAGACAGTACAAGGACACGGCGGAGCCGCTGGTTCGGACGGATCTGGAGCTGTTGAGAACGGGCGAGAAACAGCAGATTCTGGACGGAACTCCCGGGGCAGAGAACACGGCATTGATTCTCAAGTTGCAACTGGGCGTCTCGACGTATGCTACGATGGCTCTTCGGGAGCTGATGGTTGGCGACACGTCGAGATACGGCGATGTTGTTGGGCTGAAGAAGAGAAAGGAAACCGAGGAGCCGGAGAAGACGGAGAAGACGGAGAAAAATTAGTGTTGTATTCTATATAAAATGACTGAGTTTAAAAATGTTCGCATTATTAAAAAAGGGATGAAAAAAAAAGGGCAGCTGATCCTACTTTTTTTTTTTTTTTCTCGACGGCTAATTTTTATCCCCTTTTTATCCCTTTCTCCTCTCCTTCTTTTCCGTCTCCCAGAGATATTATTTGCTTGCTATTCACCTTTGCTACATTGCTACACTAACCAACCATTGCTCGTGCCACCGCTATCCCCTCCACTGAGCGTTCCACCATGTTACGCCAGATATCTCTCGCGGAAGACGTGGCTGCCGTGCACCCGCTCATGACGAGCAACACGTCCAACTCGGTGCGTGTGAGCAAGTCCAGACTTCCGTCGCTGTCGTCGCTGCTCGGGTCCGCGGAAAACGCCAAGGACGAGAAGATCGGGTTCCGAAGACTCGCCAAAAGTCTGCTTCTGAGCGACTCCAACAGCAAGGGCGGCGCCAGCAAGGGCAGCGACGTGCCTGTCGACGAGCCCGTGGCTGCCAACGGCGGCCGTGACGACGACAGAGACTCGTTGCGCTACTACGAGACCGCGAAAAACTACTCGCTCTCGTCGTCCAAGCTGCTCAACCGCAAACTCAGAACCGACATGCGCACCAACAACTCCAGACAGAGCCAGACCACCCGCGCACAGCAGGTTGCCAGCAAGGATTCCGACGACAAGGACGACAACCTGTTGGCCCGGCTCATGGAGGCCAACATGAAGCTCCGCAACGACACGGGCCAGACGGGGCAGACGGGCCAAACAAGCCAGGCCGGCCAGGCCGGCCTGGGCTCTCGAAACGGCATGGCCACCCGGGACTCTGAACACGACGGTGCTACCGAAACCAACGGCGGCCACCGCGCAGAGTCGCGCGGGTCCGAGTCCACACGACAGCCCGCGGGCGGCCACAGAAAGACCGGCAGCGGCCACGGCGACAACAAACCGCTCCAGATGAACGACAATATCGTCAACACGACGTTTTCCGTGGACAGAAAACTGGCCAAAGACGGCGTTGTTCTGGAACACTCGCGCGAGTCCCGTGTGGTGATGTTGTCCAACATCCACCAAAACACAAGTCTCACCAGCATCATGAGCCAGGTCCACGGCGGACCGCTCGAAAAGATCCGGCTGCTCAACAAAACCAGTCTGCAGGAAACCAGCGGCTACGACCTGGGACGGCCCATCGAATGGGACGAAACCGTGATGCATCTGTACTTCCACAAGAGCGAGGACGCTCTCAAGTTCATGGATTATGCGTCCACCGGGATGTTCATCGTCAACGGCTACCATCTGCATCCGTCGTGGGTTCTCAACACGGAGCCCGAGCCCGAAGAAGGCGGCACTCTCGAGCTGATGGGCTCGTCCGAGAGCGCACGACGGGTCCTGGTGCTGAAGAAGCCGATCCTTGCGAAATCCAAACTCAACAGCCACATGGCGGCATCCGAGAAAAAACGCCCGAGCTATCCGGACCCGATCATCAACTATTCCGAGGATTTCGACGTGAACGCCATCAAAAAGGACTTTATCCAGTTCGGCCCCATCGTGGAGATCCTGCCTGTGGTGTCGCGCAAACTGTGTTTTGCCGTGCAGTATTTCGACGTCCAATCGGCCATCACCGCCAAACACATGATCCAATCCAAGACCGAAACCGGCGCCGGATCAATGGCTGCAAAGTACAAGGACTGGTACATCTGGTACGGTCGTGACCCGAGCGATAAGGCTGCTCTTATCGTCTAGCAAAAAAAAAAAAAAAATTGTTTAAATGCTCCTCGGGTTACCCCAGCTACCAATTTTTTTTTTCTTAGCTTCCCCGGGTTCCGGGCTGTGTTAAAAGATTAAATTTTTCACTCAGACATTTTTTTTTCTCTCTCTCTCTCTATCTCACAATCTCTCCCTCTCGGAGGGGTTTGTCTTTAAATAGGATCCAATCCATGGCACAGAACACATCCAGTCATGTTTTGTAGGACACTTGGAGCTGAATTCGGCTGTCGCGGCGGTCTGACACGGCCGTCGACCCGTCTTTTGCACAGTCAGCAGCCGGACGAGACCCCAGCGCTCAACCTAGCCCTGACGGTTGCTCCGTTGAATCTGCTGGTTTCCAAGGCTGTTGTTGCCAAACAAGTTGCGCTCGAGAAGCCCGAGTCGTCGTGGAACTCCGCGGTAGTCACATACCGCCTCGCCAAGAACTACCTGCGGTTTTTCAAGGCCGGTCTTTTGGGGATCTGGAACAGCCACCGCGTGCTGCAAAAGACCGTTTACAACGGCCAACGGTTTCTGATTGTGAACGGACTTGGCGCCAACGACCGTGCCACGGGCGACAGTGGTGACCGCACACAGCCGCTGGGCCGTGCTCGTCTGGATACCGTTGTTGACGAGCTGGCCACTGCGGTGAAATGCTTTGAGAACCAGTACGCGGCCGCGGGAAAGAAAATTTGGCAGCAGCCGGAACCGGCCGACAGAATCCGGCTTTCTCGCGGCGAATTCCAGCTCATGTTGCGCGACCGCCGCGATTGGCCTCTGTTGCCGCTGTTTGGGCTTCTTTTTGCGCTGTTCGAGGAGTTTGCCGTGGGTTTGTGCTATCTAGTTCCGTCGCTCACGCCGTCGACGTGTGTTTTTCCCGGGCTGATGCCCCGGTATTTTTCGCGCGCGGTTCGTGCGCAGCGCGCGCTGCGCGAAATTCGCGCCGGCCGCACGGCCGCCGCCGTGGCCGCCGAGAACGCGTACTCGATCACGGCCGAGGAATTGCACCACACGGCGGATTTTCTGCGGCTGGCCCCGCTGGGGAAATTTTTACTGAGCGAGGAAAGACTCCGCCAGCTGCTGTTGCAGAGATACAAGGAGGTGTTGGTGGACGATTATCTGCTGTTGCGGGACGGCGGCGTGGAAAAACTGGACAAGTTGGAGCTGTGGAAGAGTTGTCTGGACCGCGGGCTGGTGGACTACGAGCAGCTTGTGCAACAGGCGCGCGAGCACGGACTCGGACTGTACGAGGCGCTGGACGAGACGGCTCTTCGGGAGCGGCTGCGTGCGTTCATGCGGCAGCCGGGCGAGGCAGGAAAGATGGGTTCGTTTGTGACCGCGGGGGGTGGTTTGGCCGAGTGAGATGTTTACTTGTAGATAGATAGATATTGTTTCAAATTTGACGTCAAGGTAGAGCCAACACACGGCTTGCGATTTGCCCGGTTCCGGGCAGGACAGCCGCACGGGCCGCGAAAACGCAAAAAAAAAAAAAAATAAAATAAAAAAACCGTTTACCGGCCGCGAAACGGGAACTTGAGCATAAAGAACGCGCGCGGCTTGGCAACGGGAGAAGAGGCAGTAGAAGACGGGAGTCAGGAGGGAGTCAGGCGGGAACGATTGTGGCGCGAAACGGACGTTTGTAATGAGAACCGTTTTGTTTTGCTCTTTACTCTGTAGGCTCTGGATCTGTTTGCAGTGTCCGCTTCGCCCGCTTCGCTCGTCTCGCTCGTCTCGCGCGCTCCGCCCCTCCCGCGGGCTCCAGACTCGCGCAGGATTTTGCCGGTGCACGGATGTCGGCCGCGCGGAACATCTGGAAACTTTCAGCAAATAAAACAAACTCATCAGTCATGAGGGGTAAACAGCGCTCGTTTATCCAGCACCACCACGTACGCTGTGCACCACACACCACCACAAAGCCCCAGCACACGTCTTTGTCACCGCATTGCGACCTGTTTATCGGCCCCACGCACGCCGACCACCGCAACTTTTCCCGCAAGACGACCCACTATTTACACGGTGAGGCAATAGATGGCCCCTTCCCACAAGCTATAGAAACACATACAGCGCAGCAATGCCCACGCGGTTCAGCTCGTTGGCCAATCTGGCCCACAAACACCACGACGACCACCACAATCGGGTGAGTCCGGCCTCGTCAAACGTGTCCAGCACGACAATGAACCACTCGGGCAGCTCGAGAAGGTCGTTTTTCGGCCGTTCTGGGGGCAAATCGCCGTCGTCGGACTCGCTGGCGCACGAGGAGCACTCCGGCGTGTCGCGTCCGGCGTCTCCGCACTACCAGCAGACCCCACACCTTCCGGCGGCGGGCTCGGGCGTGGAATCGCGTCCTCTTCCGCAGCGAAACTCGTCGATGGTGCATCTGAAACGGTTCTTTCGGCCGTCCAAACGCCACGATCTGAGCCAATTGAGTCTCTCGAGCTCGGCGTCCGCGTCGCGCGACCGCACGCACACGGGAACGTCGTCCAAGGACGTTTCGCCGCGCGTCTCGCACAGCGAGATCTCCACGCCAACGTTCACGCACGACGCCAACAACAACATGATTGTCAAGACCGACCCGCGGTTCTGGGACGATCTCGAGGGCTCGCTCACCAAGAAGTACGGCAAGTTGGGCAAGGTTCTGGGCTCGGGAGCGGGCGGGTCTGTGCGGCTGCTCGTGCGAGAGAGCGACGGCGTGACGTTTGCCGTCAAGGAGTTTGTCCCGCGCAGACCCAACGAGAGCGTCAAGGAGTACGCGCGCAAGTGCACCGCGGAGTTCTGCATCGGCAGCACGTTGCACCATCCAAATATCATCAAGACTCTCGACATCATCAGCGAACACAACCAGTATTTCGAGGTGATGGAGTACGCTCCAATCGACTTTTTCGGTGTCGTTATGGCCGGAAAGATGTCGAGATCCGAGATCAATTGCTTTCTCAAACAGATCACGCTCGGAGTGCAGTATCTGCACTCTGTGGGACTCGCCCACCGCGATCTCAAGCTGGACAATTGCGTTGTGACCGAGAAGGGCATCATCAAACTGATTGATTTCGGGTCTGCCGTCGTCTTCAAGTATCCGTTTGAGGACGAGATCGTTCAGGCACACGGAATCGTCGGGTCCGACCCCTATCTGGCTCCCGAAGTGCTCACACACACCGACAGTTACGACCCACAACTCGTCGACATATGGTCCATCGGAATCATCTACTGCTGCATGACGCTCAGAAGGTTCCCCTGGAAGGCTCCGAAGCCCGAGGACCCGAGCTTTTCGCTGTATTGCAAGGAGGACGACGTTCCGCACGACTACGAGGCCAGCGCGAAGCACCACAAGGAGCTGTTGCTCGAGCGCAAACGCAAGCTTCTGGAGCAGCAGGAGCGCGAGCAACAGGAGAAACACGAGCGCGAGCTGCGACTGAAGGAGGACAAGGAGAACAACGTTGGAAACGTCGAGGAATCCGTCCCAACAGCTCCCGCAGAGCCTTCCACGGCATTGGCCGCGGCCCCTGCGGACGACGTCGCCGAGAAGGTGGAGAAACTCAGACTGGACGAGCTGCCCCGCGACGAGATGCCGCCGGATTTCGACATGAGCCAGCTACCAGACCCGTCGATGATCGCTGTGGATCCGCGTCGGCCTGCTCCCGCAGCTGCGCCACACGTGTCACACGTGGCGCAGGGTGTGGCGCAGTCGACTGAGAACGGAGAGGCGTCGAACGAGGCCGTGGGCAACTCTGCGGACGTTTCTGCTCAGGAACAGACTCCGACGCCGGCCCCTGCACAGAAGGAGAGTGCTGCGAACACCAGCACCTCGGACAAGCCCGAACGGCGCACCACCGCCAACACACGTCCGCACAGACAGATCCACGGTCCGTACCGACTGATGCGACTGCTTCCGCACGCGGCTCGGCCGGTGATCTCGAAAATGCTGCTTGTTGACCCGGCACGCCGTGCCACGATGAAGGACATCTTTGAGGACGAGTGGTTCTCGGAGATCCGCTACTGCACGGTGGACGAGCGCGGCAACACTGTGAACGACCCGGGACACAAGCATAATCTGGAGTGTTAGGAGAGAGGAGCCACCACAAAGCTAGGTAATTATATATTTTGGTGTAATACACGTTATGGAAAAGGACGGTGTAGTGGAGACGAGGCGCACGGGAGACAGAGATGTCTCTGACAGAATTTGTAATACTGCGTCGATCGACGCGTCGAGTTTTTTTTTTTTTTTGTTTTTTTCCTACTTTTATTTATTTATTTTTCTTTTGTATCCATCTTGATTTTTTCATCGCGTTGATAAACATCCTTTGTTCCCTCTTGACTGTTGTCTCTCCACCCCCGCCATGACCACCTCCCTGTTGAACGCGCGCCAGACACAGGAGCTCCACAAGGCGTTGGTGCAGTATCTGTTGCCGCTGTTTAGCGGCACGGACGACGAAAAAACCCTGTTGGAGATCTCGAGCCGGCTGATCCAGACCGAGTCTGCGGCCCAACTCCAGGCCGTCACGGCGTCAATTCCCAGCAATTACCTCGAGAAGAAGTGGACAACGGTTGTTAGGCTGCAGAAGAAGATCCACGACCTCGAGAAGGAGATCGGCGAGTACAAGGAGCTCGTCGAGAGCTATTCGGAGCTGCTCGAGCAGGCTGGGGGCAACGAATCACGTCGAAACAAGCTGGAATGGCTGCCGTCCCGCACGAAAAACGTGCTGAAATTGCACCATTCGCCTGTTACGGCGGTGGCGGTTCATCCGTTTGAGCCGATTCTCGCCACAGGGTCCCAGGACGGCCACATTGCCATCTGGAACCTGCTCGATCTGTCGGAGCCCGAACGGGTCATCAAGAACGCACACACGCGGTCGGTGAACGATTTGGTTTTCCAGTCGTCGGAGATCGCATTGGACACGGAAAAATCGGTATTTTTGGCGTCCTGTTCGTCCGATCTGCTCATAAAACTGTGGGATTTCCGTACCGCCCGCGCGGTCCGTGTGCTAACGGGCCACGACCACGTGGTTTCGAGCATCAAGTTCGACCCGACCAACCAAACACAGCTTGTCAGCTGTTCGCGCGACCAGACGGTCCGGGTCTGGGACGTGGTTTCCGGCTGGTGTCTGCGCACGATCCGCGGACACTCGGACTGGGTGCGAAGTGTTGATCTCAGCAGCACGGGAGAGTACCTTTTGAGCTGTTCAAACGACCAGTCTGTCCGTGTGACACACGTCACCACGGGAAACGGAATCTCGCTGTGTCTGGGACATCAACAGGTGGTTGAGGACGCCATTTTCCTGCCGGAAACCTGCAACGAATACCTCGACAAGACTGTGGAAACCGCCGAAAATTACGCCGAACTCGGCTACAAATACTGCGTGAGCGGCGGCAGAGACTGCATGCTCAAGATCTGGCTGGTGAGCGTGCCGGATCTGTCGAATCCGGCCCGTCCGGCGCCGTCCAGAAACCCCAAGGCCCGTCTCGTGTACGAGACCCAGGCCCATTCTTCGTGGATTCGGTCGCTGGCCATCCATCCGAACGGCTACTATCTGGTGAGCTGTTCCGACGACAAATTGATCAAGATCTGGGACCTTCGGACGCTGCAAAACGGCGAGCTCCGACTGGCTGTCGAGCTCAAGGGACACGAGAATTTCGTCAACGTTGTTCGGTTTGCCGGGGTTGTTCGTGGCGAGGAAGCCAAGACAAACCAGACAAACCAGACAAACCAGACAAACAAACTAGCTTTGGAGGCCGGGATCCGCTGCTATTTGGTCAGCGGAGGCGCCGACAATATGGCCCGGGTCTGGACATAACAATGCTACAGATGCAAGAAAACTTCGCTGATGTCAATTTATCCCACTGGGTCTCTAAACATGTCTCATTCGCGCGTGTGCTGGCGGACAATGGTGCGTTCCAGCTCTCCCCAGTACACGCTGGCACATCTTTTGCTGCAAAATCTGCGCTTGACGGGCATCTCTATGGCGTCTTTGAAGTCCCACCATTCCATCAACTCTGCAACACTCTCGACACAGACTGCAGAACAGTATCCACACGTCTCGCCGTTGTTTCCGTGGATCAGGGCCTTGATTGCCAGTCGATAAACCCTTTCTGGGGCCGTTTGTTTCCAGCGCAGCAGCTCCGATTGCGAGATCAAGTACCGCGAGATGGTCCGCAGAGCGAGCTCCGTCAGGGTCGGCGTCCAGGTGGTTTTGTTCTTGATATGAGTCTGTTCCGCAGACGTGGAGCAGGCCGCGGTCTGGATCTCTGTGTCTCTCTCCTGCAACGTGGACAGGTTGCGGGCCAACTTGATGGCGTTCAGAGCCGACCGACTCACCTGTTTGTTCTTGGTGGTCCAATGCAACTGTCCCACGAACCGCAGCGTCGTGTCGGATCGGTCGCCACAGGTCGGGGATTGGACCTCGAAAACCACGTCGCGGTCACGTGACTCGATCAACGGGTTGGGCCGGATTCTAAGGGTGTTGAGTCCCGTTAGATTGAGGATGTTGTGCGGGAGAAACTTGATCTTGTTGTTGGACAAGTTGAGCGACTTGAGACTGCGCAGACTCTCGATCATTCCGGGGACCCGCGCGATCTTGTTTCCCCTGAGAGCGAGAACCTCGAGGCCGTCGATCTCGAATATCCGCGGCGTGAGCGACCGCAGCTGGTTTTTCGACGCATGCAGATGCAGAATCGGCTTGATGATCCCTTGCGGACCGTAAACGACGAGGTTTTTGAAGTCGGCAATCTGTTCGGGCAGACAGCTGAGCCCGAGCTCCTCGAGTTCGAGTGTGTAGACACGGTTATTTTCGTCTGTTTCGCGGTCAAAAAGACCCGTTATAATTTCTGTTGCGGTGGAGGTGGATTTGTCCGAGTTTTTCACCACAAAGAACGTTGGATCATCGTACAAACTCGGTCTGTAGCCCTCGGGAAACGTTGCGTCTTGCAACAAAACTCCGTACACACGTCCGTCGCGGTCGAGAGCGAGCTCTTCTAGCGGACCCGTGTCTGAAAATGGCAGAAAAGACGGCAATTTCTGTCTCTTTCTGATCGGCTCCACGAGCGTGGAAGAGTTCCGGGATAACGAGTGGTTTTTCTGCGACAGATCGACCAGAGTCGATTGTGATTGGGCAAAGATCGGCGGCGACGAAGGGATCCCGCTCGTGTGATAATTCACGTCGTCTTCGTCGAAATCCTGCTGCGGAACGGGAGAACTTGTCATGGCCCCTAGCGACATCTGCGAGCCCGTTGAGGGGACAACCGTGGTGTACGGAACAAACGACGACGAGCTGGTCAGACCGGCGATGTCCGACGTGTTCGAGTTGGTTCGCCGCTTGTTTGCACGAGAACCGTACCCGAAAAAATCGTCGCTGTACAGAGCCGTCTCGTCCTCGGGACGAGACACGGGAGCCGGCTTCACGAACGTGTCGTCATTGGCCGGCGCTCGGTACAATTGGCTTCCCGAGCTCTCTTGCGAGCGGGAATTGTCGTACGACAACGGAAGCAGCGGGTTCATTGGCGGTTTTGCAGGACGGGATATGGATTTTGCGGGCACGAAACGTTTTTCTTCACTGACGCGTTTGATTTATTGCAGGTGAAAAAAATGTGTGTTCACTGCCTGGAAAAAAAAAAATTCAAAAAAAAAAAAAAAAAAAAAAAATTCCCACGGTCACGTGACCGACAGGTTTCTGTGAAAAATCGTGTAGCTGCAGGCTCCCGCAACGCAGCTACAACGGCTCATACTGAGATCGATATATCTAGGTATTATAATGTGTACAGAAACGAGGACCTCTCTGGCCATGAATTAGAAAATGCACTGCACCGTAGCAACTAGCAGAAACCCGGATAATTGTCGTTTAGCAAATGGTTGCTCGACGAGCGTTAATGAATGATCTGAGCTGACAAGCTGGACTCAGATTTCAACCACCTTGGGCTTGGTGAAAATCATAGCACATGTGAGTCTTCGTTGGTGTCTGTGGCCCATTTCGAGCGGGTTTTGGTTGCCCTCGCTCCGCGAACGATGGTGTCTTGGAGCGCAGATTTTGTTCTCTTTTTCAAAGCGACTGAACGAGGGTTTTCGCTGGCTATCGATTCTGTTTTCCAGATCGCTGAAAGCGTCGTACGACGTTATCTCCGGCGACTCGTCCTCGGAACTGGAGTCCAGCTCCTCGATCAACGGGTCCTCCCAGTCGTCGAAATTGAAGTCGTTGTCGTCGTTTCGGAGCACGGGACACGAAACGGCTCTTTTCTCCCTCAATTGCGGCCGCTGTAAGTTTTGCTCGCAAATATTCGAAACGGTGTGTCGTTTTTTGTAGTACACCAACGAGCCAATCAGCGGTCGCGTCCCTGCAGACTGGCACGGAAGGCTGCGGGGAACACGGGATCCCACATTCTGGTCAACAGCATCCTTGTCTGTGTCGGGATCGCGAATCTCCAACGAGTATCGATTGTGGGACATAGCTGTAGTGAGAACGACCAACCAATTTAAAATAGCTAGCAATAATTAATTTTTAACACACAATCCATTGAAAAGTGGCCCTATATATCCCTTATCTCGTCCGGATCCACCGCAAACGCATGGTGAACAAGTTTCGGCATGTTATTGTTTCTTATACTGTGAAGCTTGCTTGCACACTACTGCAAATCTAAAACCCGCAGGATTTGGGGGCAAGCAATCACCCCACAAAATTATCCCTTATGCGGCTCAGAGAAAAAAAAAAACCGGGGAACAGAGAAATCCCCGGAACATACTGACAGGAGTTGCTCGAGATGACAAGGCAGATCAGGACGAATGTGGGGTTATTTCGAGAGCGGGCCAGAATCCAGGAGGTCTCGACCAGGAACGACGGTGAAAGTGGAAAGACACTCGGTCAAAACCGGGGGGAATTCCAGCTATGGAGCTGGGATCCCTGCTGCAGCGATCAGCCCCTATCCGCAGAAAATCTACTCCTCACACCACCGATCTCTGGGATGAGCAAAAAAAATAATTAGTAGCACCGGTTGGTTTCGATCCAACGACATCAGGGTTATGAGCCCTGCGCGCTTCCACTGCGCCACGGTGCTAGAATTGAGAAAATAAAAGGGGCCCAGTGACTATGTGCACCAGATCGCGACATGTTTTCTGGTCCGAACATCTGGTGATAAAACTCCAAGCCAAACTAATATTTCTCTCTACTTCCAGCAAAACGTGCTGATCTCCGGAGAATTTCTGGCTTCCATGTGGCTGTAGCGGTAGCTGGGGGGCGGTGCAAAAGTTTCTGTGCATGGGACCCGGAGTTGGAAGAAAAAAAAACGGCACACACACACATAGTTCCACCAGTTGACCGTACACAACGTGGCCAATTACCCCGACATACTCGCCACTTGAACTCGTTCTCCCTTCCCAAACACCGTCCCAAATCCAACGATAAGCTCCTCTTTCTGCTGCCCCCTTTCCTAGCCCAAATTCTTCTGTCTTTTGTCGTCTGTGTTTACATATTTCCCAATCCGGTAAGAGACGTGCAGAAACTTTTTTGGAACACGACTTTTCATGGCTCATCACCTAACGTCAAATTGACACCATTGAGCTCACTGGTCGGCCAAAGCGATCGCAGAGCATCCTGAGATACAGAAACAATCCAACTTTTCCAGCCGTCCGTTCTTTTCCCCCCAAAAAGCCTGTTTTCCCCGATTTTTCACCTTCTTTACCTCGTCCTTTTTAACATGCCAAGATGAACCGAAGAACACAGACATCTCTACGAGGGCTTTTGACACTGCCTGCGCTCGCCATCGGGGCAATGGGTACGATCCTGAACCCATCCACCATCTCCCACCCAACAATCTCCGAGGATCTGTTTTTGATGGGAAATTTCGATGCTTTTTCTAGCTACACCAGCACAGACAAGTACAATCTCTCCAGCACGCCGTCGCATTGGGGCGTGTACGCATTTTCAGACAGCAACGACACAATTGTGGAGCTCTCCACGTCATTATCAACACTTCCCTCGCGGTTATACGAGTTCCAGGACTCGTTTATCGCACTTATTGACGGAAAACCCTTGATTTTCAACACTTCAAACAACAGTTTTTCTGAAGTTCCCGGCTGGAACAACGTCTCGGGGACGGTAAAAACCGCCCTGGTTGATAACGACACTTCGGTGGTTTATTTTGGAGGAGATTTGCGCTACAATAACACAAATGGTGTGGTGATTTACGACTACGACACAGAAGAGCTCAATTCCACGCCATTTGAAGGGTTCAGAAACTCCAACAACACCAATTCCGCCGCTGTTGTTCGTTCGATCGTCAAGACAAACTCCTCGGTGTTGTTTGCCGGCCATTTCGACTCGCTTGGTTCCTCCCATCTGGCTACCAACATCTCTACACCAGTTGATCCCGACCAGCTTGTTTCTCTCAAATATGCCACCATCTCGGCAGAAAACTCTGCTGCCGACTCCGATCCTTCGAGCATTCGGTGTCCGGACTCGGAGAACTCCGAGTGGTCTCTGGAGGACAATTCGCTCGGTTCTTGGACTGCATCGTTGCCAAATGCGGTTTCTCCGTCCAAACTTCGACTTTACAATTCTGGAGTCGAACAGTTCCGAGTCATTACCCAGCCAGCTAACGGAATTATGAACCTTTCCTATGTGGATCCAAAGACGTTGGAGATCAGCTACTGTGACGCTTGGTGTCCGCTTCTACGGAACTCCGACCTGCCCAACTCCAGTTACTCCGTCCAGAGCGAAAACAGGGACGGATATCTTGGATTCGGCCCCAACTACCAGGAGTTCGAGTTCTACAACTCGCTTCTGGTTGACTCTGTCACTGTCGAGGTTCTGAGCTATTACGGCAACCACGCCTCGTTGAAAGGGTTTGAGTTGTATCAGTTTGGAGCAACGATATATTCGAACGATACGCTGAACGAGCCCGGATGTGGGGTCGAGAAAAGATCCTCCGTTTCCAGTTTGGGCGACGTTGATTGGACAGACTCCGGAAACGGATATCTGACGACAACGGTGGCCGCAAACGAGATTTCATCCGATCTGGGAATGCAATTCAACGCCAATTTGTCCACCGCAGGGACGTATTCGGTGTATCTTTACACTCCAGGTTGTTCCACCGACAACTCGTGCTCTTCCCGTGGAATTGTGAACGCATCTTTCTACGACGGAGACGGAAACTTGTTGGCTTCGCAGCTCGTTTACCAGACAAACGAGCAGGAGAAATACGACATCATCTACGACGGATATGTTGGCACAGGAAACAGCGATCCGAAACTGACAGTGACGTTTGAGTCGGCAATCGACAGCGAAAACGTCGTTTTTGTCGCCGATAACGTCTACATCGATTTTGTCAGCGTTGAAAAGGTTCAAAACAGCACAGAATCGGTCCCGTTGAACGGAATTTTCGAGTTTTCTTTGGGAAATTTCACCGAATATGAGAACGGAAATTTGGACAATCCTGTTGGAAATTCCACAATCAACCAATTGGGACTCGAATATTTGCCCGAGAATGCCACTGTCGAGTCGCTGTATCTCGACGGATCCACTCTTTATCTGGCAGCACAGGACCTAATTCGGGTCGATCTGGGAAAATACAACGAGACAGAACAACAGGAGACCGTCGAAAACGTTGATCTGATCACCACCAATGACAACATCACCGCACTCGTCTACTACGACGAACTAGTTCTGCTTGGAAACGACACAGAGGTTGTTTCTGACGACTCCGTGGAATCTCTTGGGTTTTCTTCGTCTCTTTCGACCGCTTTTTCATACAATCATACAGATTATGCGGCGTTTTCAAACGGTTCTTCCATCAAACTGTACGACAGAACCTCCAAAAAATGGACGAATTCGACCCAGACTCTCTCGCTCAACATTTCTCAGGCAATTGATTCCAACAACGTCACCTACGGTTTTGGAAAAGCCGTTAAACTGGACAATCAGGCCGATAGTTTGATCGCCATGGCTGGGAAAACGTCTGGAAATAAGAAACTGTCTCTGGCATCGAACTTGAACGTTTCGTCCGTTGACGGAGAAATCCTGACCGGTGTCTACATCCAGAATAAAACCGTCGCTCTCGGTGGAAATTTCCGTGTTGGTAGCCACCAAAACTTTGTGATTTTCGACTCGGAAAAAAGCTCGGATATCCCAGGACTAAACTTCTCGTCAACGGTCACGTCTCTGTTCTCCTACAACGACACAATCCATGCCGTTTTCAACGGATCAGCCTCCGCCAACGGAACGACTGTGAATAACCTCGTCTCCTACAACCTCACCGAGAAAAAAACCGTTTTTCTCGACAAGAAACTGTCATCTGGAAGCATCAACTCCTTGAGCTACGACCCTCTGAGCCAAAACCTGTTGGTTGCAGGCAATTTCTCGTCGGATTGCAGCGTTTTCTGCGCATTTTCCGCATCAAATCGTACGCTTTACAATCCCTTAGTGGATCAGACCGTTTCTGGCGAAATCAACGACATGCAACCACTCTCAAACAACACGGTAGCCGTGGCTGGAAAATTCTCCATCCACGACAAAACGGCGTATCTTGGATACTATCATTACGACAAGCGTTCGATCACGCTCTCGGACGTTTCTTTGCCAGAATCCGTCCAAAAACTCCAGATGTCCAACGGGACAATCGTCGCAATGGGTCGCTCGTTCGTCGGCTACGTCGACGACTCCAAACTCCGTCGCATCGACTCTTTGCTAAAAAACTCCACATTCACCGACATCGCACTTGTTTCGTCCACAAACGGAACCCAATTGCTTCTTCTCACCGGAAAACTCGCTCTTTCCGGCTACGGAACCGTGGACTCGGCCGTTTACGACGGAGACTCGTGGAAACCTCTACACGTTGTGGCCAAAAACCGCGAGGCTAATGACGCGACAATCAACGGGTTTATTCGTCAAACAGCGTCGCCAACTGCTACCACAACAACGACAACATCCACGCCGTCTTCCACGGCCTCTTCAACACCAACTTCGTCGCCGTCCGCAAAAAAATCGCAGCCTAAATATTTCAGCACAGGACAGGTCGTCGGGGTCGGTTGCGCATTGTCGCTCGCTACAATGCTTCTTCTCACAACCCTGGGCGCCGGCCTCTACTACGCAAGCAGCAGAGGAACCTCGATGGCCCCGCTGGAGTCGAGAGTCGGCGAGGACAAAATGATGCAGGTGGTTCCGCCCGACCAGGTGATGGACAACATCCACCAGGCAAAACAGGGGATATAAAAGCACATCACATCGCGTAATACCTTTCAGTTCTCTAGCACATAATGCATTTTTGAAATATGATTTAATCAGCTGCTACCATCTTGCATAAAAAGATCGAGTATAATCGACGCGTCGTCGTCGACGCGTCGATCTGACTTTTTTTTTTTTCTCCTTGTCTTTTCCTCTTGTTAAAATAAACAAAATGATTCCCACCTGTGATGTTTCCCCTTTTTCCCATAATCACCCCAATTGCCTCATTTTTTGCCCCTGGAATGACTCTCTCCGTGGATGGAGCGTTTCCGCAAATCCGATCAAAGTTCAATGAACGGGTTTTTGGGCTGTTCGAGCCCGATCTACGCGGCCCTCCAGCGCTCGTTTGCAAACAGCTAATCATACAGAACTACTGTCCCAAAATCTCGGTCATCTCCACAGACAATTCCAATGAGCTTGCCCGCAAGCTCGGGTTTGCAAGCTTTTTGAAGCTGCTCAATTATCTCGAACAGTCACTCATCGACGAAGATCTGGGCACCTCCAAGCTGACGGTCCGGTTCGTCAGGCCCATCCTGGATCAGCTCAAAGAGCAGGAGGCTCTTCTGGAAGGTCGGCGCGGAAGCGTCGGTTCTGGAGGAGTCACAGGCGGACCAGAATCGCAGAGGTTTGCTTCCACAGAGCTCTATGACCTTACTGCATTGGACAATCTAGTGAACGACCACATCAAAAGTGTCGATTCTATACTCAAAAAGACCGATTTCATCAAAAATGGCGGCACAGACGACGAACTGCTGGACGTGACGTTGCTACAGAACTCCACGTATCTTAAATTGCTTGTCAAGCTGATATCGTCAACCACGATCTCGTCTTTCGAGTTCTTCAACCACCCCATAATACAGATGTTTGCGGTTTCTTCGAGCGACACCTTCCACACGGTCAAACAGCTGCTCGCATCGTGGAAAAATGCCTCGTATCCGAGCTGGCTCGACATCGAAACCGTTCTGGAACTGGTTTTGATCGTGGTGGATTCTGAGGAGCCGGAGGAACTGCAAAAGGGACTTCGTTTGCAGGAGGACCTGAAGCTTGAGATGGGTATCAAGAGCGTGATAATGCCGCTATATTTGCCCAAGGGAGACGATGGCGAGATGGTGACGCTGTTGCCCCCTGTTTTCACCCAGGTCGGTGAAGATCTCACAACTTTGGACTCCTCTTCGATCGCAATCCCCCAGAAAACATACAGCACCTTGATCGGCCAGATACAGGACATTATGTACAAACAGATGGTACCATACATGGAGAAGAAAATCCGTCTGTGGACCGAAGAGATCGTGACGCCCAGAAAGAGTTTCACTGGAAGACTGTTTAACGCAGGAAAGAAGTGGAGTTCAACGTCGCAGAAACGGTCATTTTTTTCGTTTGGCTCTGCAAGCGAAAAGGCAGAAGAAGTTTCCGAGACTTTGTCGAACTCCTACAACGCCAAAGACGGCTACTACCACGCAAACACTCCAGAAATGATGATACGAAGACTGGCAGATTGGAGCTTCATGCTCCGCGATTACAAACACTCTTACACGACCTACGAGCTTGTGAAAAAGGACTTTTTGAACGACAAGGCATACAGTTATTTGGCATCGTTACAAGAATTCATGATGATCTCATTGCTGGTTGGAGCAAGCAACAAACTCAATCCTCTGGAAAAGAGCTCGGCTAATCTCAACTCCAGCGGAATAACGTCCAAGATCATCACGGATGTGGTGAATCCGCTACTGGACTCGTCCTACTACTCTTATTTGTCGCGCTGCAATCTCAAGACGTACACAATCAGACTGACGTTGATCATTGCCGAGCTGTTTCTCGTGCTGGGCCAATCGGCAGCGGCAATTCTGGCCTCCTCGTCTGCCCCAAACAGCACGATTTATCCAGACATCTATTTTAACGAGTCGCTGAGACTATTCAAGAAGATCATTGACTCGAGACTTTTAGAAAGCAGTCCCAATGCCAAACTGATGGAGAGAGTCGCGTATATCTACTACAACTACGACAAACCAAAAACCAATGCAGGAAGACCACCCAAGAAGTCCTATTACGAGACCAACAACCCGGACAAGCTCACCAAGCCAGACATGTGCACCTACGGCCGTTCTCGGGACAGAAAGTCTGTTTTATGGCTGCTTTTGGCAGCAAAAGAGCTCGATCCGATCTCCAAACCCGTTCAGGTAAAAATTTTGGTGCGGACTATAGAGGAATCTTTGAAGGACCCACTGGACACGGACGAAACGGGCCTGGTGTGGCTCTACAGAGAGCAGGGATTGCTGGCCAAATTGAAAAAAAATCTCGAATAGAGTGGCACAGTTGGAAAAAAAAAAATGACGCCGCGTCCACGCCCCATTTCGCATATTTTTTCCTGGTGTCGAGATTTTGATTTCGACGAAAAATTGAGATCCAAACAACAAAGTTGGCGACATCAGAACGGAACGATTAAGCAATTAACGTTTTTCCAGACATGTCGAACAAGGTGTTTGGAGCAAGAGTGAAGAACGTGATTTCGGCCGACACCCTGGTGCTGGTTCCGATCAATGGACCAACGAGCAGCGAGAGACTGCTTTCGCTGGCCCATCTGCAGGCCCCGAGACTGAGTAATGGCGACAAGTACTCTTTCGAGTCACGCGAGGCATTGAGGACACTGTTGGTTGGAAAGGAGATCAAGTTCTGGGTGCTGTACAAGAACGCTTCCGAGAGAGAATTCGGTGACATCTCCACTCCGATTTTTCCTTCTCTGATTAGATACGTTTTGGAGAAAGGGCTTTCCAAGCTGAAAAGCAACATCAACGTTTATGATGACGAAGAGCTGATTGAGTTGAAGAAAATCGAATCGAAGGCCCAGGAGAAAGAGGTTGGGTTGTGGAGCAAGAAGATCACCCCAATTGAGGTCGCAGCTAGTCTGACACAGAAGGACATTGAGAAATCGGTTGACACCCCAATCGAGACCATTGTTGAAAAGGTGATCAGCGGAGATAGACTTTTGGTTCGGTTCTTGTTGTCGCGTACGAGACAGGCGGTTTTGCCTGTCTTGTTGGCCGGTGTCAAGTGTCCGCGCACCAGCTCTGCCGACCAGCCAGCCGAGCCATACGGAGAGCAGGCCAAGTACTACATTGAAGCACGTCTTTTGGCCAGAACTGTCAAGGCATCGATTTTGGGAGAGTCTTCGGCCGGTATTCTGGTGGCCAAGATTATCCATCCTGCCGGAAACCCTAGCGAGAAGCTGTTGGAGGACGGGTTTGCCGAGGTTTCAGACTGGCAGTCGTCTTTCATTGGTTCTAGCGCCATGTCCCAGCTGCGTAAGCTTGAAAAGCAGGCTAAGTTGGCAGGAAAGAACATCTGGAAGGCTACTGCTGATCAACAAAGTGCTCCAAAAGCCACGTCCGGAGCCATCGAAGTTGGCAAATCATTGAGTGCCACCGTTTCCCGGGTTGTTTCTTCGGACACGTTGGTTTTAAGACTGAAGGACGACAAGGAGATCACTGTTCAATTGTCCTCGCTGAGGGCTCCAAGACAATCTGATAGCACGACTGCTGCGTTTGTTGGTCCAGCCAGAGAATTTGTGAGATCGAAGGCCATTGGAAAACAGGTCCATTTCACTGTGGACTCGATCAGACCGAAGAACGACCAGTTCGAGGAGCGAGCAATGGTGACGGTGACTCTTGGTGACGGCAAGAACCTTTCTGAGCTGATTGTTTCGAGTGGATACGCATCTGTGATCAGACATCGCAAGGGAGAAGAGAAGCCAGATTACTGGGATTCTTTGATCGAGAGCGAGAGTCTTGCGATTAAGAACAAGAAGGGTATTCATGGAAAGATCCCAGAACCAGAGAGAGTTGTCGATGCTTCCGAGACGGCAGCCAGAGCCAAGCCATATTTGTTCTCTTTCCAAAACAGAAGCAAGATCCCTGGTGTTGTCGAACACATCACGGCTTCCAACAGGTTCAGAATTGTTCTTCCTAGAGAGGGTCTGAAGTTGACCTTGGTTCTCGGAGGTCTCACCAATACAACTTCTCTCGAAGAAGTTGTGAATTTCTCCACTAAGAAGGCGTACCAAAGAGACGTCAACATCGACATCTACAACGTTGACAAGTTTGGCAGTTTCATCGGAAACCTGTATCTGCCCGGCTCTAGTGTTCCGTTTCAGGTTTCCCTGTTGAAATTGGGTTATGCTGAGTGCCACGAGCGCTCGCTTGCACAGACCAAGTTTGCTTCACAGTTCCTGGAGGCGGAGGACGAAGCCCGTTCAAAGAAATTGGGTGTTTGGGCAAATTACGACCCAAACAAGGTCGTTGAGGAACAGCTGGTGACCAAGGTTGAGGCTCTCAAGATCGACAAGAAGTATTACGATGTCGAGGTTACGGATGTTTCTCCTGAAGGAGAGATTTCGGTGCACATTTTGGACGAAGAGGTGAAAAAATTGTCTGGTTTCATGAAGAAATTGCACTCTGTTTCTGCGTCATTCAAGCCACTTGTTAAAGGTCCGAAGGTGAACGACATTGTTGCGGCCCGGTTCTCTGAAAACAAGAAGTTTTACAGAGCCAGAGTCCAGGCCGTTGACAAGTCGAGCAACAAGTTCCAGGTCAGACACGTTGATTACGGTAATCTGGAGTGGGTCGGTCTTTCAGAGCTTAGAGAACTTCCTGCCGAATACGCAGTGTCTGTCTACAAGCCACAGGCCCATGTTTGCCAGTTGTCGTTGGTCAAACTTCCACCTGCCGAGCCGATCGACTACTTGACCGAGGCCGTTTACTGGCTGGAGGACACGATTTTGGACAAGCAGATGGTTGCGTGCGAGGTGTTCAAGAACCCTGCCACGGGCGTTGAGATGGATGTCGAACTGTACGATCCAGACCAGATTGCTACCGACGCTACCTGGTCGATCAACAAGGAACTCGTCAAAAACGGACTCGGAATTGTTAAAAAGCAGCTCACCGGGTTCGAGAAGCTTCTCACATCCGAGAAGGCCGCCCTGCTGGCTTTGGAGGCGGACGCCAAGCGCGCACACGAGGGCTGCTGGAAGTACGGTGACATCGAAGCAGAGGAGGAGGAGTGAGTGGTGAGATCACGTGCTTGTGTATCACGTGACCGAAAAAGAGTTGAAAAAAAAAATCAAGACAAACAGGTAAATATATCTACAGCACAGTCAGTCATCATTACAATCCAAAGGTCTATTTCTAAAAATCAATTCTTCAAGCTATATATAATGGAAGCGCCTTTAGCGCGGTGACGGTCACTGGACCGTCGCTATGTACATCACTTTCTCTTTGGCTTGCTGGACTTCTTCTGGCCACCCTCGATGAACCGCAGAATTTCTTCGACAGACTGCTCGGCAATGGCTGGGTTTGGAGAAGGAGACTTCTTGGACTTGCTCTTACCCTTTCCAGAACCTTGCTGGGTCTGTTGGGCCTGTTGGGCCGCGAGTTTGCGGGCCTTTTTGGCGTTTTGCTGTTCGATTCCACGCAGATACTTTTCCTGTTTTTGCATCACCGAGAGGTATTCCTTGACCTGAGAGGCCCATTTGACGGCCTCGACTGTCGACTTGTCCTCTGGGCCCAGGATTCCGGCAAAGATCTCTGCTGCACGGCTCAGCTCGGCTGCTGCCTCCGCGAGTCTGCGGTTGGCAACGAGCGACTGACCGTATTGGAACCGCAACAGACCCGACATCTGGCTTTCGGTGCCGTTGAGAGCGTCGCTGATCTTGAGGGCACGGTCAAACACCTGCACTGCGTCGTTGAACAGCTGCAATTTCTGCAACATCACCGCGACAGAAGAGAGTGTCGTGACCGCGTTCACGTGATCTCCGCCAAAGTCGAGGAACGTTTCCAGCAGACGCTGGTGGGCGCGAATTGCGTTGAGATACGAGCCGTTGACGGATTCCGTGTGGGCGACACGCGACAACGCCAACACGGCCTCGTGCGAGCCCAGACCGCTCGTTCTCTCGAGGATCTGGAACGACTTGCGTGCCAGCTGGCATGCCTGGCTGGTGAGGCCGATCTCGACGCAAACCTGGCTGAGTTGGCCGTAGGCGCGTGCAGTTTCCGCGTGGATGGTTCCGTACACCTGCTCGTAAACCTGGATGGCCTCGTTCAACAGCTGGATGCCCTCCTTCTCGCCCTTGTTGAGTCTGGTTCTGCCGGCCTCCCAGATCTCGTCGACGGAAGTTGAGTTGAAAATCGCGTCCTTAACGACCGGAACGAGCGCGACAACGTCGTCGGCGACAAAAGTGGTTTTTCTTGCCGACGGAGCCGCAGACTTTTTCCGGTTTTTACGCGACTCGGCAGCGTGAGCGGCTTGAGTCGCGTCCTTTTGCTGCTGCTCCAGCTCTTCTTTGGTGAACGCAAACGCTCTGTTTTTCCACTGGATACCGAACTTGCGGGCCACCTCTCTGAGCAGATACGTGGCCGACAGCTGCGAGAGCCAGTCGGCCGGAAGAGCGTGTCTGAATCTGACGAAAACCTCCGTTTTCACAGCGTTCTGAACCTCCTCGGCCGAGCCAAGAACCGACAGATCGTCCGAGTACATCTGCAGAAGCTCGTCGAGTTCCGGAACAACTGCATCGCCCTCCGAAAGAAGACAGTTGTGCACGTGAGCAATGGCATGTGGGGCCAATGCAAGCGGCAGGTTCGAGAGCAAACGTCTCAGATAGTGTTTGACGGCACGTGCAACCATCTCGTGCTTGGCCACAGAGATCAGGGTTTGCAGCAGGGCCGTTGTAGGAGTAGGGTCGAGCGCAGAAGGAGTCGATTCCGAGGCGTCAGCAGAGGACTCTTTGGTCTCCTCTGTCTCCTCCTTGGTCTCCTCCTTGGTCTCCTTGGCCTCCTTGGCCTCCTGCTTCTTCTTCTCCTCTCTCTCCTCCTTCTTCTTCTCCTCTCTCTCGATCTCCTCCTTGGCCTTCTCCCGCTTCTCCTGCTCAGCCTCGCCAACAGCCTTCAAAGAAGCCTCGGCAGCAGAAACAACAGCACCCAAATACCGCATTCCAACACCGTGTCCGTGCATCAACGCAGTCAGATGTCTGCCGTCAACCGGACTGAAACTCTCGCTCGACTGAACGTCCTTAACAAACTCCGGAACAAGAACATCCCTGACAAACCGCGAAACCTCGCGAACACGCTCCTCGTCAGCAGCCTGCTCGGCACGAAGCTCCTCTGTGGGAGCCGGAGCCTGCGAAAATGCGTCTGGATTCAGGGAGAAAACCGAGGTGTCCACGGCAATGGTTGGTTTTTCGTCCGCCTCAGCCACATCCGACTCAGCCACACTCTTGAGCCGCTCGGCCTCCTTCTTCACCGCCACAGACACCTGGCGACGCCACCATTCCTCGACAGCCTCGTGTCTGACAGTCACCTCGCGGTGCGGATACGCGTTCTCCCCGGCGCAGTTGGCCTCGATGAACTCAATGTCCAGCGGAGTCGTCCGGTACAGATCGATGATGTAATCGCGACCGTCGCTGCCACGCATTCCCTTGGTGTTCTTCGAGGTAACAACATCCGCAACAACAGACCCGTCCGCAGTCCACGCCTTGTGCGGTTTCAGGTGGAAAGCCTCGGCAATCGGCTTGAACTTGGCCACAAACGTCTCGTCCGCAAGAAGTTGCGTCCCTTCCTCAGAACATCCGTACACCACCTTCGGCGGAACCTCTTCTCCGGCAGGAGCCTCGTCAAAGATGCCGGGAACAGGGGTCTGGCAAACCACGCGTTGGCCGCAGTAGTCCACCACGACGGTGCACAGGTGGTAAACACCAGCCACATCCAGCCGGTTCAGACACCGAACGCCCGCCAGATCGCGCACGGCGGCGGCTCTGGCCGCCTCGTCGCCGCCCAGCTCGCGGAACTCGCCCGAGGCGTCCACTCCGAGCGAGTAGAAGATTCCGTTTCGCAGGAAAACGTGTTGCGAACGAGGCTCTGTAGGGTTCATTGGAACCAGCTCGCCACGAACAACAGAAATTGCACCGCGGACGGCCTGAACCGTGAAATCAAACCCGGTCTTGTTCAACAGTCTCTCGCGAGCAACACGCTCCACAAGACTAGGCTTCGAAAGCTCCCGGGTTCCCTGGTACTCGTCGTTCCAGTCCTTGGCCAGATCGGCTCCGTCGTAGCCGCCCGAAAGATAGTTCTCCTGGGAACGGGCCACGTCGGGAAGAACGGCCGGGGTCTCGTCAACAAGCCATGGGTTGGCCAAAAGTCCGTTGGTTGGCAGCATATACGTGTCGTAGATTTCGCTGGCCAGAATCTCGGCGTTTTTGTCCAATTGCTCGGCAAATTTCGGCGACAGACTCTGCAACAGCGTCAGCAACGAATGCGACCGCGAGAGTCTCTCGTGCTTGCCGTTGGCCGACGTAACCGTGCGCATCGAGCCGTCAAACCGTGCGACAGAAGAATTGTTCACAAAAAATCCGGTCACGTGACCTGTGATCTGGAAAGTTTCACCTTCCAAAGTCTGACAATGCAGGTACAACAGGTCGCCGCGCAGGGCCCGTTGCGGGGTAGGAGGACTCCAGGCGGAGACGTGCAACGACCGGAGCGCCGGCTGGACACGCAGGGTTGGTTTTGCGGCCACAGTCGACACGTTTGGAGCGGCCGACAAGAGATCGTGAACGGCCTCGGAAATGGTTTTTTTCTCCTCATCCGACAAAACAGGCTCGTTTTCGGTCTTTTTCTCTTCTGATTTCTCAGGTTGTTCGGTCTGTTCAGATTCGGTCTGCTCAGTCTGTTCAGTCTGTTCGACTGTCTCGGCCGACTCGGCCGTCTCGGCCTGCTCCTTCACCTCACCCAGTCCCAGGCTCGAGTAACTGCTGGCACCGGCACAAACACCACCAACATCGCCAAACTTTCCGTAGAACTCCGGCAACTCCAACGACGCAATCTCCCGCACTTTCTGGACATGCTCTCTGGCAGTACGCTCGTTGTAAGGAGTCTCCTTCAGAACAAGAGTGGCGGTCTCGTCACCAAGCTCGCCAACGGTGAGTTCCTCGTCCAAAACCGAGCCATCTTCACCCGTAAGAACGAACGACGTGTGGTGCTGGGTCAAGGTGATCACGTTCAAGGTCTGGCAGATATCCGAAATCGTGTCCGACGAGGCCACCGCAAACGCCACTTGGCCAGGCGCATCCGGCAGCTTCACGGTCAGCTGGACGACTTTCTCTGTGGTTTCGTCCGACATATTGATGGAGAAGTAGAAGAGTAAATGATGAGTATTCGGGGACGTTGGAATGAAAAATTTCAACGTCGACGTATGGAGAGCTTACGTAAGCCGAGGAGGCGAGAAAGAAAAAAAAAAAAAATTTGAAAAAAAGTTGGGGAATTTTATTTTTCTTGTGCACCACCGGCAAAGTAATAATGTTCACATATCTTGATGCCTTGGCGGCGCAAGCCTAAATTTCACAGAAGAATGTATAGTTATTAAACAGGGTGAGGTTTGTCAAAACAGATTCAGTCCACCTTAATCTGGCCGTAGATGTTCAGCACAAAGTACATCACACCCAGGAATCCAACGGTACCACACAAAAGTCCGACACCTGCACTGATCACCAGAGAATATCCCACGTACAGCACCACCGAGGTGAGTCCGCCGAGTCTAAATTTGGACAGGAAGATCGCGTGCACAAACACATAGAACGAGATTCCTCCACCGATGAAGAACGACTTCCATTGCCACTTGTAGTTTTCGTTGCACAGAGTGTAGTAGATCAGCAACAGGGTCACCAGCAGCGTGGTGACGAGCATCAGCACGAAACAGAAGAACAGGAAACCAAACATGTAGTAAATTCTGTTGAACCACAGCGAGTTGTAGATGAAGTACATCTCGATGGCAATGGCACCGAATGGGAAGATACCGGCAATCAAAGCCATGTAAGGAGTCTTGAGCAGCCACGACTGTTGTGGGATTTGTCTTGGAATTTGGTTCACCTTGACTGGGAGTTGAATGGCAGGTCTTCTGAAGCCGATGAGCGATCCGACACACGACAGTGGAACACTGATGACGAACCAGATCAACACAATCACCACCATGGTTCCGACAGGAACAGCACCGGACGACTGCACAAAGATCAGGAAGAAGTTGAAGAAGATGAACAGAGCAAACAGGGCTCCAGGGACCAGGATTGGCGACAAGATCATGTTGGTCTTCCAGTCCTCACCTTGGAAGAACTTGTAAACGTAAGCAGACACAAACGAGCCCACCGAGCCGTAGATGGCGTACAGAATGAACATCACCGTCGAGAGCGAACCTCTGTTGGAAGGCGACAGCAATCCGAACAGGGCAAAGCCGCAGGTTGTCAGTGCCATCAACAGCAGTTGGAAACCAGAACCAACGAGAACAGACAGCAACATTGGGTTCTTTGGAGGTCTGAACACGTCACCGTACACGAGTTTCCATCCCATCTCGTCCATCACGTCGTCGTCCAGGTTGATTTCGTTGTACTTCTGGATATCGTTCTTGAGGGTTCTGATCAGGATGTGTGACATGATGATCGACAGGAAGATGACAATCACAGAGAAGTTGATCAGCGAGAACCATTGGATCTTAGGGTCGTAGACGTGCAAGTACTTGTCCCATCTCGTGGCCCACACCGTGTCGGACTCGATGAAAAACACCGAATAAGTGAACGCCACCGGCGTCTCTTTGTCCTGGTCCAAAACAACGGGTTTTGCGTCCTGATCGTCGCACTTTGGCTCGGTTGGATGGTCAATGGAGGTAGGAACAACAGTGACACCCACGACCCTGTACTCGCCGTCAGATCTTTCGTGGTACTCGACCCTCAGATCGTAGTGGTTGTACAAATGTGGAACGTTTTCTTCGTCCACGTAACCAATGCTGAACCCGGAGCTGTAGAATTCGGTGTCAGTCTTCTTGTCCAGGGTCTCTCTGGCGACAGGCAGTCCGTCGATCAACCAGTTGTGTTTGAAACCGGCCCGGATGTTTCTGTTGACGAACTTGGCGTCGCCTTTTGGATAAGTGGTGGAACAAAGCGTCTGACAAGTGACGTTCTCGAGCATCTTGATCTCGAAAGGCGAGTTGAAGATCCTGTCACCGAAGATGACCGAGCCAAGAGACTCGGATTGCTTCTCGGGACTGTCAACCGGCTGACAGAAGTGGAACCGTGGGAAATAGTAGTCGTAAGAGTACAAATACGTCTTGGAATCGGTATCCTCCTGAGTCATGGACGGGGTGATGTGGTTGACAAGAAGTGGGATCTTATCGCCCGCCTGGTAAGGGGTTGGAGCCATGCCGGGCAGATAGAAAGCGCTGGCCGTAGCGGCCCAGAGCGCCATCGCGGTGAAAACAGCCCTCATGATGATAAGAAGGTGGAGGACGGTGTTTCAATGCAATCAAAAAACAAATAAACTTCCGGAAGAGAAAGAGGGCACCACATGATAACTTGTTTTTCTTTACAGAAAATGCCACCACCCAGTAAAAAAAACCCAGTTACGTGTCGAAAACGTTACCCGGCGCCAAGAAATGGATCTTCACAGTCCAAGTACAAACAAAAGTTTAGGGGAAAAAAGGCACCAAAAAAAATTGGAGCTTTTTTTCTCGCGCCCGTGCGGCTGAAAAAGATTTTAGTTTTTGGTAGCTGATCACACGAGCAGATTGGGAGCAGCAGGACGAAAGAAAGACACGGTAGTGTTAATTAGGGGGTCTATTTCCATAAGGTGTCGACAAAAAAAAGACGTGAACTTGACGTCTTAATGAGTGCCAATAGCGGATCTGTGTTCAACGTCTCCAGAAGGTGAGATAAGCAGGTCTTTCCGAACGGGTTTCGGTGGAGTCTGTGTCGTTGAGATTCTCGGGGTCCTTGAGACTCTGGACGCTCTCGAGCTTTGGATCGTCAAGCAAAAGGGAGAACAGAAACAGTGGGAAACAGAAACAAAGACCCACAATCACCAGGATTTTCTGCACGTATTTGTAGGCCTCCACAAGAGCAATTCTTTCTGGGGTTCCCCATGGATACGAGTAGATCCACGTGAGAGGCGATCCGTATGCGGAGGCAGCCACCGTTGTGTTGGAGATTCTCGAGTAGATCTGGTCGGGCAGAATTTGCGTCCAAATGGCACCGGAAATGGCTCCACCGAGAGATGAGCCAACGTAATACATGGACAGATACAGCGACAGAACGGTAGCCATTCCCTCGTGGTCTGTGACGGTCTGGATCGATGCCTGTGTCACGTACGTGAAAAATCCAGCTCCGAAACCCAACAGACATTGGGCTCCAATGATACCCGAATGCGACGAGTTTCCTCCTCTATATTTGATCATGATTCCCATGGCAACTATCCACATGACAATTCCAAACATGATGAACGCTTTGAGTCTTCTGATGAAGGCAATGAAAACTCCCAGAATCGTACCGGTGATGACCGAAACAAACGAGTACAGCGAAGTGATTCTGGTTGCTGATTTGATCGACTCGTCAAAGGCCACCACAAGAACCGTGTACAAATAGTCTCCCTGCATGTACCAGACGAGATCGATGAAAACTGCAATCATCAGAGCTCCCCAGACAGATTTTTTGACCATGTATTGCGGGGCGAAAAATGGATGTCTGGCGAACTTGAGCTCCCAGACAGCAAAGCAGGGGAACACAAAGAAACCAATGATCAATGGAGCCAGAACCTTGGCCTTTTTCCACTCCTTATCGATTCCCCCGGCGAGGGTGAATGGAACCAGAAACAGTCCGAGAGCAAGCATAACGGAGAGCAGACCGACAATGTCGATTTTCCAGAAAAAGGTGTCAATCAGGAAGTCTTTGAGACCGAGTCTTTTGTATTCAGAGACTCCCGTGAGTCTCTTGAGATCGCCGTTTTTCCAGGCAAGATAGTGCATGTGTGCGAAACAGCAGATCAGTGGCAGACAGGACAACGGGAAGATGAAGGCCCACATCCCAATACCCCAGGACCAGGTTCTGTCGGCCAGAATGGCCGACGTGATGTTACCGGAGACCCATGTGTTGATAATGAACGGGAATGCCGCGACAAACGAGCAGAAAACCCTCCAATTGATGTTGGAAAAATCCGCAATCACGATCTGCAAAAGGACAATCACTCCGGAATAGCCGAATTGGTAAAGAATGGCCCCGGCAGCAAAACGGGTCACGTCGTAGGCCTGCGACTCGATGATTGTTCCGACAACATACAGCACAATTCCAACAATCAACAGCTCGGTTCTTCCAAAAATGTCGGACAATCTGGCATAGAACAACTGCGACACACACGCAGCAACTCCTCTCACAACAGTAACCGTTGAGATGAGCGAGTGGCTGGAGTACGACGAAGTGGCGTACGACTGGAACGTGTATCTGATGGTTCCATCAATTCCGTACACGTAGGCGATGAGGAAGACGGAGAAAAAGATGGCGATTTTACCGATCCACGAGTCGTATTGTTTGTTAAGAACCTCAATTCTGCGCACACCGTAGGACTTGGTCTCCTTCTGGAGACCGATGGTTTCGTCGACGGCATCCAGCGATTTCTCTGTTCCCTTGACGGAGGCGTGGTCACTCATTTTTGCGGATTTGGCCAGAGAGAATCTTGCTGCTGTTTTTGCGCTACTCAGCGGACATCCAAACGTATATTTATACCAAAATAACGGGGCATTGATCCTAAAATTAATTTTTGGTAGCAGCTGCAACAAATTAATTTTTTCAACAATAGTAACGCTCAGAACTCAATGGCATTTCTCGGTAACAAGACCCTGTGTTACAAACGCAATGTCGTTCGTTTTCCCCAAACTGGCCTAACCGGCAGCCCTGCTGCATCCCGGGCAGCCCTGCTGCATCCCAGCAGCCGCCTGGCAACGGATTCCAGCCAATACATGGCGGAAAATGGGGAATTCCGGGGCCGTCACAGTCCAGCCTTCTACAAACAGTCACCTCACGTGCACCTGGGACTTGCTTGGCATTCAGTTCTATTGTGTTGTCCGATCTGTTTGGGCTCCATGAAAAAAAAAAACATTTCCCGACATTGTAATATTATGCATAGATTTTCGGAATTATCGCACTCAGATAGATCTTTTAGATAATTGCTCATTGGCATCTGGAGAAAAGGCCTTTGCTGCGGCTTTCTGGGAACTGCGCATATGCAATGGCAGCACAAACAATCTGATGCACATTTTCTGAGAAAAAAGGGCCGAGAAATGACTCGGAAGCCGAGAAGCGAGTGCAAACCATGAGAGTTTCTGGAGAAACCTAGACGGACTTGAAAGGGTCTCGAAAGTCTACAAATTCACACTGAATTCCGAGCGTAAGTCGGAAACTTGGCTCCCAGTCGTGTCAATCTGACACTATCCATCTCGAAGGAAGCCGAAGCTACCTTTCGCAGTTCGGTGATACTCTTTTTGACACGGCTGTGAGATGCAGTACTGTCGGATAGTTCCCAGCTTTCTTAAATCCGACTAAACTGTTATTTTTTTTCCACCCTCAAACCAAAATCATTTTTATCAAACACATCCTTGCACCGCTATGCAGATGCAGCACAGCCCACAGGTTCAGTGTTTTCGTGCTACTTTTTATCTCGAAATGATCAACAAACAAATACACGTTCTCGAGAACGTGAATTAGGGGAATTAATAACGAACTTGACCGGCTTCCACAAGCAATTTAGGTTTGATTGGTCTCATTGAGCGTTCTCATCATGACGTCTCCCGAGGAGCTTTCTCCAAACGACACAAATAAAGCTCTCAGGAACCTACTAGAGTCGTCAGCAGAACTGTCGAATACAGCCATCTTTCCCGACAATACTCGACTCACAACGCTATCAGAAGCACTCCACACGTCGTTTATCTCTGTTCTTGACAAAAATCCTTCGGTTCTCGACAACATCCTGGAGCCGTTCAGCTCCCTGCTCGCAAACATCACCCAGACCCAATCGGCCTTGGAGAACAGACTTTTCGACGAAGCCGAAGCCCGGTTTCTAGACGCCATTGCACAGAAACAACAGCAGTTGAAACACATAAAAGAAGCTACAACCCAGCCCCTAACACCAGAAACACAATCTGCACCACCTGCCTCATCTGCACCGCCACACCTGCACTCGCCACACCTTGCACCGCCACTTCCCGAACACCAGCTACAATCCATAGCTTCGGCTGGTGAAAAACAACTAGCCACAGAGAGTTTACAGCACATTTCTGGTTCGTTGGTGGACCCAATTCTCATTGATGATGACGATAGCGCTGACGAGCCGAAAGAAGCGAAAACTCAGGACAAGAAAAGAAAACTTGCCTCAAAGGGAATTCCTCAAGATATATTGAATTATAGACTCCCAAGAGGACCCAAACAAAACAAAAGTATAAGCATCAGAGAGCTTTACGAACTCTGGTTTGTTGGAACCGAAGAGAAGCCGGCTGTGATAGACATTCTTGCACGATTTCCCAAATGGAAATCTGTGGAAACAACCTATTTCACACGGCTCCGCAGAGTGGCCAACTTGATCGAGCTTGTCGGGGAGAACGTGATGAAACAGAGAAATGTTTCCAGACCCGAGTCTCTGCTTTCTGCTGTCGAATACATCGAGCAGTACATGAGGGTCTGTAACATCACCGGGGTGAGCGCTTTGTCCGACATGTGTTCCAACCAGCGCGGTGCCGAGGGCATGAACTCAGTTCGACAACGCGTGGTGGACATGTTTCTGTCCACGTGACCTGGGGTCACGTGATAACTTTAAAAAAAATGCGGGGCCCCCTTTTTTTCAGAAAGGCTGAGGAGGGAGGAGGAGGTGGTGCTGCCCACAAACCATTTTGACCATTTTCAAGATCATTCTTTCTTTCGGAGTGTTTTTTGTTCTGGTTTCCCACCCGTTCTGACATCACAAAAATGGTATGTGAGTTACCGGCAAATTTTGATCGACACTAACACCCTCAAGTCTTATGAACGCTCCAATCCATTTGAAGATCCATTGGATGATCCATTTCAGCCCCAAAACCCTTCTTTTGAACACACACAGGTGGACAATGAGCTAAGCGACCTGTTTTATCTGAAATTGGCCAAAGCAAAAGAGCTTCTTCAGTCTTACGGTTTGAGAATCGAAGAGTTACCGGACTTACACCGCAAGAAGCTGAATGCCATCGGTGAACAAGAGGAGACAGAGAGCTCGAAGGGTCTGGAAACAGCGGTTCTTACGATCAAGACGTTGCAATTGCAAATCAAGTCGGAAGTTGAGTCGCTCAAAAGCAGCTGCACCCGATCCGATGCCGACAAAGTGTCTCAGGTCAACAATTTGAACCACCAATTTCGGGCAAAAATCGAGAAATTCTCCAAAATTGAGGCCAATTTCAAGCGTGATTTGCAAGATCAAGCGGCTAAGCAGTACCGGGTGATCCATCCAGAGGCGGATCTCGAGGAAGCTCGGGATTTTGTGGAGAATTTTGGCACCGAGCAGGTGTTTGAGAACGCAATTGAGACCCAGGGAGCCGAAGGTGCTCTCAAAGAGCTGAAATCGAGATACCTGGAGGTCCAGAAAGTTGAGGCCATGGCTAAGGAACTCTCGGAACTGAGTGCAACCCTTCAGGACTTGGTGGTTGAACAGGATCTACATTTTTACTCGATCGAAAACAACGTGCACGTGGCAGAAGGTCACGTGGAGTCGGCCGACAAACATATCCAGAGTGCCATCGGACATGCTAAGAAATCCAGGAAAAAGAAATGGATTATTGTGATTGTCTCAGTGGTGTTGGTTTTGATCGCGGGAATAGCCGTCACCGCCAAAGTGGTGAGAGCGGTCCATTACGCAGAAAGTAAATGATTCGTGGTTGTGTCGCCACAATTACAAATCAAATTTTAGCAATACTAATCAATACATTCATTTTTATTATGTAAACATGGATCAAATTCCTCAATGGCTCATTTGATAACCTTCTTCACTATCTCCTCCACCTCATCCCAGTCGTCGGTTGGCACACGGGTCATCTCAATGCCTCCGAAGTACTGCCGGATGGCTTCCAGATTCTGGTAACTCTTCTTGTCGTGGATGAACGTGATGGAAACTCCGGTTCTTCCAAATCTACCGGTTCTTCCAATTCTGTGCAGATAGGTGGATGGGTCTGGTTTTCCGGCCCTGTCCAGCGGAACGTCGTAGTTCACCACCATCGACACCGATGGAATGTCGATACCTCTGGCAAGAACGTTCGTAGTGATCAACACCTTGGATCTTCCTTCTCTAAAGTCGTCGATCAGACGGTCTCTCTCGGCCGGTTGAAGTTCTCCGTGCAGGATCGAGACCGCGTGGCCCTCCTGCTTCATTTTGGCGTACAGCTTGTTGGCAGTATCCTTGGTCTGGACAAAAATGATCGACGAGGCGATCGTCAACAGTCCATACAGCTCGCAAAGACACTCGAACTTGTGTGCCTCCGAGGAACAGTCCATGTACAGTTGTTTGATGGCGTCAACATTCAGCTCTTCGTGCTTCAGCTCCAGCGAGTTGGCGTTCGGAACAAACTTCTCGGCATACGCTCTCACCTGGTCAGGGAAAGTGGCCGAGAACAGCACAATCTGTGTGTCCTTTGGCAATGCCTTCTTCACCCGCACGCACTGGTCTCCCAGCCCCTGCTGGTCCAACATGTTGTCGGCCTCGTCCAGCACAAAACACTTCAGCTTTGCCAGGTTCATGCGTCTTTTTCTCACCAGATCCTGGACACTTCCGGGCGTGGCCACAACGATTTGCGCGTTCACCGACTCGTTTCTCTCGAGCGCTCCTGGAACAACCAGCTGGGTCTTGATCTTCGTGTACTTGCTCATCTGCGTGATCACGTCCATCGTCTGTCTGGCAAGCTCTCTGGCCGGAGACAAACACAGAGCCTGCAGACTTGGGTCGTTCTCGTCAACCCTGGTAAGCATCGTGAGCGAGAATGCCGCAGTCTTACCGGTACCCGATTGAGACTGACCAATCATGTTTTTTGGAGGATTCGAGATCAGTAACGGTAGAGCTCTTTCCTGGATCTTGGAAGGCTTCGAGAACTTCATAGCGTAGAGACCTTTCAGCAGTTCCGGGGACAGTCCAAGTTCCTCAAAGGACTTCACCGAATACAAAGGAGAATTTGGATCAGCTTGCAAATCGGCAAGTTTCACCTTCACCTCGTACGTGGAGTCAATCAAATTCGAACTTGGAGTCTCCTCAGAAGCTTCTTCCTTCTTTGCTGGCTCTGCTGCCTCCTTCTTGTCCGTCTCGTTGGCCGGCTCCGTCTTGGCCACCGGCTCGGCCACAGGCTCGGTCACAGGCTCGGCCGCCTTTCCTTGGCTCTTGTCCAAAGAGAGCTGCGAAATTAGAGATGCGGCGTCTATTTTTTCTACAATTGGTTAGAAACTGCATGCGGAGGCACTCTGCTGTCCGAGGGGGTCGTGGAAGACCGTGGTCGATTTGTCGCCCTCGAGGGCGACCCTCTGATACCAGAGGTATTTCCAGCGTCAGCCAGCGAAAACCGCGCCATTTCCGTGCCCCGCAACAAACACTGCAACATTCAACGTGAAAATCGTCACTTACCAGCCATTTTGAGCGTAGAATCGTTCGTCTTTAGCTCTTTTCCTTACGACTGTCCAAATCAACGTTGTCTGGTTTGACGGATTTATTTGTGTATAAAAAAAAAATATTTGGAAATTCACGTCCGGGTAACCTCGAATCTTTTCCCTTTGTTAGATTTCAATTTTGATAAATCAATCTACATCTTGTGTGTCCCCTTTTGTTTACTGATCTAGCAGATATCTTTTCCTCAACCGTTGCTGAACCAGCTTCCGGCCGCAAAACAGAAAAGGCTGTCCGACTCAGCAGGAATTGTAAGACGTCGAGTCTGCTATTATACAGCCCGCTGAGAAAGTTAGCTTTGTCCCTGTTGTCCCTGTTGCCCTCCCTCCCTCCATTCTCCCGATGCAGAACAACGACCACCAGGCTCAGACCGAGGAGTTCGAAGTGTTGCAAGCCATCTACGCAGATGAGTTTGTGGACAAAACTCCTGCTTCTTCGGCCTGGAATGACAAACCGTTTCATAAATTTGACATCAAGCTCACTTCAGACACCAATGCGACCCCTGTTCTGTCTCTGATTCTGTCTGTGGAGTTCACGCCGACGTATCCGCGCACAAAACCAATTGTTGTATTGCACAAGCCACAAAATATCCTCGCGTCGCAGGTCAATTTCCTCAAGGAGGAGACTGCCAGGATCATGGACCGCGAGAAGGGCGAGCCTGTAATCTACTCGATAGCAACGGCAATTGTGGACCATCTGAACGAGTTCCAGACAAGCGCAAGAAACGAATCGCTCGAGGAGGAGCGGCTGAAAAGACTGGAGAAAGAAAAAGAGCAGATGGAACAGCAACGCAAGCAGCAGCAGCAGCAGTTCGACCTCGAGAGAGAAAAGGAACAGGAGCTTCTAGACCGAATGGTCGCCAGCGAACTTAAACGGAGAAATAACCCCGCAATTTACGAGAACCAGACTGCCAATTCGGATGTCTCGCTAGCGACCGAGCGAGAATTCGATCCTGCGGCCAGCGAAAGTTTGGTTCCGAGCCATTCTGAGATGCAAGAGGGTCAATTCTTTGTGTTTGAGAAGCCAATCACCGCGCAGCTCGACTATTTCCAGTTTGATTTCCGTGCGGTTACCGGATTCGTTCCGATCCGACCAATAGGTCTGTTGAAAGAGGTTTCAGCACAGTATTTGGTTCGGCCATACGTGAAGGAGACTTCGCCCGCATATGAGCGGCTGAGCGAGATGGCCCGTCGCAAGAAGGGCAAGAAACGGTTTGGATCTGGACCAGGAACCGCCGGAATCAATTTCCTTCTCACAGAGGTCGAACTCACCAACTCGTTCTGGAGCACCAGCCAGGGAAAAAAAACCATTCTTTATCTGGAAAGAGAGTTGCAGGCCGTTGTAGACCTGAAACACGAGAACATGGATAAGGTTTATGCATACAACATTGAGAAGCTTGAGGTTACTTCGAATGGGGATATTTCGCTCAATAACTCGGCTGCCAGAAAAGTGAGCAAAAAGATTTCAAAGGGTACCGAGAGCTCGCATGTCTGGAAGATCAGAATTCTTTCCGAATACGTTGACACAGCAGAAGATCTTCTTTCAAAGATATCGTATATCAACATCAATTCGGTCAGAGAATGGATGATTCAGCTGTTGGAAAGTCTGGAATATCTTCACAAGCAGGGACTTATACACAAATGTCTCACCCTTGATGGAATCCAAATATGCCAGCCTGAAGGACTCGGACAGACAAGAGTGCGCCTGTCGAATACGTGTTACGCATACACAATACTCAACATGCTGTTCAGCTATCCGAACGTCGGCCAAGATCTGGATGCGGAGATGCTTCCTTTCAACCTGAGCGGCTGGGTTGCACCGGAGAGAGTCAAGTCGCAAAACACGCTTTTTGACAAGCCTCAGAGACGGACAGATGTGTGGGACCTTGGGGTTGTTTTTGTTCAGATGACAATGGGAGCCGATGTGGTCAACGAGTTCGAGAGTCCATCCGACTTTCTGGCAAACTTTGGCAACATTGATGAGGCAGTTTATGAATTTTTGGCCAAGACATTCGAGGTGAAGATTAAAAAGAGACCAGACCCGCTGGAACTGTTACCCTCGAAATTCTTGCGGCTGAATCTGAATGTTTCCCCAGTAACAAACCTAACGTCAAGCAAGACACTCACAGACTCCTCGACTTCGTCATCATTACTGCAAAGACCGGGTCGTATGAATGGATTCAGTGAGATCTCGGAAACGTCTCTCGATCTGGCCCCTGTTCGAAGCAGAGCCAAAAGAGAATCTTTCAGCAACGTTTCTGGGTTCACTCAGGAGCCAAAAACTTACTCACGGTATGCACAGGACTTTGAAGAAGTTGGGATTCTTGGAAAGGGAGGCTTTGGTGAGGTTGTCAAGGTCCGAAACAAGCTTGACGGTCGATTCTATGCGATCAAGAAGATTCGACACACGGAAGACAAGTTGGCCAAGATCCTGAACGAGGTGATGCTATTAGCGAGACTGAACCATCAGTATGTGGTGCGATACTATGCCGCATGGCTAGAAGACGATAATTGCATCAAAAACGGGAGAAATGCGTCGGCTGTGTTTTCATCAGATGAAGAAAGTGAGGAGGAAGACGCAGGATCGTCGGAGAACGTGAACAACTTCAGCACGACTAGGACCAATAGCCAGAAATACACCGATTTCATCTCTTCGTCCGTTGATCCAGGGATGGAGTTCACTTTTAGTGACGAAGATTCTGATGATAGAAGCGGGTCTGATTACTCGTCGAGTGGTGACGAGTCAGAAGACGGGTTCACCTTTGGTTCGAATACGTCTGATGAGTCCGAGTCAGAAAAGAAGCCCGCTGTAAGCAACACTCCTACGCAGGGTATGCCAAAAACGAAAAAAAGAAGTCTTCTATTTATTCAAATGGAGTACTGTGAGAATCGTACTTTGTTCGATCTGATCAGACAGGGACTTCCCAACGATGCAGACAACTACTGGAGAATCTTGAGGCAAATTTTGGAGGCATTGAGTCACATACATTCTCAGGGAATCATTCACAGAGATCTAAAACCGATGAATATTTTTATTGACGAGAACCAGAACGTGAAAGTTGGGGACTTTGGATTGGCGAAAAATGTTCATAATTTGTCTTCGGTGAACCGCAAAACTTTGGATCTCAACAAATCTGCCGAAGACCTTACTTCGGACATCGGGACAACACTCTATGTTGCTGTAGAGGTTTTACATGGGAATGGTGTTTACAACGAAAAGGTTGACCTGTATTCATTGGGTATCATTTTCTTTGAGATGATATATCCGCTGGGAACATCAATGGAACGGTACTCCATTATCGGCAACCTGCGTACATCTTCGGTAGTCTTTCCTCCTGATTTCGACAATAAACGTCTAGAAACGGAAAGAAAGATCATCAGGATGCTTTTGGACCATGATGTCGACAAACGGCCATCTGCTGAACAACTTTTGCAGAGTGGTCTGATCAGAGTCCAGCAACAGGATGACTTAATGAAAGAGGCGTTGAATGCATTAGTGGACCCTTCCTCCTCGTGGAACCATCAAGCCAGAAGCATTCTCTTCTCGCAGCCATACAGCTTTGTGCGAGATCTTTTATTTGGCACTTACTCGAACGAGAAAGGATTCCAAGTTTCAGACTACTTATTGCACGCCAAAATTGTCCAAGAAGTCGAAGTGATTTTTAAAAAACACGGTGCCGTCAAATTTGTGGACAATAACTCGCCGCTTTTTCCGAAGAATCCGCTTTATGACTCGACGTATCAGATATACCAAGTTTTGGACAGGGCTGGCTCAGTCCTACAGCTTCCTTATGACCTCACATTACCTCTGGCTAGACTTTTGGGCCGCAAAAAGCTACCTATTCACAAGTTTTATCGGATAGAGTACGTCTACCGATCCATCGAGAAGGATGAAGGCTCTGGCCCCATCAAGTTCAAAGAGATTGATTTTGATATTGTTTCCGATCCACAGGATGGTACAGATTTATTACCATTCCACGATGCTGAGTGCTTGAAGGTTATCAGCGACATCATTTCTATTTTCCCTTTCATGAAGGCTTCAAACGTGAAAATCATCTTGAACCACTGTCATTTGTTAGATACCATTTTGGAATACTGCGGAATCGAGAGTGCACAACGACTGATGGTGGGAAGAATATTGTCGGAAGTTGGCTATGGGAAATCAATGAAAGACATTCGGACTGTCTTGAAGCAGGACTTGAACATTTCCACCACGGTTTTGAACGAGCTCGTTCAGTTTGATTTTGGGCTTTCTCTTGCACATGCAAAATTGAAGTTGCACAAGTTGATGTTGGATAGTCCGTTGCTGAGCAGGGTGGACGATTCGTTGAATTACATCAGCAAAGTGATGAAGTACCTCGAATTATTCGATGTGAAGTTCTCTGTTGAGATCCATCCGTTTAACGGCTACAATGCAGCATTCTATAAAGGCGGTCTCATGTTCACTGCTGTTTACGAGGAGAAGTTTAAGTCGATTATCTGCGCCGGTGGCCGGTACGACAGTTTAATCAGCACACTAGCAAGGAACAAGTCGACTAACACTCTTCCGCGATGTGTTGGTTTGCGATTGGGTTGGGATTTCCTATTCAATTCGATGAAAAGATACCAAGAGCTGTTCAACAGCAGGAAAGAAACGAAGAAGAAGTTCCACAAGGACTCCGTGAAGGTGACGTGGAACCCAAAAAAATGCGATGTTTTGATTGGATTTTTCACCACCAACATCTTGAAAGAGATCGCACCATTCCTGTTGAACTTTCTGTGGTCCAACGACATAAGCGCTGACCTAATAAGAAATTGCCTGACAATTGAAGAAATGGTGAACCATGCGAACAATTGTTCAGTCAAGTGGCTGCTGGTGGTGAAAGCGCAAACGAGTTTGGACATTCTGACAGCTAACACTAAGGGGAACAAGTACAAGCCGCTGAGACTGAAGAACCTGGATGCCAAGGCGGATATCGAAGTTGATTTGCAAGATTTGGTCTCAATTTTGAAGGGCGGTCAACCCAAAATCTCAGATAAGAATCATTCGAATGGAAGCGTCGATCAAAGTGTGCCGGAAACTACCACCATACATAGTCCGGAGACGTTGGCGGACGCTCGCCAGCGTGTGATTGTGGTTGCAAACAACGCAACAAATGCCAACAAAAAGAACAACAAGAAAGAGAGATGGGCTGTGGTGGACCAGGCCGCCGAAGCGGCGCATTCATTGATGGATACTCTGTCGCAATCTCCAATATTTTTCATCGAGGCCAGGGAAGAAGTTTTGGAAATGATTTCAATAACGTCCCTTGACCAACCAGATGAATGGCGCAGGAAAGTTGGTGGAGTTTCAAGTTCGACTCCGCGTTCATTTTTGGTAAACATCTATAATGCGTTATCGAAGGAGGCGTCGAAGGGAACGAAATGGGGCATCTTGTATGGTGGACCCAAGACAGAGAAGGTTTGCATCGTGGATCTTCAAAGATGATGTGAGAGGGCAACCGGGTGTTGTTGTCTCTTAAGGGTTGGGTTTTGATTCTAGCTCGCGATGTCAATGGCCCAGTATTAATGAACATTTAGACGGAATTGACAAGGTGCGGAATGACAGCTCGGGGCACTATGTGCCTAAATTTGCTCATTCGGTGCTCTAAAAATCGTAATCATCGTATGCGTCATCTTTGAATCCAACCGTGAAAAGAACGATGCTCAAATATATGACAAAACCACCTGTGAGACTCAAAAGAAGACTCCATTTCTCTATCAATCCAGAGTGGTAGAAAACAAGAGGAAGAATAGAGCCGCTGATAACGAGGAATCCGGTCAGAAACTTGAGGAATTCCTTAATTGGAACCGTGTCTCCGCTTGAATCAGACAGAAAATCAGTCTCATAAGACGACGAGATCGACTGTGAAATAGCATTGGGTAGCGGGGCAATCAGGAAAATACCCACCACAAACAAAGGTAACCAGTTATTGAACAAGGCACAACTCAAAACAATGTTGAGAAACCCAAACGCAATCAGAACACTTAGAAATATCAGCTTTGACAGGGAATTGAACTTGTACATGGTGCTGGCGACGGTTGGACAGCAAAATTGGTTTAGGTCAGTGTTTGTTGTGAGGGTTGTGTATTTTTTTTTAGATGTACTCTGAGGCACGCTTTCTGTCAAAATATAATCGTGTACATAATACAAAAACCTATTTTCATATAGAGAACTTAGGTCTCAGTAGCATTCATTCATCACCTTCTTCTGTCTTGCTCTTGCTCCTTCAGAGAAAGAATTATATACAAAAAAAACAAAGAGCAAAGGTCTTTTCTTTGCCGAGAAAGACCATCCTAGGACATTATACAAGAAAAATTAACAGGAAAGACTAACTATGGACAAAGTGTAAATGATGATATATAATCAGGTTAGTGAAGTCTTACTCCACTTATTTCTGTTCCTCGGAACCTTGGTTGTTGGCAGCCTGGTCCTTGTACATCTTCTCGAACAGCTTCAGGGAAGAGTCTTGCAATTGGTCGAACTTCTCCTTGATCTCGGTAGCCTCAACGGTCTCACCGCCGTTCACCTTGACAATCACCTCTCTGAGCTCAGAAACGAGCTTCTTGACGTTCTCAACCTCGGTCTTGTCGAGCTTGTCGGCGAACTCCTCCAACGACTTCTCGGTGTCGTTACAGAGTTGGTCGGCCTTGTTGGCCTGTTCGATGGCCTCCTTTCTGATCTTGTCCTCCTCCTTGAACTTCTCAGCGTCGTTGATCATCTTCTCGATCTCAGCGTCGGACAATCCGGAAGAGCCGGCAACAGTGATCGAGTTGTCCTTACCGGAAGCCTTGTCCTTGGCGGAAACGTTGATAATTCCGTCAGCGTCAATGTCAAAGGTGACCTCGATTTGTGGAACACCCTTTGGAGCAGGTGGAATACCAGCCAGGGTGAAGTTACCAATCAACTTGTTGTCTCTGACGAGCTCTCTCTCACCCTGGAACACTCTGATCTCCACAGAGGTTTGGCCAGAGGCAGCGGTAGAGAAAACTTGCGACTTCTTGGTTGGGACAGTGGTGTTTCTTGGAATCAATCTGGTGAAAACACCACCCAGAGTCTCGATACCAAGAGACAATGGAGTCACATCCAAAAGCAAAACGTCCTTGACTTCACCGGACAAGACAGCACCCTGAATGGCAGCACCAATGGCAACAGCCTCATCTGGGTTCACGGCCTTGGATGGCTCCTTGCCGAACAGGCCCTTGACGGTGTCAATAACCTTTGGCATTCTGGTCATACCACCGACAAGAATAACCTCAGAGATTTCACTGGTAGAAAGACCAGCATCCTTCAAAGCCTTCTTGACTGGCTCGACGGTCTTCTTGATCAATGGCTCGACAAGAGATTCCAATTGCGATCTGGACATCTTCAAGTTGATGTGCTTAGGACCGCTGGCGTCGGCAGTAATGAAAGGCAAGTTGATCTCGGTGTTAACGGTAGAAGACAACTCGATCTTGGCCTTCTCAGAAGCTTCTCTGATTCTTTGGATGGCCATTCTGTCGTTGGAGAGGTCGATTCCACTCTCAGCCTTGAAAGCGTCCACAATGTGTCTGACAAGAGCGATATCGAAATCCTCACCACCCAAGTGGGTATCACCGTTGGTGGACTTCACTTCGAAGACACCGTTGTCAATGTCCAAGATGGAGATATCGAAAGTTCCTCCACCCAAGTCGAAGACGGCAACAACGTTGGTGTCGTTCTTCTCGAGACCGTAAGCCAAAGCAGCGGCAGTAGGCTCGTTAACCACTCTGGCAACGTTCAAACCGACAATGGCACCAGCGTCCTTGGTGGCCTGTCTCTGGGAGTCGTTGAAGTAGGCTGGAACAGTAACAACGGCCGAGGAAACGTTCTTTCCAAGGTAAGCCTCAGCGGTCTCCTTCATCTTGTTGAGGACGAAACCTCCAATTTGAGCTGGAGAGTACTTCTCGCCTCTGGCCTCAACCCAAGCGTCACCGTTGGTGTGCTTGACAATCTTGTATGGAACCTGCTTGATGTCTCTCTGGACCTCAGCGTCCTCGAATCTTCTACCAATCAATCTCTTGGTGGCAAACAGGGTGTTTTCTGGGTTGACAACAGCCTGTCTCTTGGCTGGGATACCAACCAATCTCTCGCCGTCCTTGGTGAAAGCAACAACCGAAGGCGTCGTACGCGAACCCTCGGCGTTCTCGATGATTCTTGGGGTCTTGCCCTCCATCACGGCGACGGCAGAGTTGGTGGTTCCCAAATCAATACCAATCACAGTTCCCGAAACCTTGTTCGAGTTGTGTCTCACTTGTCTCAGAGCAGAGCTCCTCAAGTTTCTTGAAAGATTAGCCAACATTTTGTTAAATATACGGTCTTTAAAACTGCTGTGCAAAGAAAAGAGTGACAACAAGAGGGCAACTTTTTGAACAAAGCAAATAAATCCTCCGTCCGTTCCCTGCGAAAAAAAAAGCCGCTTTTGAAATTTTTCTTCCGTCTCGTCGAACCTTCCAGCAAAATATGAAAAATTTTCACGTTGAGATGCAATTGCGTAATGGATTATGTAAGCGCTCAAAAAAAAATTCCTAAAACCAGAACATCCCACTGAATGCAGATTATCTAGTCCTGATCTGACCGTCTGAGCCGTAGCAGGTCTCCGTCCCGGTCCATCAGCCCCAATCGCAGCAGCTGAGTCTCACCCACAGTGACCACCTTGATGTCGAGCACCGCTGCGATCCGCAGAACAGCCTCCTCGACGTCGGCAGCTGATATCGGAACCTTTAGCGAGTCACGTGCCAGCTGCTGCAATCTCTGGACACTCACGCTCACTGTTTTGTTTCGATCGAACTTGGGCGATAGCTCGTACAAAACGTCGTAAATCGCAGGCATTTTTGATTGCAGCAGTCGCTTACGTGTGTATTCCGGTGTCTCCGTGCCCGCATTTGACCGCTGGGCTTCCTTCTGCTTGATTCTTTCAAGTAATGACATTGACCCGGTTGAAACTTTTTTTTCTGTAAATTGAAACTTGTTTTTGGGGTTCGTTAGCTTGGTGATCTTGCCGACCCGCAATCGTGTGGCCGTGACTGGCCTGTTTTTGGTGTCGCCAAGCGGGATTCTGTATGGCTCAATGTCCTGGAGACGGACGATTTTGTTGGCACGGAAAAACTCGCCGACCAGAGTTTCAAAGGTCCTTGCGCGCTGGTGGATCTGAGTGATTAAATCGCAGCGGGCCTGTTCGATCTCAGTCGAGGCAAACACGTCAATCGACACGTCGTCGTCCTCCTTGATCCACGTCAGTGTGTATGACTCGTTGTATATCGTCTTGATTCTCATCAGATTATCTTGCGTGAGGTTGATGATTCGCTGAGACATGGTGGACAATCGCACGACGTTCGAGAGATAATTAGTGTGGTAATGAAGCGCAATGGCGGTGTCAAGGTTTTTGAACAAGCGACAAAGAAACTCTTGCACTTCTCGAGCATCTTGGGTCCTGTCTGTCGTCATGATCAGTCCTCTTTGACGAGATGTCGCCTCTTATCTGACTAAAAAAAGACGCGTTTCAATTTTTCAAGACGCGAAAAATAATTTTTAGGACTTTTTTTTTAGATCTGAAAAATTTCATTTAATTCCTCACTACTATTGTGTGCTCAATCTCGCAATCTTGGACAACATGCAACACAATTGGAGATATGTCGACACACCCTCGAGCACGCGCATGTGTGTGAACCCGACGATTCTGATCACCTCGAGTCTCTTATCTTCTTCAATGTCGTACAACGACTTGAGCACACGAAAACTGGTGCTCACAATATCGATTGCACTGTATCCTTTGCTCCACAGGCTTTTAAGGATCTCCAGACTGGCGTCGTAATCGCCACTAACACATTTGCGAAGCATATTGGAAATCACCCCTGGGTGTGGAGAGTCCACGATCTTGTAAACGTTGTCTGAGTTGACAAAATCGAACCCGTAGTACGTGCTTTGTAAGTTGTTGATTGCCTGTCTCATGTCCCCCTCTGCTGTGAAGATCAGTGCCGCGAATCCGTCGCTGGTGCACTTGATTCCCTCAGCCTCGACTATCTCATGCAATTTCTGTAGAATTTCTCCGTCTTCCAGTTTGTTGTACCTCAGAATGGCACATCTGCTCTGTAATGGTTCAATGATCTTGCTCGACTGATTACATGCAAACGCAAAGCGCGTCGTGTTGGAGTAAACCTCCATTGTCCTTCTGAGAGCCTGTTGCGCACCGGGCGTCATCGAGTCGGCCTCGTCTAAAATGACAATCTTGTGTCTTCCTGGAGGAAGTTGCACTTTCTTCTGTGCAAACTGCTTAATCTTGTTTCTCACAACATCGATACCTCTGTCGTCTGACGCGTTCAGCTCCAGCGTAGCCTCTCTGAACTGATCGCCCAGCAGCTCCTTGGCCAAACAGAGAACAGACGTTGTTTTCCCAATACCTGGTAGTCCCGATATAATCAGATGCGGAACGTTTCCCTCCTCCACAATCCTCTTGAGCGACTCCACTGTTTCTCGGTTTCCAACCACGTCTTTCAAGCGATCAGGCCGGTATTTTTCCACCCTATAAAGTTAGCATCAGCTCTCCGATGTTGGGCCTTTCTCGCCCCAGAAAAAACTTACCATGGCAGTTCCAGATCCAGCGGATAGTCTTCTTTAATCATTGTCCAATAAGCGTTTTACCTGAGCTCTAAATCACGCTTTCTTTCCGTATCTTTGCTTCACGTTCGGAATATTTTACGCACCTCAAAAACACGCGAAATTTTTCAACACGTTAAAATAATTCAGATCCAAAGAACTACCAGCCTAACACTTGCAAAACATTCAAATCATCAGGTCCTTGAAAAACTACAGAAAGCTACCAGAAACGCTTTTGGGACAACCCAATTGATATCGTTTCGGCTATCGTGGCTTGTCAAGCCCACCCGTAGTCTCGCGTTAATCCAACGTGCCTGGAAAACTCAAGCCAATGTCCATGTATGTGTCTGTCGATCTGTGGGCCCATACAAACTTAATCCCTGGTCCCATCTTTTCAAACCCATCAGAGCCGGTGTGGTCCTTCGTGATGGGCTCATGTCCCGTTGACCAGCGCATCACGTCCGCAGAGTTACCCTCCGCTGACGTGACCTCTGTCACGTGACCTCTGATAACGGAGAATTTTTCGATTGGCGACTGATCTTGTCGAGAAAATGTTTATCAAAACTATTGCCACCGAATATCCTCCTTCTTCTTTTTACCATTCACAAAAATTTAGGTTCAATATGGCACAGGAGCTTGTCAATAGTGAGACGATTGAGTCGTCGCAGCTGTTGAAACCCAAGCCATGGCTGTTGAAGCCGTATGTTTTCCCATTTTTGGTGATTTATCCAATCTACTGGAATTTGTACACCAACCATTACGATACCTATTTTGTTGGTAGAGAGTGGACTTTTGTGTACACGTTGGCACTTTTGTCGGTTCATTCGTTGATCTGGCTTTTGCCAAGATGGAATCTGGATTTGGACGCCAAGTTCAAGTACACTCCTGTTCAGACTCTTGCCGAGGCGTCTCACATTCACATTCGTGCCAAACAGAGCTTCGGTATCAGCGAGATTTGTGCCATTAAGTACGATGCCGGCATCAAACAACTGTCTTTTACCTACCAGAAGAGAAAGTATTTGTGGAGCAAGGATCTCAACAAGTTCAGTCCACCTATTTTCGCTATTGATGATGAAAAGCTCACCATTTTGGATTTGAAAAACTCCAGAGGACTGACCACCAGCGACGTTCAAAAGCTCGAGAATTTGTACGGAAAGAACGTTTTTGACATTCCAATTCCAACCTTCTTGGAGTTGTTTATCGAACACGCACTGGCTCCATTCTTTGTGTTCCAACTGTTTTCCATTGCTCTGTGGTGCATGGACGACATGTGGTACTTGTCCTTGTTTTCTCTGTTTATGCTTGTGTCTTTTGAGTGCACCAGTGTCTACCAGAGAAAGTCCACCATGACCGAATTCCAAAGCATGGGTATCAAGCCATACGACATCTGGTGTTTCAGAAACCAGAGTTGGTTGGAGATTTCGACCGTCGATTTGCTTCCTGGTGACATTGTTTCCGTCACGAGAACCCCGCACGATGACCTGTCGCTTCCTTGTGACCTTGTTTTGCTGGACGGATCGTGTATCGTTAACGAGGCTATGCTTTCGGGAGAGTCTACTCCGCTGTTGAAGGAGCCTTTGAAGAACAGAGACGATGGCGACTTGTACCAGCCGGAAGGCCAAGATAAGAACTCTGCTCTTCACGGAGGAACCTCGTGTCTGCAGGTTACTGCCCCAGAAAAACCGCTGATCAAGCTTGCTCCTGACAACGGAGCTTTGGCCCTGGTTGCCAAGACCGGTTTCGAAACGACCCAGGGTTCTCTGGTCAGGGTGATGATTTTCTCGAGCGAGAGAATGTCGGTTGCCAACAAGGAAGCTTTCTTTTTCATTCTGTTCCTGCTGGTCTTTGCTGTCATTGCCTCGTGGTATGTTTGGGTTGAGGGTACTAAGATGGGAAGAATCCAATCCAAGTTGATTCTTGACTGTATTATCGTGATCACTTCGGTTGTTCCACCTGAGTTGCCTATGGAGTTGACTATGGCAGTCAACCAGTCTCTCACAGCTCTCGGCAAGTTCTACATTTACTGTACTGAGCCGTTCAGAATTCCTGTGGCTGGAAGACTCGATGTTTGTTGTTTTGACAAGACTGGTACCCTGACGGGCGAGGATCTGATGTTTGAGGGGTTGGCCGGTTTCAACTCCAAGGACATCAGACATCTGTCGAAGCCAGGCGATTCGGACGTTCCTAGTGTTGTTTTGGATGTTTTGGGTTCTGCACATGCACTTGTGAAGCTTGATGACGGTGAGATTGTGGGAGATCCAATGGAAAAGGAGACTTTGAAAGCTTCGAGCTGGAAGTTGGCTGCTAATGCCAAGAACACAGTCGAGGGTCACGGAAGAAGTATCAAGATTCTGAGAAGATTCCAGTTCTCCTCTGCTTTGAAGAGATCGTCCTCCATTTCGAAAGTCAAGGGCCAGGTTCTTGTGAGTTGCAAAGGTGCTCCAGAGACCATCAAAGAGATGGTCAGTGATGCACCAGCCAATTACGAAGACATTTACAAGTCTTTCACCAGATCAGGATCCAGAGTTTTGGCCTTGGCCTACAAGTATCTCAACTCGGACAAGAATTTGGACACGATTGACAGAAAGCACGTTGAAAAAGACTTGAAGTTTGCCGGTTTTATTGTTTTCCACTGTCCTATGAAGGCCGATGCCGTCGAATCCATCAAGATGTTGAACGAATCTAGTCACCGTTGTGTGATGATCACTGGTGATAACCCATTGACTGCGTGCCACGTTGCCAAGGAAGTTGAGATTGTCACGAAGGACGTGCTCATTCTGGACCGTCCAGAGAGCTATTTTGCCGGTGACGCTGAGCTGTATTGGAGAAACGTTGACGAATCCAGAGTGATCCCATTCAGCCCTACACAGGAGTTCGACCTCGAGTTCCTCAAGAAGAATGACATCTGTATCACTGGTTACGCTTTGAATAAGCTGATGGAACACCCACAGTTGAGCAAGTTGATTAGATACACCTGGGTTTACTCGAGAGTCTCTCCGTCCCAAAAGGAGTTCATTCTGAACTCGTACAAGGGTCTTGGCTACAAGACTTTGATGTGCGGTGATGGTACGAACGATGTTGGTGCTTTGAAACAGGCTCATATTGGTGTTGCTCTACTGAACGGTACTGAGGACGGACTCAAGAAGATCCAGGAGAACAGAAAAATTGAGGCCCACCAGAAAGTTTACGAGAAACAGTGTGAGATTATGCACAGATGGGGCAAACCTGCTCCAAAAGTTCCTCCAACTATTGCGCACTTGTATCCACCGGGACCTTTGAATCCAAATTACCTGACTGCAATGGCTAAACAGGGACACGTGATTACTGACGAGATGAAGAAGGCTGTTGAAGAAGCCAACAAGCAACCAATCACGGTCAACACCGGCCCTCTTGCCGGAAGCGACCAAAAGTCGAAGTTTGCAGAGCAACTCATGGCTGGTTTGCAGGACATGGAACAGGAAGACGAGGCTCCAGTTTTGAAACTGGGAGACGCCTCTGTTGCTGCGCCTTTCACCTCGAAGTTGGCCAATGTTTCTGCCGTGGTCCACATTGTCAGACAGGGAAGATGTGCTCTTGTTTCCACCATTCAAATGTACAAGATTCTTGCTTTGAACTGTCTTGTTTCTGCGTACTCGTTGTCCGTTCTGTATCTGGCTGGTATCAAGTTTGGTGACGGTCAGGCCACGGTGTCGGGGCTGTTGCTGAGTGTTTGTTTCTTGTCCATTTCGAAGGGAAAGTCGCTTGAGAAGTTGTCCAAAGAAAGACCACAACCTGGAATTTTCAACATCTATATCATGGGCTCGATTCTCGGACAGTTTGCTATCCATCTTTTGTCTCTGATTTACATCACGAAGGAGATCTACATTTTGGAGCCAAGAGAGCCGCAAGTTGATCTTGAAAAAGAGTTCAAGCCTTCGTTGCTGAACACGGCTATGTTTTTGATCCAGCTCTCGCAACAAGTTTCCACCTTCACGATCAACTACCAGGGTCCTCCGTTCAGACAGTCGATCAAGGATAACAAGGGAATGTATTACGGATTACTGGGTGTGACGTTCCTGGCATTTGCAGGGTCCACTGAGTTTATGCCGGAATTGAACGAAGCTATGCAGTTTGTCAAGATGACAGACCTGTTCAAGTTCAAGCTGACCGCAACCATGCTTCTGGACTTTGGTATCAGTTGGGCCATCGAACTGAGTCTGAAGTACTTCTTCATGGACTTCAAGGCCGCGGACATTGCGATCCGTGATGACGAGGAGGTTGAGGACAAAAAAACTAGGTAAAGTTATAAAATTCAGTTTAGATTAGAATCTTTTGAAGAATTTAAAATCTGAAAAATTTAAAATTGCGGGGAAAATCGCGGGGCAGGAAAAACTTTTTGTCTCATCATTTTTGAGAGCAACCGTTTTCAACAGCAAAATAACCAATGTACGCCATGTTAAATGGCAATTCACAATTGTCTCAAGATGATGCAGAGTCTCCAATCTTACGCCATTCGTCGTTCTTAGTTCATTAGAGGACATTAAAAGCAGTACATAGTCCGTAAAGATGCCGAAGCATCAACACTTATTCATCTTGGCAAACATGGCCCCCTCCAGACCGTTGCCCTCGTCATCTAGACGGTAGTCGTAGGCGTCAGGACCAGTGTCACCATTGGGCTCGCCGTCGCCGTCTCTGTCGCCGTCTTTGTCGGCTTCAACCCTGGCCTCCTCCAGCAGATCCTCGTCATATTTGTTGTAATTTCCCTCCACAAACTCTCCGTCGTCGATCTTGTAGTCTATCTTACCTCTAATGATCTTGATGACTCCAAAAAGATCGTCATAGCACTCGTCATTTCGTAGAAAATCAGGGTTTTTCTTCGATTTGTTCTTGTTTTCCAGCCCGTTTGTGATCCACGAGCACTTTATCCCCAGTCGTTTGCATTCATTACACACCGGCCGCGTCTCACAACACTTGCGCTTGCGAAACCGGCACGTCAGACATCCTTTTCTGGACCTTTTTGAAATTTTGGCAACACCAGAGCTCTCCTGTTTGCGGTGTTTTTTCTTGCTGGGAGGGTCTGGAAGCGATCTTGGAACGCGTGTTGACGTCATAATCGAGTGCACATCGTTCAGCTGTTTGGTCTGTTGTTGCTGAGGCAATGGAACAGCATTTTTGGCCTGTCGCTGTTCGCTTATCGTGAAAAAAGGTGGGTTATTGGCCGTGTAGTCGTTAATCGGGTGTTGGAGCGATGTCCGGGTAACACTCGAAACATTGCCCCCCGAACCCAGAGCGGAAGCCAGAGGCGGCAATGTTACTGTGTTGGGACTCGTGGTGACGGCCGCAGACATTCCTGCTGCGGCCACCGACCCTGTTGCGCCAGCGTACGGCGTGGTTGACGAGCCCCCCAGCGTGATGGGTAGCGGCGAAGAGACCCCAGCCACAGCGGGAACAGAGTGCTGTGACTGTGGCGGGGACGCGAGTTCGTTGTTGTTGGAGGAATCCATGGCGAATTCAGCAAAGAAAAAGCAAGATGATCAAACAGAACCGAGCAGGAAGAATAATTATCAAAGACGCAATTGCGTGCAACAGAAAAGGAACATCTTTTATAAGGTGAGGAAGGTTTTTTTTCCCTTGATTCGACAACAAAGAAAATGGCCGCCACGGACCCTGACACCCCCCACCCGTCGGTTGCGCGGGCTGTAAAAATGTAACAATGCGTTTCCCCGGCCTGTCCCCACTGCTCATGCAGCTGGAACCATCATATGCACGTCCCCCGCTCCTCCAGCGGTAGACCAAGATGGTTCGTGGGGAAAAGCGGCTGACATCACCAGCCACAACCCCCTGCAACCAGGACACGATGCGGGTGTGGGGTAGTGGAAAAAATGCTTGCGAATTGGCAGGCGAACGGCTCTACGGGAAAACGGGTACTACATGCCGGACGTTAGACCCGAAAGCTGATATATAGAAATCACTGCACATAAACCAACAACACCTGGTGCCTTCCTGACGTTGCTATTTAGAACGTCAAGCATCCTGCACAGAGCTTAAAATGTCGCAAAATCCGGGGCTATTATTTTCTACTGTTCGCTAGTCCGTGACAGGTGTGAAATGCTCTGTGCTCAAAAAGCAACCCGTCCCGAAGCGGCAACCGACGATCCTAACGCGGCGATCCTTGTGGGGGACGCGCGAAGCGAAAACGGAAACCCGCTTCTGTGGCTAACGTAATCAGAGCAAATGATTACGTCAGCAACGTGACAGCAAGACGTGGCCAAAAAAAAAAGCAAGAGGCACTCCCATCGTCGCGACCCGAGCGCATTTTCGACGCGACGTTGTTTTTCCTCTTGATTGATTCTTGTTCTGAAAACACACACTCTCGTCTAGCCTTTGTTCCCCTTTATTTTGGTTAGACACTAATTTTTTACCCCTGGTAGACCCAATTTTCCCCATGAGCAGAGCACAGGAGCCGCCCGTGCGCCCGCGGTACCCGCACCGCATTTCCCGGCGGTCGATCTCGAAACATGTGCAGCCCAGCATAGCGGGAGTAAATGGCAAGACGACAGCGTCTTCGCAGACGGAGAACGCGGCTGTGGCATTACTGAAAGAGAAGCTGAATCCAGAGTGGGAGGTGGACTATCGGAACGAGCTAAACGACGAGTCTTTGGACGGTCTGAGTGTGCTTTTAGAGAAGCTCACCGAGTCCAGCGACATCAATTCATTACAAGAATTCCGGTTTTTGAGCACTTTGAACCCGCAATTCCGCAATGTCAGATACAAGGAGAGATACGAGGACTTTTCGAACTATCAGCAGGTGATTCGGGACTCGAGAACGTTTTTGAAGCCGTTTTTCGATTACTTACAAGACTTTGAAAAGAACCTCAACAAGCTGTCTCTGGAGATGGAATTCTTGCAAAACCGGTCTAATCTGCTGAACACGCAGATACAAAGCAAGCAGCAACTGGACTCGAAACTCACACCGATCATTAACGATCTTATAATTCCTCCGGACGTGATAAAGTCCATTGTCAACGACAAAGTGGATGAGAAATGGATTGAAAACCTGCGGTTTGTGACCGAAAAGCGCGAGATATACTCCAAGTACGAGAGCGAGACGAAGATAAAGAGTCTGGCAGACCTTGTGAAGCTTCTGGAGCTGATGGAGCTGAAGATTGTCGAGAGAATCCGGGATTTCTTGATCCTCCAGATCAAGGCCTTGCGCAAACAAACCGTTTCGTCGCAGGTGGTGCAGAAGGAGTTGCTTGAAGTGAAGGATATCTTCCCATATTTGCAGAACCGACATCCTAAACTTGCATCGGAGCTGAGCCAGGCGTATTGTTACACCATGAGATGGTACTATCACCAGAACTTTGTCAAGTATCTGTCATCGTTGGAGCGTTTGAAGTTGCACAAAGTTGAAAGAAACGTTCTTCTTGGTTCTCTTGACGAGGAAATGAGCAGCAACTCGTCTGCTCTGTTTTTTGGCCTCAACAACACCAAGGCTGAGCTCACTTTGAACGAATACCTGATCAATCTGACCAAAAGACTGGAGGTGTTGACGAAACAGGACGAGACCGTGATGCTTGCGCAGATTGCAGAGACGAACAGCACCAAGTATTGGATCGAAAACGCATTTAAGAACTTCAACGTTGCGATGTTGGACAACGTTTGTGTCGAATATCTCTTCCTGAACGAGTTTTTCAAGCTCACGAAAAGCGAGGAACTGTCCGAGGTTCTTAAAACGATTTTCAATCCGGTCTACCAACTCGGTTACAACTACACGCGGTTCCTTCTGACAGACACGTACGATCTTTTCGGGGTTTTGTTGATCATCAGACTGTGCCAATCAATGGAATACGAGCTGCAGCACCGACGGATACCGGTGATGGAGGACTATTTGAACTTACAGCTGATTATTCTGTGGCCTAAGTTTCAGAACTTGGTTGATCTCAACTGTACAAGTTTAAAGAAAACGGTTTCTTCGTCGGTTCTGATCAAGAGCATCGCAAAAAACATGATGATCCCTATGAGTTTGACACAAAACTTTGGAATTGTGCTCTTGAACTTGCTGCAACTATCGAACAACATGTCGTTTGAGCTCGAGACTTCTGAGCCGTTGACTGTTTCGATCTCTCGACTCAGAAACGAGTTCGAGAACACAGTGAACAAGTTGAGTGCAACGCTGGAGAACAAGAAGAAGCGGGAAATCTTTCTGTACAACAACTTTTCGCTGGTCCACACCATCTTGAATGAGCTGGATGACGAAAACAAGCTTGGGCAGGTGGAAAAAGACCATTTCTGGAAGCTGGTGGAGGCTCTTTCTGGAAGTTAGCGGGAGTTGCCTGTTTAATGATGAGTTTGATCAGATCTGACGAAAAAAAATAGAACAACCAGGAGTTATGGATCACTCCTCGGTGCTACGGTCGACCTCCAACGGCATCGTGGCGTGTCAGTTTCGGTGTTGTAGACGTAATCTGTAGTTATTGCAGATATTTTCACTTTGTACAATATTTACCTAAATCGACGCGTCGATCGACGGACAATTTTGATAGACACAAAAAGTTGTATTTTTATCCGGGGAGTCTTTGGCTCTTCATTGTTGTTTTACGCGGTCTTCAATCCCAACATGTCCGACGAAAAACTCAACACCCTCGCAAGCTCTCTCATACAACTGAACATCAAAGTGGGCAAAGATGTTGCTGACGCCGTGGAACCTCCGGTGGCAGAAGAGCCCGAGACAGAACAGGACACTATCAAAGACGAGCCCCAAAAGACAAAGATCACATTAAATCAGTCGGTTTTGCTGACGAAACTGCCAGAAAAAACAACTTCAACTGTTCTCCACGTTTCCAAGCCCACTAACGCAAAAATTCAGATCCGTTTCAAATCCATTGGGTCAGTTAATCAGGTGAAACCTGCTGTGTTCAGGATTTCCAAAAGCTCCAAGTTTTCCTCAATCATCCGTTTTTTGGAGCTGAAACTGGGAACCAAAGTCTACTGTTACCTGAACAACTCGGTGAGCCCGAATCCAGACGAAGAACTGAGCAACTTGTACGACATCTTCAGGGTTGGCGAGGAGCTGATTGTGAGTTACTGCAACATTGTTGCGTTTGGTTGAGTCTCAGAGAGCGACTACACAAACAGAGACCAAACCTTGGAGGGTGACTGCACACGACTACACATACACACATTCTATTATGAGATTCATTCAATGTTCAAATCATTCATTACGCAACCGGGTATACAAAACACAACCAACGCCAACTATATCTCTAGCTTGACTCCCGTCTGCTAATTCTTTCTCTCTGGATTGTCCCAAAACCAACCGGATTTCTTGTTGAAGCTGTCATCTTCCAGCAATTGTGAAGCCCGGGGCTCTGCAGGAAGCTTTTGAAAGTTCTCGTCAATGGTCTTTCTCTCTCCCTTGTTGTCCAGGATCTCTTTGATTTCTTTAAAATCGCTTGTTCCATCGTCAAAAAACTGCTTCACCACCGTGACACGCTCAATGTCACCGTTTTCGAGAGTCTTGATCGTTGTGGACCTCGAGCTTCCGGTGACTCTGTCGTCAAGCAGAGCAGCATCAGAGGAGTCGGTAGAATCGGACTTTTTCTGAAGTCCCCACATGGATTTTTGAGAATCCTTGAGCCGACGCCACTCATTTTCGCGTTTTTGTCTAGCCATCTCGGTCATTCTGGCCTTGAAATCGATATAATCGACGTAGTTCGAGAAAAAAACGCCCTTTTCGTGTTGTGGATCATTTTCAACATCTTCTTTCGACAAAACACTACCCCTGTATTGCTCTGGGATCTTGGCGTTTGGGAACAAACATCTCCAGTATCCGTTTGAATCCCACACTGATAGTCCCTCCATCTTCTTACATTCTGTGTGTTGTTTGGCCGACGGAACGGGGTACGACCAGAGTCCATATGGGGCAGTTTGTGGACCTAACCTGTTTCTGAAGCCATTAAATAAGTCAGAATCGAACGACGAAGGCAACAGATTTAAAATTCCAGATCCCAAACGCTCAAACTCAGACTCTAGGGTACTGAGTCCCGCCTCTCCCTCACTGTTCCACCATCTGTCAGACCAATCAAGAAAACTGGAAACAGAGGCTGAGGTGAGTTCGTTTGTAGCTGAAAAAAGAGACTCTAACGAATCGTTCAACGACCTGAAAGGTTTGGACTCTTTGACAGCTTTGGTATCGATTTCTTTGTCAGACGAAGGATTGAAAATTCCCATTTCGATGTGAACGAAAATAAAGTGGCAAAGATGATAAGAAGAATCTGAAGGCAACGATTGATTTAAAGTAATTTATATTTTTGTTTGGTTTCTAGAAAAAATATAGAAAATATAGAGGCTGTAAGTGGCGCAGCAAGAATGTGGCACATGAAAACTATTTTCACATGTCAATTCTGTTTAACAGCCGTGTGGAGAAAAAAGAAGCAAGGATGAATGATCTGGAGAGGGGAAATGGTATAAAAGCTGCACTGTTTCAGCTATAATGGAGCCATCCATGTTTATAGAGTTCTACGCCGATTATAAAGATGTCTAAAAGCGAAAAATACTTGAACAAATTAGCCGAGCTTCTCGAAAGCAACGAGTCGCTAAAGCAGGAGTCGATCAAGACTCTCGGGGCGGTGGTCTCTTTTGAAGTGACCGACAAGAAGACCAAAAGCACACAGAACTGGCTTCTGGAGGCAAAGAACGACGGGAAACTGGTGAAAACCGAGGCACCAGCTGAGGACGCGGAAATTAAAATCAAGGTTAACGATGCGGATCTGAAAAAACTGATTATTGGTAAGGCAAGTGCACAGAAGCTGTTTATGACGGGAAAGCTCAAGATCAAGGGAAACGTGATGAAGGCGGCAAACGTTGAGAAACTGTTGAAGTTTGTTGGTCCGGAGAAGGCAAAGTTGTAGAAAATACAGATAACATGGTGTAAGGATGTATGTTCCAATTTCATCTCCGGTGCAAGGATGTACAGAAATATCGCCAAATGCACGATTCTATTGTTTCTTTTCGCCGGTGTCGGCGATCGTGCATGATTTAGCGCCGGATACCAGGGGACGAGTGGCGGCCGGAGAACCACGCCGGGGTAGTGTCGGAAACATGAAGACTCATTGTCGTCGAGTTCTCGAGAGTCGGGTCATGACTCTCGTTTCCGGTACCTATGTGAACGGGAAGCGGAGTGGCAAAAAGATGACGTAGTCGAGCCACCACTACGACCACATCTCTTGTAGACAGGCCATGTTGGCTGATTTGTAGTAAGTGGTACTCGAAAATGATATAGCACGGATCGGGGCATAGATGCCGGATCAAATATTATTTGGAGAAGCGATAATTCCGAGACTCGCATTAGATAGTCAAGATAAGGCAGCATGAATGCGTATCCCGACATGGCCAGACAGGTCTGCCGAGTTTCTCACCTCCTCCTTACCCCCCACAAAAGTGCCCATTTGTTCCACGAGCTTCCAATGCTTGGAATCCTGTGATCGGTTTAATTCCGGTCGTCGATCTGTGATATTACGTAATCCGCGGAGGAAACCGGCGAAAAAGAAAAATCTGCTCAAAAGAAACCTATGCCAGTGCGCTGTTCAGGCGCAGCGTACGCTGTGATTGGCTGCAGATAACCAATCTCCACGCGCACGTCGGCGAAAATGAGTGAATCACCTCGAGTTTGTTAAAAAATTTTACTCCATGTCAATTGCAGGCTGAGTTTCCAGTCTATTGTCTGCAGGATAGACTCGACATCGGGGGAGCGAGTCTGGGAACTTCGCACCAAGGAAACTCAAACCACGCCGCAACCGCACTCCGATTACGGAAATCCAAAGCTGGGCGAAAAGAAACACTATCTGGTGGGTGAAAAATTCCTGTGTCGGAAAAAAACGTCGGATATAAAAGGCGAGTCAGATTCCTTTGAAAAAAAACCTTTCTTCGGTTGATCTTATCCCATCCAACATCAATTAATCAAAATGGTCCAGCCACACGAGCCAGAATTCGAACAAGCCTTCAACGAGTTGTACTCGAGTTTGAAGCAATCTACTCTCTTCGAGAAGCACCCAGAATACGAGAAGGTGATTCCGGTCGTCTCTATTCCAGAGAGAATCATCCAATTCAGAGTCACCTGGGAAGATGACAACGGAAACTTGCAGGTCAACAGAGGTTACAGAGTGCAATTCAACTCCGCTTTGGGTCCATACAAGGGAGGTCTGAGACTTCACCCTTCGGTCAACCTTTCCATCCTCAAGTTCTTGGGTTACGAGCAGATCTTCAAGAACGCTCTGACCGGTCTGTCCATGGGTGGTGGTAAGGGTGGTTCCGACTTCGATCCAAAGGGTAAGTCCGACAACGAGATCAGAAGATTCTGTACCGCTTTCATCAGACAATTGGCCAGACACATTGGTCAATTCACCGACGTCCCAGCTGGTGACATTGGTACCGGTGGAAGAGAAATCGGATACATGTTCGGTGCTTACAAGCAGATGCAAAACCAATTCGAAGGTGTTTTGACCGGTAAGGGTCTCTCCTGGGGTGGATCTTTGATCAGACCAGAAGCCACTGGTTACGGTCTTGTCTACTACGTCGAGAAGATGATTGAGAAGGCCACCAACGGTAAGGAGTCGTTTGCTGGTAAGAGAGTCGCCATCTCCGGTTCCGGTAACGTTGCTCAATACGCTGCCTTGAAGGTCATCGAGTTGGGAGGAACTGTTGTTTCTCTCTCTGACTCCAAGGGTGCCATCATCTCCCAGACTGGTATCACCCCAGCTCAAATTGCTGCCATTGCTGAGGCCAAGATCAAGTTCAAGTCTTTGTCCCAGATCATCGGCGAGTACTCTGCTTTCTCCGAGTCGAAGGTTCAGTACATCGACGGTGCTAGACCATGGGTTCACGTTGGACAGGTCGATGTTGCCCTTCCATCTGCTACCCAAAACGAGGTTTCCGGCGAGGAGGCTAAGGCTTTGGTTGCTGCTGGCTGCAAGTACATTGCCGAGGGTTCCAACATGGGTTCTACCCAGGAGGCCATTGCTGTCTTCGAGGCTGAGAGAGCTGCTGCTTCCGGCGTCGGTAGCGCTATCTGGTACGCTCCAGGTAAGGCTGCCAACTGTGGTGGTGTTGCCGTTTCCGGTCTTGAGATGGCTCAAAACTCCCAAAGAGTCCAATGGACTGCTGAGGAGGTTGACGCTAAGCTCAAGAGCATCATGGTGAACTGTTTCGACCTCTGTTACGAGACCGCTCAAACCTACTCTGCTGAGACCAACAAGAGCACCTTGCCATCTCTGGTCAACGGTGCCAACATTGCTGGTTTCGTCAAGGTCGCCGAGGCCATGAAGGACCAAGGTGACTGGTGGTAAACGGCGGACTCTAGCGACGCGAGAGTTTGAGAGTTACGTAGAGATAATGATAAAAAAATAACAAAATAAAACAAAACAAAGTAAAAATTGAAAAGAGGGTACATTTTGCCCTCGAAGTTTTCGGAGTTGCCAAGGATACGAGATGCAAGGATGTTTTTTTTTGTCTGTGCAAGGATGTTCTTTTGTTTTTCTTCCGCTGCGCCTGCCGAATTTTTCCCACAGAACACAAATACGAGCCGTCTATTTCTCCTTTTGCCTCCAGACAACAACCACTTCCATTGGCACCAGTCATGTCTGTCGCCACGTCATCCACCTGGACCTCGTTTATTAAGTCGCTGGCGTCGTATAACGGCGATTTGTCCTCGCTGACTGCTCCGCCATTCATTCTTTCGGCCACCTCTCTGGTTGAGTACTCTCAATACTGGTCGGAACACACGGACTTGCTGCTGGAGCCGAACTTCCTTCAGCACGAGGTGGATGAGGAGGACAGCGTGGAGCTCAGACGGATGATTGCCGTCACAAAATGGTTCATTTCGACCCTTAAGTCTCAATATTGCTCAAGAAATGAGACCCTTGGAGGCGAAAAGAAGCCTTTGAACCCGTTTTTGGGTGAGGTTTTTGTCGGAAAATGGCAGGACGAGACGCCAGATTCGAAATTGGGCGAGACTGTTCTGATCAGCGAGCAGGTGAGCCACCATCCGCCCATCACAGCCTATGCAATTGAGAACAAGAAGCACGAGACTCTTCTGCAGGGCTACAACGGTGTGAAGGCGTCGATGTCTGCAACTTCTTTGAACGTGAGACAGTTCGGACACGCTCTGCTGAGTTACAAGAAGCTTGGGGAGACTTATCTGGTGACTCTTCCGCCTCTTCACATCGAGGGTATTCTGATGGCCGCTCCGTTTGTCGAGCTGGAGCAGAAGTCTTACATCCAGTCGTCGAACGGCTACATTACTGTGATCGAGTACTCAGGAAGAGGCTATTTCTCGGGCAAAAAGAACACTTTTAAGGCAAGAATTTACAAGAACGCTCAGGAATCCGAGGACAAAACCAAGGCTCTTTACACGATTTCAGGCCAATGGTCGGGTGTTTCGACCATCAACAGAGGCTCTTCTGTTTCATCGAAGGACAGCGTGTTTTTTGACGCGGCAAAGTGCGAGCCACAACATTTGCAGGTGAAGCCGATCGAGGAACAACACGAACTGGAGAGTAGAAAGGCGTGGCAGAAGGTGGCCGAGGCGATCAAGGTGGGAGATTACAACTTGATCCACGAGGAGAAGTCGAAAATCGAGAACCAGCAAAGAGAGTTGCGCAAGGAAGAGGAGGCCAACAACTCAGTCTGGCATAGACGGTTTTTCAGAGAGGTTGATTACTCGAGCCTTGCAGACAAGGAGGACGAGGACGACACGGGTTTTGTCAAGCTTGCCAACATGGCTGGTTTGTCGCTGAAAAACGTTCCGTCGGGAGTTCCTCAGGGACATTTGAAGGAGCAGGAGGCAGAAAGTTGGTCTCATTGGAGATTTGTTCCCGAGAGCGTGGAGGGGTCGGATATAAAGATCTAATTTCTGCATTTCGAAAGGGGAGTTATCCACGCTGCTGGAGTTTGTGGTGGATTTGGTGTTGTCATTTTCGTTGGGTGTTCGTTCGAGGTCTTTGGACCACACCAGGAGAACTTTTGAGAGTTTGATTCTCTATTGAATTTACGGTCTTATGAATAAATTGACAAAACTACGAGCACACGTAACCGGTTGCCTGTAAATCGAATTATGTTAGCATGTATTAAAAAGATTGTGATTATAAACATTATCCTCTTGGAATATTGTTGCTTGACTACTACAAATAACAGAAATCAACTGGAAGTCTGTGCTCGGTGCCAACCCTTTTGACACATCTCCCTTCTTTCAAAGCGTTCATTGGGGTTTAACTCAAACCCCCTCCGTAACTAGATCCGTAGAAGAACTGTTACTCGAATCGCTGAACGCCTCGTTCCGAATAGCCTGAATCCACGGATCTTGCAGCAGCTCCACAGCGCTCAATCTCTTGGTTGGATCGGTGTCCAGACACTTGAACAAAAATTCTTGTCCTTGAACACTCAGCTGGTCATTTGACGGGAATTGAGGCATGTGTCCGGCCGCAATATGGTACATAACAGCAAACTCGTTGTCCAGATTGGCCCAAGGTCTTCTTCCAGTGGCCATTTCCAAGGCACAACATCCCAAGGACCAGATATCAATGGAACCAAACTTGCCAATGCTCTCTCCTCTGATAGTCTCTGGTGACATGTACATCGGGGTTCCAGTCAGAGCCTGTGTCTTTCTTCCCGTGTGCAGAATTGGATTGATAGTTGCCGGGTTACTGCCGCTGTTGCTTCCGTTTGTCGTGCTTGTCGATGTAGGGCCTCCACCTCCGCCCTGAGCAGCCATGGCAATCACCTTGGCCGATCCGAAATCAACAAACTTGATCACACCCATGTGGTCCAAAAGTATGTTCTCGGGCTTAATGTCCCGATGGACAATACCAAACTGGTGAAGATAAGCCAGACCTTCCAGCATCTGCAGAGTGTACAATTGGATCACAGACTCGTCTTCAATACGACCATACTCGAGAAGAGAGGCCAACGAACCCCCGCTGCAGTATTCCATGAAGATGTACACCCGGTCCCGATGAACCTCGACACCAAAGAACTGGACAATGTTTGGATGCGACAGCATCTCCAGCACTGTCATTTCTCCCTTGATGGCAGGAACAACCGTCTTGATCGACTGTCTGTCCTGGAAGCGAATTTCCTTCACCGCAAGAGCACCTCCTGTGTCCAGGTTGATAGAGGCATACACGGAACCAAAGGTTCCGCCACCAAGGAATTTGCCCTTTTGCCATCTGATCGAAACAGACGAGAACGAGGACGCCAGATAGGTCAAGAACTGGTTTTCGGTGTCGGTGTCGTCCAAAACACGCCCAACAGACTGCTGTTCCACTTGCAGACGTCTTCTTTCCGTCTCCAACTCGCCGATCTGGTACATGATATGCTCTCTCAAAGAGCCCAGACTCTCCTCGTCCATTGTGAAAAGATCTTTGCCGATCTTCGAGTGGTAGTTGAGCATCCTCTTCTTTTGCAGCTCCTTGGTTCTAGCTCCCATGATATCAAAGTGAGAAATTAACAGAGACATGCATCCAGCAACCTTGTCCTTCAGCCTGTAGAACATGTCGCTGTCAAGGGTCAAGATGTTGAAACCAGTGGTGATGTCCATTGCAAACTCCAATGCTGAAACACACCAACGGAACGTCTTTGGGTCCGTTGGGATACAATCATCAACGATGAAACTAAGCCACTCAATGGCAAAATGCAGCATCTTCAGAATTAACGCGGATTTCCGCATGTTATCAAAGCTTTTGATCGAGTCCCGACTTGTGTCTCTGATGTACGTGAAAACATTGTTTGCCAATTCCTGGGTATCCCGGATACCTCTGCATTGATTTCTCACAGTCGGAACGGCATCAATGACGTAACAAGAGGTTCTGAAAAACTGTTTTGAGATCAACTGCAGCTCCCGTTGGACCTTCGGAAGAGAGCACCGTTTGCTGACAACGGAACCAACAGTGTTACCAACACACTCCTTGAACCACAGGCCACAATCGTGCGCTTTCGACGTGGCACCTCCTTTGGAAATCAACATAACCTTTCCTTTGTCAACATTACCAACCGGAAGTGAATCCAGGTCAAATGGGAAGGTTGTTCCGTCCCACATCATTGCTTTAGACGGATAAACGATGAGAACATAATCACACCCTTCTTCGTAAACCTCACCCGAATCGTTGTGAACATTGAATGGGTTGTTGTTAAGACTTTCGATGTGATAGTTGTAGTTGCTCACCGACTCCAAATGTCTTCTCGGAATCTTGCTGAAGTCCACACCCAAGTGTGTACTCTTCAAAATCCGGGCAACCTCATATGGTTTGGTGGCAATTGACTCGGACGCAAATATGTAGACACCCTCGTCTGCAAGAGCAGGACTATGGTACAGCACGTGATTGCTGTCCTTCAATGCATCCAGGAACTTTTTCATTCTGGAACCGTTCAAGTTGTAAAGGAGCGAGTTTTGGAAATAGTAATTCAAAATCAAATTGAATCTCGAGAACTTTCTCTTGAGTTGTCCAAAATTCTCCATAGTGGACGTGTACCATCTCACCATTTTGTGCTTATCCAACGGAGATCCATCATACGGTGGCCCTTGGAACTGTTGTTGCACATAGTGATTCAATCTGGCAACTAACTTTGAAGTGAGGATTGTGAATTGCGTAGCAACCTCTGCAGAACCTCCCTCGATGTAGAATCCAAGGTTCTGAAGGAAAGACCACTCTCTCTCGAGCTCTTCCGGCTCCTTGAACGTTCTGAAAGATTTGGAAGATTTCGGAGAATCCAGCAGCTTCTTATTCAGCAAAAAGAGATAGTGATGAACACAATCCAACACTGCATTGTCAAAGTCAGTATCCTGATAGTCCGGCAGAGAAATCCATCCATCGCGAGGAGCACAATACTCTAAAAATGAGGTTCTAATCTCCAACGCCAGATTGATGTAAAGCTTGAAATCATCCAATATCTGATCGATGATCATCATTGTTGGGTTCTTCAGTTTCTTTGCATAAGAGACTCTGGTCTTGATAAGCTCCTTCATGAGTTTTGACGGGAACGTTGCTAACACAAGCAGAATGTCCACATATGGCGGAAGGTTTAGCTTCTCGAAATACTGCTGGTACTCCAAAAACGACTCCTTTGCCTTGAACGTCCAGTGAGCACAGCTTGCAAACAAACGCTTGTTGAACAGATTTTCAATGTCCTTCTCCTTCAAAATTCTTTCAACAAACGAACGGTCGTCCTTGAAAATGTGACCATTTTTGGAGACGGAGCTTCCGTCCTCTGGAGACTCGAGTCTTAAGTTAGGCGATCCAGAAGAAGCAGAAGAAGGCGAAGGAGATTGCAAGATGTCCAAGTCATCATTTCCGACCCACTTTTTCAGCACATCCGACTCTCTTTCGATTGCACATGTGACAGAGGTCCACGCCACAAGCGCATTCAGCCTGCTGATGAATTCTGGGTTGGCACAGAGTGGCTTTTCATTCTCCATTTCCTTCTGAGTTCTCCACAACTCCTGACACTTCTCGTAGTGGTCAAGGATATCGCAAACCTGTTTCGACGCAAACTTCACCTGGGCAGCATACGGAAGCTGCTTGACATCGTCTGGAATCTCCAATCGGAAATTCATAATTTTCTCCAGAGTCTCGTCAACGAGTCCTCTGTGATACAAAACAAGCCGTTTTTGGTCCTCTTCCGTACGACCAAACAGCTTGGATCGGATTCCAAGCCATAGGTCTTCCTTGTAAGAAGCGCGTAAGTAGCTTTCGCCTTCCACTTCGTTAAGCGGACGAATCAGCTTTGTTTTCTCGCCTGTGAGAACGTCTCCCGTGAGAACCGATTGCAACATCGACTGCCACTCGAGTCGTTCAACGATGTTTGAGTTGTCTTCGGGGGTCTTTAGTTGGATGTCGTCGCTCTTATTCAACAGGTCCAAAAGCACTCCTGAGTCGAGTCTGTACTCGGACGGCTTTTCCCATTCGTTGTCTATCATTCCAATCTGGTTACTTAGCGCTTTCAACGCCTCGAGCTCGTTGCTTTCGTCATTATCAACACGGGCATCGTCCGTATGGATCAAAAACTCGGAGTCCACAGGCCCTGGACCCTCTGGGCCCTTGTTGCTTTCGAGATCGTCGTCCACAGTCACCTCTCCCGAGTCCTCGTCGTCGTCAATCACCACAGACTTGTTGTAATAATCGTCGTTCACGCGGTAGCGATGCTTGAACTTGTTAATTCCGTTAAGATACATCTTCTCCTGCTGCTGATACTGCTGCGAATACTTGGTGTTGAGGTTAGAGCGCAGAATCGACGAATGCGGCCGCACTCCCTCGCTCTGCGAGGCGTTCTGCGACAGCAAAAAGCCGTTACTGCCGTTATTTGAAAGCAACGAGCGCAGCTTTTGGTAATTGTTGATGCTGCGTGTTGCGCGCGACGAGCTTGATGAAGTGAGTCCCGGATGCGAGACGCTGGGGGAGTTTGTATTCTTGAGCGACGGCACTCTCTGGAGCGCTGGCGAGACCGGCGAAGCAAAAGCCGAATGGCTTTCGGCGGAGGACTTTCGGTGGATCAGCGGCGGAGCTAGTGTCGCGGAAGGGAGCTTTGGCGACTGTGCCTGGGACTCCTGGGTGTCTGTTTGTTGCGGCTGGGAATGTGTATCAGACTCGTCCAGCAGCTGGTCGAGCGGCGACGCGGCCGATAGATAGTCCTCCGAGATTTGCATGGCCTTTAGATCTGAATGCAAGTTTTTGACCTGTTCGGAAGTGAACGCCCGTGTCGGATTGGGTGAAGGGACGGGCGTGCCCTTTGGCGACAGCAGAACGGGGCCTGTTGTTATTGAATGCAGGTTCAATTTGAGCTTCGGATGCTGTTTGGCCGTCTCGTGGGACTCGCCGGCCAGACCGGTTCCGTTCGGATGCAGCGGTGGCACGCTGTCGACGTGTTCCTGGCGTTTCTTGTCTGTGTTGGAGGAGGGCGACATGGCCTTTTCGTGGCGTGACGTGCGGGGCTAAACAAAAAAACGTGGAGCCAGCAAAAGCAATGCAGTGTGAATGATGGAGGTGTCTGAGGGCTTCTCTGCGGTGTTTGTGGTTGTTTTTGCTGTTGAATATCGGCTGTTTGAGCTGCAATAGAAGAACAAGAGTCGGTTCTGAGACGATTATGTTTTTTTCTCGCCTTCAAAAAAAAAAAATCCAGTCAAAAAAAAACAACGAAAATAAGTCAAAAATTGTTTATCGCACATAGACAGTCGGAGCAGAATCGCAGACAATAGGACACAAGACCCGTGTCAAAACGCTGCTAATACGCGCCCGATCCGCCAATCAGCGTCCAACACACGTCTCAAAGAGTCCACAATGACACAGCAGAGTTGTAAGTATTTCATCCAGCAGTGCTCTCCCCCAGCCTACTAACCAGCGATGACAGTCGCCGTGGACCTCGACCATTGTCTAGAGAAGCTGTACCAGGGCCAGCTGCTTTCAGAGCCCGTGATAGATCAATTGTGCTTTAAACTGAAGGAGCTGCTGATCCGCGAGTCCAATATCGTGCACGTTCGGTCGCCCGTGACGCTAGTGGGCGACATCCACGGCCAGTTCTACGACCTACTTGAGATCTTTCGCATCGGCGGATATCCGCCCGACACAAACTACCTGTTTCTGGGCGATTACGTGGACCGGGGGTACCATTCGGTGGAAACTATCTCGCTACTAATAGTTTTGAAGCTGAAATACCCAAGTCGAATCAATCTGATTCGCGGAAACCACGAGTCGCGACAGATCACAACAAACTACGGGTTCTATACAGAGTGTCTCACGAAATACGGGGCAGATTCGCAAGTTTGGTCTATTTTCACCGACATTTTTGATTACCTAATCCTCGCGGCTATCATCGACAACACGCTGTTCTGCGTCCACGGCGGCCTGTCGCCCAACGTGCAGACGATCGACTCGATCCTGGTGATTGACCGCTTCAAAGAGATCCCGCACGACGGGCCCATGGCCGATCTGGTGTGGTCCGACCCGGACCTGGAGCTGCTGAACTTCCGGATCTCATCGCGAGGGGCCGGCTATCAGTTCGGAATCAACGTGGTGAACAAGTTTCTGCAGGTGAACGGGTTCGAACGCATCTACCGTGCACACCAGCTGTGTAACGAGGGCTACCAGGTGTTCTGGAAGGGCAAGGTGAACACAGTCTGGTCTGCGCCGAATTACTGCTATCGGTGCGGAAACAAGGCATCAATCCTGGAGATCTTCGACGGCGGCGACGAGGAGTTCCGGTTCAACGTGTTTGACGCGTCGCCGGAGAGTCGGAGCGAATACATGAAGATTGCTAGCGGCGGCGAGTTCGAGGGCGACGGACTGCTGGCCGACGAGTTCGTCAACCTAAGCGAGGGCGGAATGGTGAAGAAGGCTCCGTACGTGGAGTACTTTATGTGATGAACGCGAGAGAATGAGGAGAAAGTGTATTTAGCATTGCAGAAGCGAGAGCGATCGAGCAGCGCGTCGATCGACGCGTCGAGGTGCGAGGTGTAGCCCGACGACCGACGATCGACGCGTCGTCTCACGCTACCAAGACCGTGTGCTGCGCTGCGCTGCTCGATACGACGCACGACGCACGGCCCCGTCATTGGCATGTAGATTAATATGATAATACCGGTATCGACGAGCAGAACCGGACGGGTTTGGCTCACGAGTAATACAGTTCGAGATTTGTGCCGTCGTGGATCTCGTAGTCGTCCAGAGTGATGTGGTCCTTGAAGATCATGTATCCCTTTTTGAGCACCAATTTGTCGTAGTCTGTTCCGATCTGCAGCGAGAGCACTTTTTTGAAGTCGCCTACCGTGTCAGAGGGCAGACATTTGACCTTGATCTTCTTTCCGAGTCTGGCAACAAGTTAGTTTGGGCGTGTTTTTGCGAGTGCAATCAAGCCAACTCACCTGTCATTGCAAATCACCTCAATCATTTCGATTGTCGCCAACTTTTCTGCAGTATATAAATGCTAAAGATAACGTGCAACTGCTCTATTTATTATTGTTAGTTTCAAATATTTCCATTTATCTCGATTTTTTTTCACACCAAAATATTTTTGTGAATATTTTTATATTTTTAGTGTATTCGCTAAACATTCCAGACCAACACTTTTCCCATTGACCAGCCCAATGGACCCCAACGACGACCAAACCATCAACCCTGAGTCGTCCCAGAACACGCCGCGGCTGTTTGTGTCGCCGGACCCCGGCGTCCAGCCCGCACCGTCCTCGCAGTTCTCACAGTCCGCCCAGCTGGCCCAGCTGGCCCAGCCGCCCTCGCTGCGTCCTCCATCGTCACGACGCTCCTACTTACGGCCCGACTCGTTCATCGAGGAATCTGAAGACGACGAGGCTGCCGCCATGAGCTATCTGGACCAGGGCCTCGGCCTGTACAAGATGGCGTCCCCAAACAACAGTCCGCAGCTTTCAGACTCGCCCCGCAGACACTCCCGGTACAGAAACGAGTCGCTCGCGGGCAGCCAGCCGTTTTTGTACGGGCCGCCGTTGCTGCCACCGCGCGCGCGCTCGCCCATCCGGCCAAAATCGCCCGTGCGGTCGGGGTCGCCCGGCAGAAAAAGTTCGCCCGTGCGCGCGTCGTCGCCGGGCAAGTATCAGCCTTTCAAATTCGGGTCGATCTCGATGAACAACTCCACAGACAGCCTGACGCCGCCGTCGCTGGGGCCTGGCGTGGGCTCTGCAGGCTCTGTGGGCTCTGCGGGCATCAAGCCATCGTACAGAAAGGGCCATCGCTACAAACACTCGTCTGTTTCGATGAACATGTTTCAGGAGCCACCAAAAAAGTTGCCCGTCAACTTGCCCGTCACGCACGCGGTTCCCACGGTGCGCGAGGTTGCACGGTCTTTGACGCGCAGCCAGAAGCTGCGGCTCGGCTGGGCCGGGCTGCATGTGCTTCTGACGCTGGCCACGTATTTGGTGGGTATGAACTGGGGCAACACAAGTCTTTTGACGCTGTCTCATCTCACTTTCTACGACGCGGTGGGGAATTTACTCGCGGTAGTGGTGCAGATCATGACCAACTTTGACGCGTGGAGCAAGTTCTCGCTGAAATACCCCTTTGGACTCGGTCGGATCGAGGTTCTCGTCGCGTTTGCGCTGTCAGTGTCGCTGCTTTTTGTCGGCGTGGACCTTTTGATGCATCTGGTGGAGGATCTGGTTGTAGAGCTTGTTGTGGCGGACTCTCCATCTCAGCACGCGCATTTGCACGACGAAAACACACTCAACACGTGGGTTTTCCAGGCCCTTCTCGCTCTCGTGGCCGCGGTCACGGTAGCCTCGCCGCCAGTTCTGTTGCGCGAGTCGCGCAAGGACGAGTCGGTGCCCGCTGCATCGGGCAACTCGGAATCCAAACCGCGTATGAAGCGTATCAGCTCGATCACCCTCAAGGAGGAGCCCAGCGAAATTGTCCAGCAACTGCGCCGCACTCAAAGCCATCTGAGCAGTTCAACAAGCGTGCTAACTCTGACGTATTGTGCGTACGCCATGGCGGCTCCGCTGCTGGAAAACACACGATTTGTCGGGCATGCGAACGAGGCATCAACTTTCGTGCTGTGTGTTCTGGTTCTAGTCATCGCGGGACGACTGATTTCCAAACTAGCGAGCGTTCTGCTGCTCAAAAGACCATTCCACGGGCTTGAGACAGAGATTCTGAAGCACGTCCAGGCACTCGAAGTTTACAAATCGGCGTACAAGGTCGAGGAGTTGGCAGTTTCGAAGGTGAACCCGAAAGTATTTGTGGTTCTTATGCGGATAAAAATGCTGGGAGCGTCCGACGACGACGAGTCGAAACTGAGATTCTATGCAGATAAACTGGTGCGGCGTATGATGGTGCAGGCCGTGCGCGGCGAGGAGGACGCCCAGGGGGTAATTGATCTGTTGGATTCGGATTCCAGGTTCGATTGGGTGGAGGGAGAGGAGTTTGAGATCACAATCGACGTTGAAAGACTTTAAGAAGCTATGAATGATCGACTGAGAATTTTTTATCTCCTTTCTTTTTTGCCCGATCAACCAAACATCTTGCCCGATCAGCTTGCCCGATCTTACAATCCGCTCTATATCAATGACATTATTAAACCACCTATAAACGTGGTCGAATCTTACTGTAAACCCCACCCCTTCTTTGTCTTTTCACACCCTAATCGGATACAACAACCGCGCCAAATACCCTTTTCTTCCTCCCTCCAACAGTCGGTCATATCTCTGACGCCGACGCTCGACAATTCCCACGTCTACTTCTTCCATATCTCCCTCCTTCTCGTCGTCCAGATCCTTCGAACGTGCCTCCAAAATCCGTCGGATCTTCCATTCACGAAGAGGCACCAAGACAAAGAAGCTTCCGATAGCCATCATTCCAGAGAAGATCTGTGCGTGCAAAAACGGCTTACTAGCCGTAACAACGCGCAACTTGAGAGCCACAGGCTCGCTCATCAGACAGAAACTACCCACAATCATGTTCTCATAGCTCCATGCTGCTGGAAAAAGTGCGATCGGAACCGAGTCCGGCATAATTGCCTGGTTCAGCAGCTGACACCAGCCAGTGGTGAGTCCCGCAATGATCGAAAAGAAGATGATTGCAACCAGATTGTTGGCGTTGATCCAGAATGCAAGCACCAGAACAGCGACAAAAATGTTCATGAACAGAGCCAAATTCACGCGACCAACCCTGTCACCAAGGGCCCCGAGAATTGGTCTTCCGATCGCTTGTCCACCGTTGAAAATGGCCGTCATGTGCGCTCCTGTGGCGGCAGAATAGCCCATAAATGTCACCGACGACGCGAGCGAGAACGTGATCACTGTGTAGGAGATGATCCCCATCCCGAACCACAGCGAGACGCTCCAGACGGGCCACATGTGCAGAACCTTAGTGTTGAGAATCAGCTTCCTTTGACGGTGCAAATGGGCCAACGATAGCTCCCTTTTCACAGGAATCCGCTCACGAATCAGACACAAAACCACCATGTTGAGCGCAAAAACGGTAATTCCCACAAATCTTGCGGCCCACCGAAAAGTTCCAGTGTCTTCAACAAGTTTTTGCGCCCCCAAGGTGAACACCACACCGCCGATACCGGCTCCAGACACCACTATACCGCTCGCAAACGCCCGATACTTGGAAAACCACGACGCAAGAATAACCACCGTCGGGTTGAACACGAAAGAGAATCCAATACCAATCAACAGACCCTGTGTGCAGTACAATTGCCACAATTTCTTAGCAAAAGAGCACAGAATGAACCCTGCTGCCTGCAACGTCGCCCCAAATAGAATTGTGGGACGCAATCCGATCGTGTTCGAACACATAATTGCCAGTGGTGAGATTGCCTGTGCCAGAAACATACAAATCGAAGAGCTCAACGCATAGTTGGTTGCGTCGGCTCCAGCAAAATAGTTGTTATTGAGCCAAAAACTGATGAAGATACCAAAACAGTTGATCGATCCCCAAGTTGCAATCAGCATGAGCAGTTCCACAGCACAGACCACCCACGCATATCCCGAGTCCATTGGAGGTAGCGAGTCACCTTCAGCATGGCGAACCTGGTCATCTTCGTCTAGAGTCGGCACTTTCCCGGCTGCCTCCCTGTTATCTCCGTATAATTGTGGATCATCCGGGAAGTCTTTGGGATGAGAAGCTATGCGCATGGCCTCATCCAGGTCAATATTTGTCAGCATTCGACCAAGTTCCGTCTGCTGAGCCTCCTGATGATGAAGCTGGGTCTGTAGATTGTCGTCCCGAACATCGCCAATAAGCTCCCTGACTCCGCGCGACAGCTCGGTAGCTTGTGAAGCCGCCGTTGTTCTGCGCGAGAGCGGCGCCAAAGATGCAGTCTGATGAGAGCTCATGTTCTGCAATCTTGTGCGTTTTTCAGTTGTCGTTCCTGACGAAAACACTAGCCTTGGGCATGATCTCTTTTTATATTGTCGAAAGCTCCGAAGTTTCTTGCTGATCGCATCGGCTTCGGTCTTAGGACTCTGCATGTAGCTGCAGCCAAGTCGGACCGAAATACTTTTTTTCGCTGCTGGATAATTCTTTATCCGGCCAGCGCACGGCTAGAATAAAAAAAGGGTACCGACCGGCACAGCCACACGAGGGCTTCCGGACACCGCCACAATCCCACTTGGATCCCACTTCAAACAAAAGATGTGGGATACCTTTTGATCCAAAAAAAATATACCAAACGGGGTTCAAAAGCGATTTGCCCTCGTCGGAATAATCAAATTGCAACCAATGACCATGGACATCTCTGACGAGCGACCAAAGACTCCCAGACGGAGTCCGAAACGGTACCAGTTTCTCAAACGGAAAAAGGCAGAGTCCGAGTCAGACTACTACGACAGCGACTCCGACTCGCTCGATCGCACCATTGATTTTTTCAAAAAGCCCGTCAAGCCTTTCCAGGAACCGCAGCAAAACACAGACAAAACTGAGCAATCGTCGTCTCCACTCGAACTCAATGTCATTCAGCTCGTCAATGACCTCCTGTTTGCCCTCACAAAGCTTGTGGATGTCCTCATTCCAGCAGAAAGTAACTATCGAAATCTGCTACTACTGTAAGTAATTTGCCACTCGTGATTCGTTTTGTGGGAAATCCACAGAGGAGCAAAAAAATCAATTTAACTTTAATTTGTTCGCCCCCTTATTTTCCTTACTAACACAACCAGAAACGCGCTCAATATCCTGGAATCGGGTAAAAAAGGCCTCAAATCCTTGCTCAACTTCTACTCGTCCCATTCGCCTGCCTTTAACGTGAGTGTTTCCTTTTTCCTCTCTTTTGCTGTCTACTAACCCGTCAGGTCTTTATCACTATTCTCATTATCAGCGCACTACCTCCATTTTTGTTCTTCATCTTCCTCATGACACTCTACACAACAACCGTCGGCTTCCTGTTCACCACAGGACTCACGCTGCTGGCATTCGTCTCTTGTAAGTACCGCTCTCATTGCTGTTACATGTCTCAAACACAAACGACTAACCAAATCAGCGATCGGGTTTCTCCCTCTTTTTCTCATCAGCCTCGCCATCGTCGCCACACTAGCCACAGTACTAGCCACAATTTATTTTGTCACCGCCTACACCTACAACGTTTTCATCGGCCACGTCCCTTTGCGCAGGTTCCTGACTGCGCTTGCAGACATGCTTCCACCCTCCGTCGGCGTGAGCGAAACCAAACCCGCACCAAAAGAGAAACCAAAGGAAGAGAAAAAGTCTGCCGAGCCTGCTCAAGAGGAGGCAAATGGAACCAGCACTCCTATTGCAGAACAAACTCTGGCAGAACCAGCCAGCGAGCACAACTCGATGCTCATCCCTGCTGCTGCATAAGTACATCTATCATCACATTGCCAGAATTGAATCGTCATTTTTTATACCCATTGCTAGTTTTCACATTGTCCGCACAGGAGGTCTTCGCGTCACAATATTGTGCTTGTCTTTCATGTCCTTCAAAGCTTTGCGCATATCCACATACGCCAGATGCATCTTACCCACAAAATGATCGGCTAGCCGTCTGTCGTTGTCCAACCGTGACAGATAAGCTCCGCAATCTTCACACACCTGCAGCTTCTGTTGTGCTGTTTGGTTGATGTTGTCCAGCAAATCTGTGTATGTTTTCGAGAGCTCTTCTCGCTGTTTGATAGTTTTTTCCAACTGTCTCGTCAATTTTAAAGCCATTTCTATCTCGTTTTGGTCCACCAGGAGCTGAGACTCTTGTGACATCAGTCCGATTTTCGTATCCAGTTCGTCAAGTTCTCTCGTCACACTAGCCATTTTCTGTTTTTCTTCGTACGAAAGCTCTAATCTTTTTTCTGCTATCCATATCTTTCTGTTGCACTCGTTGATGAACGCCTCCAGATCTCTGATGTAGTCCAGTTCGTAATCCGAGTTTGGTAGCTGAATGCCGTTTTTCCGGCAGGTTTCGTACAGGATCTTGTGCTTTTCCAGATGTAACTTTGGACACTTACCGAGGTCCTCTTTTGTCCCCAGAAACAGGTCATATGGGCATTTTCCAACCAGAAAGCTCTTGCAAATCTTGGGGGAGTTGAGAATAGAAGGGTCAGTTAACTGTTGTGTTTGCTGGTACTTTCCATCAAAATCCTTGGGAAGGTGTACCAGTAGCTCTCTTCCCATCAGCTGTTCCAGCTGTTTTCTCTGCTCGTACGAAGCCATGTGGTAAATTGCCGTTGAACAAGAAGAACGCACTATCTCAACATGTACTACAAAATAAATAAATTTTGTATTTTTTTTTTGCACATGACATAATTTTTCTTTATGTTCGTAATGTGGAATCAGTATAAATAGCCCTTTTTCCCTTGTTTCCTTTTTTTTGCCCCTTGTCTCCCTTTTTACACTGTCCATCTTGCCCATATCAATATGAACAGAGCAAAATTTTACGCTTACAACACAGCAAAAGTGCTGTCGTACAGCGTCCGAACAGTCGCAGCTTTGCACATTCTATCGATGAACTGGTTCGAGCTGAGCGAAACATCGGGAGAATCCATGTTGCCGACGCTCGCGGTCATGAACGACAGTGCGGTCGTTGACAAACGGTTTAAGTTTGGCCGGAATATCCAGATGGGGGATCTCATTGTCGCGCGGAAGCCAACAGAACCGTCCAGTCTCGTGACAAAACGTGTGACCGGGATGCCAGGCGATATCATTCTGATAGATCCAAGCAAGAACACTCTGTCGAGCCTCAAGCTTTTGTCCGACGATTCGGAAATCAAGGAGATCAAATACAACGACGAGCCCGTGCGACACCTGTCGAATTACGACAACTACGTGATTGTGCCAGAGGGACACTGCTGGGTGACAGGTGACAACTTGAGTGCATCGTTGGATTCGAGGACCTACTCGGTGGTTCCAATGGCTATGATTGAGGGAAAACTCAAATATGCCTGGTACCACCCCAGATTCTCAGATTTCTTCAGAAACTATCCTAGAGAACTGGAAAACACCTTCTACAGGGAATAGCGCAGCACGAGCGAGATTGGATCCGGTCGATGTCGCTTGCCTATAGCTGATCCAACAAACGAACATATCTGACGATTTATGACATATATGAAGGTCTGATCATCTCAGACCTGCCTCTCTCAACTTATACAATTCTCTCAAAACATTCGACCCCAGATAGACCGAGATTGCTCCGATCACCACCACTCTGAAAATCGTCGTAAAAATGCTCTCCTTCAGGTAGTAATCGAAGAAAATCACCTCGAACAGAGCAATACATGCCAGAAACTGCACAGAGATCCCAGGCGAAAGCTTTCCAATGTTGTTGAAGTTCACCGCATCGAATTTTGCCCACAGGCCAAACAAAGCGGCCAGAACCGTCAAGATGGCGCCAACAAATAGAACAGCAACAAATCCACTAACGTGTTTCTCCGCGGTTCCAAAAATGTGGTGGATCTCTGGTTGAGCACCGAATCTCGTGACAACAGCCTTTTTGCTGGTCATTTCACGGAGTTCGGGGCTTGGTCGGAGCTCACCAACCTTCTGGAGTATGTTGTTCTTCTCGTCGGTATCACCAATCAAGACACTCACGTCAATTGATTCGCTGGACTTCAAAAAGTTGGAGAGTTTTGCCACAGGAACCGTCAAAGAAGCACGAGACCCCTTCACCACTGGGTAGTAGTAGGAGTCCACCTGGGACTCAGGCAGCGAGAGCAAAACAGCCACCTGTCTTGGTGCACGTTGGCCTTCAAATTCTAGGTCAAACGTCACATGCACTTTTTTGTTCGTCTCTGTGAGGGCAATGGCGGGAGATTCGAAAGGGTACGACGCCTGGTCCAACGAGAGCAGGCCATTTGAAATTGTGGAGCACAATGCTTGCTGAGTCAGCAAAGTGCTGGACACGAGTAATTGGAACACACGGCCGAGCTTCATGGTTTGTTTGTCGAGTCTAACAAAGCGGTCCGTCAGGTTTCTTCATTCTCCGTATTTATTTTTATGTGTTGTTTGAAAAATCAAAATCAACTTGACGTTCCACGACCCCGCTGTTACAACGAATGAAGCCTACCAGGGGGTATAATACCTCGAAGTTCGCCCGTGTAGCGTAATGGTTAACGCGTTTGACTTCTAATCAAAAGATTCTGGGTTCGACTCCCAGCATGGGTGCTTTCTTTTTTTTGAACTTTTTTTCAACATTTATTTTTTTGAAAGCTCGGTCAACCAACTAACCATGTTCTTTGTAGCTTCATTCCATTTGTTAATGCCATATATTTTACATTATGCTGCGATTCCTATCTAATGTTATCACTTGCGGGGAGCTCCTTTCCTCCCTACGTTGACTGGGTGAGAAGACTGATTTAGCACTTCAGTTGTCGGTGGGAATAGGAGTCCCGAACCTAGTCTGTTCGAAGTGCCTGAGTTTGTCCGTTTTCTATGAGAGGGGACTAACGACCGCACTAGTCGACTAGGCCGCCGCGGAATTAACGTATGTTCACCTTCTGAGCCTATGCGGGACGCCTTTCTGGAGGTGATACGGACAGGTTTCGATGGAGGCTCGTAATCCTCGATGATCTCATAATGAGTCGAGGTGACCTCTTCGTCCTGATATGGCGGCTCGTCGGGAATTGGTGCCTCCGAAACCAAACGAATAGGCGAGTCCCCCATCGTAAAGTCCGGCTCTGTCAAATCTACCGAGTCTTGAACTTCCAGTGCCGGGTCACGTGACTGTGTCTCGGATTGTTCGTCGACCACCTGAACCGTTTCTGTGAACTTTTTCGTCGTTGCCGGCTCTGCTTCCTTTGATTCATCGTCGGTGTCCAAGACTATGCTCTCGTTCTCCTCGGAGTACATGTCGAATCCGGAGCTCACGCTTTTTACCGGTAGACTTTTGTCAGAAACTTCGATGACTTCCAAATTCTCGGAGTCCTGGCTCATCTTGCTGTTGGTACTCTGGGTGTGGATCGGATCCATCACAAACTCGTCCACGCTGGTGCCGATTGGAGAGCTTGGCAGCTGGTTTTCCGTTATGAATGTCTTTGTGCGCGGAGTTTTTCTCGGATTCTGTTCTTCTTCGATTGATGATGTAACCTGTAACCTTTTTGGCGGTCTCCCTCTTCTGCGATTCAGCAAATCAGAGGATAATTTTGGTTCCTGGGAATCCGATGGAGAGTTGTGGCCGCTGATGGCCTCAGACCCGGAGTCGACCGGTGTGTGAACTTCTGGATCCAGTTCCGGAGAGGAAAATTCTCCCGAAGCAATAAAGGTATCCTGCGACAGTCGTACCGTAGATTGGAAGGGGGTTTGGGGTTTTAGATGCAGAAATCGGTGTCGTGGAAACTCCTCACCAGCTAGAACAGGGTTACTGCTCAGACCGTTCTCGACGGCACTGAAAGATTTCACTGCCGACCCTTCCTTAAATCCTTCCGACTGATTTAGCGAGCCGTCGGTCATAGACTTGGAGGAAGCAAGCGAGGAGGTCCGTATCTTTGGCTGCCGTCCTCTCTTGGGTTTCAAGGGATCCGTCGTCAGATTTGGCACGGGAGCAGAGTCCAAGATCTGCACATTATCATCCACTTGGTCGGTCGTCTTCTCCTCGACGATGAGAACATCGTCATCATCGCCACTCAGCTCGTTATTCTGAGAGCTGGAGTCCTTTCCGGAGCTACCAAGCCCTTCAGCTAATCTTCGAGCTCTTCTCATTCCGTAGGTCTCTTTCCCAATCATAGAGCTGTCTCCTCCTTCACTATCCACTTGCTTCTTCAGCAAGTCAACCAAGGTGTTTCGAAGCTCCTGTCTGATCACCTTACGCTCATCGTCTTTAAAAAGCGTGATGGTGCTCGGGTCAATTGGCTTCCGCCGTCCTCTTACCGCCAAAATGGTTTTTCTAAACTCGTCAGGGTTCTCGTACAACTTTTTGACGTTGTAGATCACATGCAGGCCACAGTCGTTGAAGTTGCGTTGTTGGGGTATGGAACAGTTGTTTTTGATGATTTCCCTCCCTTGTAACTCAATTCCGTACTTGTCCTTAGCATAGCTTACCAGAAACCTTTTCAATGGAACGGCAATGTTGGTGTGCAGCTTTCTTAACGAGTCCAGAATGAAGATTCTCGAAATTGCTCGTGGTATGTGTCTCGGAGCAGCAAGCAAGTTCCCGTCCTTCGGGATCTCTTCCAGGTCCGAAGCCGACAGATTTCGACTACCTGCATGATAGTCTCCGATATCACTCGACATGTCCGCCTCCTCAACATTCTCGGAGGGAATCCACTCTCTCCTGTTGTCCTCTTCGTGCCATCTTTTCAACTCGGGCAGTTTAGTGATCACTACGAAGAACCAGTGCAATTCATGCATGATGGGGATCACCACAAAGTCGTTGTCGAACAGGGTATCGTTGGACTTGAACCAACTTTTAACGTTGGAATACGGGTCCTCGTTCTTCGAGACCTGACTCAACTTGGTGTAGAAAAACGAGTTGAACACCTCGATTTTAACGTTATCGAGGGTCCCTGCCTCTCTCGCTTTCTTCAGGTTGTACTGCAGGAAGAAGTCCACGATCGAGTCGTTGACCCAGTTTCCGTTGTATAGACAGTGGAAGTCCTTGTCAGAAACCATAAACGACTTCTTATCGTCAAACTTGTACCTCAGTGACGGCGAAAACACGATCTGCTCGTCTTCTGCAATGTTCTCGTATTGCATATCGGTGGCTGCATTGAGGAACTCGTATTTGTCCTCCGCATAGTTGACTTTATTTGATCGTGGTGACCGTAACCGTGAGTCGATTATATTCGACGTTTTCAAGTTGGGATCAAACACCGGATAAGACTTTTTGGCAGGCCCGTAGAAATCCTCAGGGGTAGTTGCCGAGATTTCAGTTCCGGATATGTGACACTGGTTGAGTTCTGCAGACGTCATAGATTTACAGTTGAGGTCTTTTTTCTGGAAGTCTCGAACCAAATGGTCGAACAGTTCCTTGTCGTCCGAATTCAGAAAAATCCACAGCTTGGTTGCACGAATTTCCTCACCGAATAGTCTCCCTGTGATTGCCGTGTCGAAACTGAGGATGAAATTTCCGACGTTATCGCTCGGATTCGAACAAATGTCGATGTATTTGATGTTATCTGTGTCAATTTCCAGCTGAAAACTCAAAGTATCCGCCGTTGCCAGTTTGATAGCGTTCTGCCTAAAAATTAGCATCGTGGGATCCGAAAACGTTTTTGGCATAGCTTTCCCCGTGAACACCTTGATGCGTTTTGTAGGAACAGGGGGGCACATTGGAAGCAGATAAGAATCGCGTTCGGGTTCTCTTTGGGGATCTACCGTTGGGATCTCTATCTTTTCTGGAGAGCGCGACTCTCGCGTGAATGATTTCCCGTTATTGTCGGGTCTCGGGGGTCTGTTTTGTTAGTAATCGCTCCAATTTGGCGCAAATAGTGTTTGTACTCACGATAAGCTGTCGGTGGGACGGAGCTGCTTTGCCCTGAAACGCGGACCATTCAGCGAGCTCAGAGCTTTTTTCTTGTAGGGGGGATCTTTGTTGATCATTTTGGGACGCTAAGTTGGACCAAGAGAGGCCAACTTGAGGTTAGTTCCACGGCCTATGTGATTTGCGGGGCTGATTTTCCGACAAACGCGAGACACGTGGTGCAAAGGTGTGATGATCTGAGGTCTTCAGCTGAGAACCAGGAGATTCCAGACTGAATGACGCGGTTAAGCTAGGACAGAAGCTGATGAACAAGGTGAGAATGCTGATTGAGTTGCCCTCTGAGGCACGCTATTTTTTTTGGTAGGTGAACTTTTTTTTTCCTCTTGTCTTGTGACAGCCCCAAAATTTCTTGATTTGGTCGGAGTGACCGCCCCAATTTACTGGCCCGCGCTTCAAATTGGCAGATCGTTGATATTTTTTTTACTGAAAAATTTTGTACCTTGAGAACCTGTTGATGATGCAACGAGTGGCAAACAAGTCAACCCCTTCCAACATGTTGAGCCAAGCGATTAAGAACGGAGGAGTGGTTTTGCGGGCCGGAGCCTCTGCAAGAGGTTTCCAGACCTCTGTGGCACTGCGCGCCGGACAGCGGTCTCCGATCCAGGTTTTCGTGGACACTTTCAAGAACGAGTGGAAGAAGTCCAACGAGCTGACGGACCAGCTGAAGCAGCTGAAGAGTGCGACAGACGAGATGAGTGAGAGTGAAGCATTTAAGAAGGCCAAGGAGGCATACGACACCGCGCAGAGATCCTCGGGTGCAATTGCCAAGGGAGTTGAAAAGACCGCTGAGGTTGTCGGAGAGGTTGCCCACAAGGCTTGGGAGTCTCCCGTTGGTAAGGGTGTGCGGACGACTGTTCAAAAGACGGCGGAGACCGTGGATCACGTGATCGAGCCTGTGCGGCAGACAAAGGCGTACAAGGAGGTTGCCGAGACGTTCAACGAGGGGTCTTCGAAGTACGGATTGTACGAGAGCAAGGAGCAGAGACGGTTGCGCAGAGAGAGAGAGCTTCTGAACAAGCCGAAACCGGTGAAGAGGAACGAGGAGGCCGGAACTGCGATGGTTGCCACGGACATAAAGGTTGAGTCGAAGCTCAAGGACAAGGTTAAGATTCGTCCGGACTCTGCCGTGGGAAAGTTGCTGTTGACGTTGAGAGAGAAGTGGGAAGAAGCTGAGAATCCATTGTTGGTTTTGATCCGTACGATCATCAACAAGGTTGGTGGCTTTTTCGCCGAGACAGAGGGCGCCCGTGTGGTGAAGACGTTCAGGGAGATGGATCCAAACTTCAACTCCGAGGCGTTCAGCAAGCAATTGAGAGAGTACATTGTTCCGGAGGTTCTGGACGCATACATCACCGGAGACGAGAAGGTGTTGAAGATGTGGCTTTCTGAGGCTCCGTTCAACATCATCACTGCTCAGCAGAAACAAATCAGAGACCAGGGATTGTTTTCTGATGGAAGAATTCTGGACGTTAGAAACGTGGACATTCTGTCGTACAAGATGCTGGAGCCTAACCAGATTCCAGTGATGGTGATAGGAGCACGTGTTCAGGAGGTGAACCTGTATAGAAAGGCCAAGACGGGCGAGATTGCTGCCGGAACGGAAGAGGATATCATGCTTTCGATCTACGCGATGGTGGTGACGAGAGTTCCAGAGGAAGTGGACAATCCGGAGACGGAGGGATGGAAGATCTTGGAGTTTGTGCGGAGTGGATCGAGAAAGTTCACCTGATGTATATAGGAACCTCGGGTAGGTCTGGGCGAAGCTGCGGCCGATTTGGTGGGTTCGACCTCGCACGCGTCTTGGCGGCGCATGCGAGGAGTCAAACGTGTTCATGTTCAAATAGTCAATTGAATAAACTCGATGAGAGTTGGTTAATTTATCCGGAGATGTTGAATTTTTTTTTTTTTTTTTCACCAGCTGAAAAATTACATTTATTTCCCCACAATTTCTAGCTCCTCACTTCCGTATATTACCCTAATTTTTGAAACTGGAAACGTCCATAGTTGGAACCCAATTCTCCAATCAGATCACTTTCAGTCTGTTTTTCACTTCTTTTTTCTCTTTTTGAACGAAACCTTCACCTCCGTCTCCTCGTCGCTCAAATCAATGCCTTTCTCTCCGAGCTCCCAGTCTTTAAGCTCCTTCTCCGACTCGGTCACTTTTCTCTTTGTAGCTCCCTTCGGTATCACAGACTTTGGCGTTTCTTCGTCCACTTCGTCCACTGCAGTCCACGTGCCGACACTTGGCTCGACAGGAGTTTGCATGACTGCTTTCTCGACTGCCTTCTCGACTGCCTTCTCGACTCTCTTCACTGTCTTGGTCTCTGTCTTTCGTACGCTCCCGGATATCCTCGACAGTTCTTTGTCAACCAGTTTCTCGACCTTTTTTTGCTCTCGTTGTCGGTCCTGAAGGTCTCTGATCATTTTGTTCGTGTTGTTTCTATGTTTTGCACTGGCTTCGTGCAGCGATTTGGTGTTTTCGTCCACAAACTGGCCGTGTTAGTAGCGGTGAAAAGGAGCCATCGAGACGTTTCTCAGAGTTGGGTTTCATCAGGGAAACCACAACCGATTCACACTTACCGCAGAGCATGTTTTGCACCAGTACTTCCCCATCGCTAAAAGACCTGTGGTGCTTCAAGCTTTCAGATTGTATCTTCAGAGATAAACCTAGAAAAAATTATCGAGAATCTAAGATTTGATAAAATTCCAAATATTTTTCATCTTTAAAGTTTTTTTTTTGACATTATCAATCTTCTCTTTCTTCCTTATACCCCGATGCCGTTGAAAAGCCAGTACGAGGAGTACGTGGACTCGTTGAATGGTGTTTCTCGGGGTCCGGTGGAACTGCCAAAACCTTCGCACCAGTCTCACAAGGACCGTTTAAAACAACGAAAGAAACCGAAAACCAAGAAGCTCGATCTGATTGAGATTGATGGCTATCGCGTGGTGGAGGCTCCTGATTTCAACACTTCCGAGGAAGAAAATGACGACCCCATTGAACAGGAAGTTTCCGCCCAAACAGGGGAAATCAGCGAGACCAATTTCAACTCCTCCGATGAGACGAAAGCCCCTCGAGAGCCAGAACCCGTCGTGCCGTCCGCGGTCGGAAATTCTATGCGACGGTCGCCGCTTGATGTTTCGTACGAATTTGGCGATCGCGGCTCGAACTGGCGGATGACAAAGCTGGATCTCGTTCTCGAGGAGGCCCGGAAGGGGTCGAAGGCCGCTGAGGAGCTGGCCCTGGAGAGATATGGAGATCTGGTGTTGTTCTATATTGCTCTGGAGGAGAAAGAGGAGCTTTTGCGGCGAAAGACCGTGAAAAATCGGGCCGAGTGGGTTTTCAAGCCGACGGGACGACTCGCTAAGGAGAACGGGATCGATCTGACGGAGCCGGAGGTGGAAAAGACAGTTTCCACGGACGATTCTGTGCCTTTTGTCACCGAAAAGATGCTGAACGAGGCGAAAATTGATCTGATGCGCGCGAAAATCAGAAAAGCCCCGAACTTGAAAGCTCTTGAGCTGAAGTTACGGGCTCTGGAAGAAGGTCTGATCAGACAGAAGAGCCGTCCGAAACTGCAGGAGACTTCCCATGGAATCCATGGGGAGATGGATGCGCTTGTTCGCGAGGAAAATCGCACGTCTTTGCAGTCTCTTTTGCGGGATTCTGCCCGACAAATTGCCTCGAGAAAGGACTTTGACAACACGGATCTGGATCTCCAGGACGAAATGGCCTCGGGACTGGCCAAGCTGGCCGATACGCACAAGATGGACGTGAAACAGTTCATCGAGGACCCTTCTCTGGCCAGAAAGCTGAGTTCCTGTGTTTTCTGCTCGAAAACGGTCTCAGTTCTCTCGACGAGCGAGAGCTTCTACTTGACGACGCTTCCGCAGCCAGAACTGACCGAAAACGGCTGTATGCTCGTTCCGTACACACATTACCGCAGCTCGTTGTATCTGGACGCCGCTGAGTACCGGGAATTGGAGGATCTGATGAAGACTCTCGGGCTGTTCTACTACGAAGAGTACGGAAAGAGCGTTCTTTTCTACGAGGAGTCTGTTTCGAGCAGTAATCATTTCACGATCCGAGCGGTGCCGCTTCCGACAAGCTACACACCGAAGGTTCTCAAGTCGTATTTCAAGGTGGGCATCCTGGAGATGTTTGACAACAGTCAGAGCTACGACAGCACGGTGATCGACACGGAACAGACAAACTATCGCAGTCTGATCGCAAAAGAGGCGCCGTTTTTCCACGTGTGGTTCACGGTGGACGGCGGTCTCGGACACGTGGTTGACGCGGCGGACTGGCCCAAGGGAGACAGGTTTGCACGGCTCATCATCGGCGGGTTTCTCGGGACGGACGAGTTCAAAATCCGGGCCCGGATCCGCTGGGGCGACGAAAACAGCGATTTCAAACAGAAATTTGAAAAATATGTACAGAAGTAGAGGAAGAAAAATAATATAAAAAAACAGGATAAAACATCTCTGAATTTCGAGATAATGCAGATTAAATCTATGACAAGACCGGGTCCAGCGGTCTGCAGCTCACTTCTTCTCGTCCTCGTCCAGACTCAACTTGTCCTTCACCAGAACAATGTGGTCCTTCTCCTGGACGTTTTCGCTCTTGATCAGGTTCTCCTGCTCCTTCAGCACGTTGATACGTTGTTTGAATGTGGCGTTGTCCGAGTCAACGTGCAACTCCTGTTCGTGGTAGAACTCCTCCGGAAGCGAGCTCAAAACGGCCTTGAGAGCGTCGTACTGGCTGTGGTAGATCTCGGCGTCTCCGTACGTGTACGCGTTCACGAGAATCATCAATGTGGAGGGGATTCTCTCGCGAAGACGCATCTCCAGCCAGTTTTCCAGCCAGAGTCTCATCTGTTCCGGTGTGGACGACGAGATCTTGATTCCTCTGGAGGCACAAGCAACCCGCAGTTCCTGCACCGACAGATTGTCAACTCCCTCGTAGTCAATCAACTTATCATCCTCCTTGATCTTGAGCATCTTGTGACGGATTCTGTATCTCAGAATCTGGTCAGTTCCAAACGGCCGCAAGTTGATGTATTTGGCCATGGCCACGAGAATTCCCCGCGAAACATTGTCCAAAATCAGATCGTCCTTGAACATCTTGGCCACCCGCAGCAGCTGTTCCTTGCTGATTTCGTCGGTTCCGGACCGCAGCTTGGAATAAAAGTCCTTGAAGTCTGCTCTCTGCTCGTCAGTGATCGAGCTCGGAAGCTTGATGGTTTTCTCCTGCGTCCGCAGAATCTCGCTCACCTTCGTGCGTGTATTCCGCAACAAGGCGAGCTTCTTTTCCTTGTCTTTCTTCGACTGGTACGTCGACGGAAGCATGTTTGGGAAGATCTTGAGAACCACCGGCAACAACAGCTCCGCAAACGGAACCAGCACAAACATCGCAAACGGAAACAGTCTCAAAACGTCCGCAATTGTTCTCTGCAACTGACGATACTCTCTTCTAGTGAGCTCGTAGCCGGATGCTAGCTTCACCAGCAGCTTTGAAGACACTCTGATCTCCAGTCCCAGAAGCTTCGTTCCGTCCCAATAATGCTGGGCCTCGTGTTTGACCTTGTCCCAAATGCTACTTTTCGCCGGCACGTCGGCAACTCCCTTCTTTGGATCCGGAGTCACCGGATTTGTGCTGTTGTACCGGCACCCGAAACGATAGCCGCTCAAAACGGTTGTCGGAACAACAACTGGGAGAACAACAGTCAGTGGCTGATTTGTATTGATGGGGAAAGAATCCGCAAACTTACCTCTATTTCTGGCCACGGCCCTGGCCATGTACAAGGCCGAAATCCCCTGCGTACGTCTCAGCATGATTCGAGTGTGTACGTAATTCTGAGTGCTGATTAGACAAGAGAAAGAGGGTTTTGATAAAGTGCACAACTTGCCTTTTTTTTCAGATGCATGGTGAAGAAAAAAATAATACACCTCGCACCTCTCGACGCGTCGATCGACCTCGTCTCCAGAGAGACGTGTTCGACAAACCTTGTCAAGCCGGATGTTATTGTGACCGATGACACGTCAGCTTGGACCGTATACTGTCCCACCGCCAAACAGTCTATCAAGTGTGTCTGTCCAGCCATCAGGGGATCTCTGCTGCGGTTCCCGCTGTTGGTGTCTGCCAATTTGCGTCGTGCCACTTCCCGATCTGGAGGAAAGCAGAAAAATAATTTTGGCATCGCGACACGACCGTGACAAATTTCTACAAATTTTTCTGATATCAAAAGGTTTGTACGAGGAGTTAGGGTCAAGGATCATCTACAGATTCTGCGGTTTTAGCGACCACTTGACCGAGACAAGTGTGAACAGCACATTCCTTTTGTTTCTTCGAGCCAGAAGGACTTTTGTTGCTGGAGTTTGTGCAGAGTTTCGACACGTTTTACCTTAGAGAAGCAGGAGAGGTAAACAGGGATACAAGATGTCGAAAAGAAGCAGAAGCGGGGAAGACGTGGCCGAGATAGAGGTCCGCGAGGAGCCCACTGAGACTGTCGAAGTTGCAGCAGATGCTGAGCCCCAAGTTGATGACGAGGGGTCCGATTCGGAGGCGTCAGACGCCGAACACGACACCAAGAGGGCGAAAACACGTCCTCAGTTGTCGGCCCAGGACGTCCAGGTGGCGAGAGAGACGGCAGAGCTCTTCAAATCGAACATTTTCAAGTTGCAAATTGACGAACTGATCAAGGAGCTGAGACTGAAGGAGTCTCATTGCAAGTTGATCGAGAGAGTTCTGCACAGATTGCATGACATTATACAACAGGTGCCCAAATCAGGCGAGTTTTCTCTCTCTGAGGCGGAGAAGTATGTTTCCAACACCAAAAACAAGGTTTCGATTCCCTTTCCAGATCCAAAGCCAACAGTGATGAACTACAAATTGCAATACGACACACCTGAAGACATTTCTCTGGTTGGTTCTTTTGGTCTCAAGACAGGAATCCAACAACCCAAGGGAATGGCCATTGATGTTGCATTGACCATGCCAAAAAGATTCTTCCAGCCAAAGGACCACATGAATTACAAAGCGTTTTACAAAAGAGCCTTCTACGTGGCATATTTGGCGGACCAACTGATCACGCTGTCAAAAAAGAACCATCTTCCCATCAAGGTCACCTACGAATATGTCAACGGCGACAGACTCTGTCCCGCCATCAGGATCGACAGCGTGACCCCAGAAAATCCACACGACGAGGATCTGCTCTTTGAGAAAACAAACTTCTCCATCAGATTGATCACAGCTTTTGAGTACGGTTTGTTTGACAACAAGAAGCTTCTTCCCGATAGAAATTGCATCAGAATCCAGCTGAACGAGCAGACCGTTTCGGATCTCCCGCCAACGCCGTTGTACAACGCGTCTTTGCTCACATCGACTTCCTACAAGTATTACTTGAAATATCTATACACCAACAAGAAGGCCACGGAGTCGTTCCGTGACGCCGTTGTTCTTGGGAAGTTGTGGCTCAAACAGAGAGGATTCAGCTCCCACATCAACGAGGGAGGTTTTGGACATTTCGAGTTTGCGATTCTTGTCGCTGCGTTGCTCGCCGGTGGAGGTGAGAGCGGAAACAAGATCCTGTTGCACGGATTTTCCAGCTACCAGCTGTTCAAGGGTGCAATCAAATATCTTGCGACGCAGGATCTGCGAAACGACGGACACTTGTCGTTTTCGTCTGTTGTTGGAGGTCCGAACTCGGTGTACAAGAAGAACGGGTTCAACGTTCCAACGATCTTCGACAAGAACACCAAGATCAACATTCTGTGGAAAATGAGCAGTTCTTCTTACGAGTTGCTGAAGAAACTTGCCAGCGAGACCCTGAGTCTGTTGAATGACGTGGTGGAAGACAGATTTAGACAGATTTTCATCCTCAACATCAACAACGACCTGCTCAAATACGACATGCTGGTGCAGATTCCCGTCAAGCCGCTGCTAGACTCGAAGGATTTCGGGGCCCTTGAGAAGATTTCGTTCCTGACGTACGAGAACTTCATCTCCAGCAAGATCTATCAGATTCTGACCAAGGCGCTCGACGAAAGAGCGTTGCAAATCAGTGTTTCTGTGTCATCTTCAGACCCAAAATGGTCGGTGAGCAAAAGAAAGCCGGCATCAGTGGACTCGGACGACAAATACATCAACGTTGGTCTGTATCTGAACCCGTTGGAGTGCGAAAAGAAGGTGACAAAGGGACCTCTTCATTCCGAGGAGTCCAGCGGACAAAAGTTCCTTGCCTTTTGGGGAAACAAGGCCCAGGTCCGTAAATATAAGGACGGAAACATCCAGTACAGTTGTCTGTGGCCGTCCTCCACAACCGAACCAACGGTCGTGACCATCACCAAGTACATTCTGAACCTGCATCTGTGCCAGGACATTGCAGACCATCTTGTGATCAACTCATCCAAGTTCTGCAAGCTTCTGCCGCAGCCATTGATGACGCCAACAAACTCCACGCAGCCTCTGATATTGCCTGGGAATTTCCAGGCTTTGAAGAACTCGTACGGCGAGTTGTCGAAGCTTCTATCCAACATCGATCTCCCCCTTTCACTGAAGTCGATTCTTCCGATTTCGCCTGCGCTGAGGAACACCTCGCTGCTTCTTCCTGTTCCGTTTGCTGTCTCCAACCCAGACTTCTTCAACGAGTCCATCCTGCAGTTTGAAACGTCCACCAAATGGCCGGACGAGCTGGAGGCCCTGGAACAGACCAAGACGGCGTTCCTGCTGAAAATCGACGAGTATCTCAACAAGGAGACGACATACAGATCATTTTTGACAAACGACAAGGAGAGCGTTCCGTACAACGAGTTCATCAAAGTTCTGAATGTGCTCACCCCGGACGGATACGGCTTCAAGTTCCGGATCCTCACCGAAAGAGACGAGGTTCTGTATCTAAGAGCCATCCAAAATGCGTCCGAGAAGCAGAAAAAGACTGTCACAGACGTGTACTTGAAGTTCAACCAGAAATACATGGGATCTGTCAAACATCACCGGGCAATCAGCACTCTGACCACACACTTTCCGTTCTATTCTTCGTCCGTTAGACTCTTCAAAAGATGGCTGGAGTCCCAGCTTCTTCTGCATCATTTCTCGGACGAACTGGTTGAGCTTTTCGTGATGAAATCGTTTGTTGATCCGGCACCGTTTTCTGTTCCGTCCAGTGTTGAAGCCGGGTTCTTGAGAACCCTCAAGTTCCTGAGCCAATGGAATTGGAAGGAGGACCCTGTGATTCTGGATCTTTCGAAAGATTTCGCCAACGACCAGGAAACTGGCACGTATCTCGACAAGATCACAGACAAACTCACGACAGAAACATACCGCTCCATCATGGCGGGATTCTCTAGTCTCCGGAAGTCGGATCCACACGCCCTGAAGGTGCAATACTTCATTGCATCCAAAGAAGATCCATCCGGAAAACTGTGGTCGTCAAACGGAATCGGATTGCCGATCGCATCGAGACTCACTGCGCTGTCCAAGGCTGCCATCTCGTTGCTGACTAAGCAACAATCGCACAAAATCAGCAACAAGACTCTCAGATTGATCTTCACGCCAGCATTGAAGGACTACGACTTTGTCGTGAAGGTGAACCTGCCTTCGGAGATCACGTCCAAGTCCGGAGTGCTGCCAGAAAACAAATTCAAGAACCTCATTCCAACGCTGACGTCTTATCCGGCAGAGCTGTCAAGCTTGCAGGACCCTGTACAAAGATATTTCAAAGAGCTGTGTGCTCGCTATGGTAACGTGATGATCTTCTCGTGCCACAAGTATACCGGACTGACCGACGAGGGGGTGAGCAACGTGATCACCGGCTTGGTCAACCCAACAACCAACGGCAAGAAAAAGTACCGAGTCAACATCGGCTACAACATCAAGCCGACCGAGGACGAACAGGTCGAGTTCAACAAGGAAGCCGTTTTCAGCCAGATTGTGGCCCTGGGTGGCGACCTCGTGTCCTCGTTTGATGTATAACTAGGATCGTATGTAGCGGACATGTGACTGATGGTCGCGTGATTGTAACACATACGCTTGAAAGAAAGAAGAAAAAAAAAAGAGAGTACCGGGACATCTCTACACCGGATACGTATTTTGGTTTTTTTTTAATCTAGTATATTTTTTTCTCCTGAATCCACCTTGTCCAGACAGGACAGTCCCAATTGTCGTACCGAAAGCGCTGCCATAATACTGTCCACGACCGTTCACACGTCCCATTGATTGTTGTTTTTTGTTGATGCTGTGATGGAATTGTCACCAACAACAACGAACCACTCGGTATACAAGATGAAAGTGAAAGATGACGGGATCAGCCGAGACCTGAAGATCAACGACGAGCGGGTCGCAAAGCAGCGTCAGGACGAGTTTCGCAAGGCACTTACATCCAGAATCGATCTATTGTGCTACTTGCTGCTTTTGCTGCTTTATCTCGAAGATTCTTCGACGCTTTTGCTACTAATTCGATGTTTCCACCAGTTTATGCTGGGCCATCCGCCAAGTTCTTTCGAGACACTCGACGCCAACAGCGCCACGGCGTCTTTCAACAAAGTTCTGGCACAAAAAGTTCTTGCATTGTCTGTGACGTTCAATTTGGGGGCCATTTTGGTACACTTTTTTCTGCTTTGCGGCTGGGACATCGGCGAGGGATACTCGTTTGGCAGTCTCAACATCAACATTATTGGAGAGCGGCGTTTTGAGAGTGTTTCTAGAAAGCTGTTCTACCTGATTGCGGTTGATTTCCTGGTGATTGGGCTGCAATTTCTGCTGTACAGTATCAATTTCATGATCGAACAGGACCTGTTGGACGAATCAGAGGAGGAAACGGGACCGGAAACAGAAGCAACTACAGAAAGGGACGAAACCATTGTGTATTGTTTTGATATCCTGCGGATATTGAAAAGAGCCCGGTCGTTCAGCAGGGGCGAGGTGGAACATACGGGCGAAAGCTACAGCGGAAGAGTGATGCAGGGAGGAATTGAGCGAATCAGGGGCTTTGCCGGAGGAGACGTGTGGACGTGAGGTTGCACCACATTCATCGCCTTACGAAGTTTACAGACTACTCTTGTCCGGGTTTGAAATTGTCTATTCAAAATGATGGATAGAATACAGGTGCTGCGAAAAAAATCGACATTTTTGGCTTGTGGGGCCCGGCGAATTGCTCAGTTGAGGTTTCCAATCGGACAACTGCGCAGATACTCGGCTTTATTTCTCAAGACCCTCACCGACTTGAAGAAGATTTCTTCTGGTGGCATTGCTCCCGTGCTCTCGACGTTGAAAATGAAGTGGTCTCTCCGTCTGCCCAGTTTCACCTTGCCTTGGAACTCCTCGTGTCTCAGAACCTCTCTCGAAACAGTGTCCTTTCTGGCGTCCTTCACGAAAGCGGCTCCCTTTTCGTCTATGCCAATCACGCCGGACGGGAAACATTTCTGGAACTTAAGGGCGTCGTCGCCCGTGATTGGCTGCAGAATTTCAATGGTCGGCAGCAGTCTGTAGGATGCAGTGGAAACAGGAGAAAACTTTGCGTGGTCAGACCCTATTCCGAGAACACAATGCACTTTCAGAGAAATTTCCTGGTTCGGTCTCAGCTTGGCCAGCAAAATGTTAGGATCGCACGGAACCACGGGACACTTGGCAAAAAGAGTGTCCTGTCTTCCCTTTGGCTCGAATTTCAAGTCTTTGGCATAAACGTTAGAGTTTCTGTAGAGGTTCTCTGGATCGTTGTTTCCCGGAACCGCGTTTGGGTTTTTTGTGCAAGCAATGTCCAACGAGAGAACAACAGTGTTTTCGTCGGTAAATTTGTCCTTTTCGTCCGCGTTCGGATCAACCCAGGTCAGCATGTCCGGGTCCACTTTCAGGGGAACAAGCCCGATTCTGTGCGCAAGAACTTCGTCCTGAATCACCGACGTGTTGTTGAAAATGTACACGTATTCGGCCGCCACAGACGGAACCTCGGCAATCATGATTCTTCTGAAAGCGTTAGCGATGGAGGTGTCTATTCCGATCAGGTCGAAGTTGGCTGTTCTTGACGTGATGTACGAGATGTTGAGCTGGAAGTTCTTCTTGAACTCCTCTAGATCCCACTCATATTCCCCGTTAGCCGAGTATCCGGGGAACTCGGTGGTGGTGGTGTTTGTCACGCGGTCGTGCTCAATTCCAATGATGTTCGACATGCTGGGGGTCGTAGTGGTGGCAGAGAATGATCAGAAGGGGGAGTTCTAGCTGAAAAATTTATCAAAAAAAAAAAAATAAAAAAAAAAATTGAAATTTTTTTTTGTCTGCCAAATCCGTTGGCGTGTCGCCAACAGGGACACCCGTACACCACCTCATGTAAAAAATTAAGCACTAGGTGGAAGATAAGTCAAACCGGGAAAGCCCTGGTTTGACAGATCATCGATAACCAGACTTGTTTAGTCCAGACGAATTGAGCTTAGAAAAAAAGGATTACATAGTGAAATGTCAGAGGATTCAGAGACGAACGTCAATTCGGAACGGAAAACCGACCCCGAGTCTTCCGAACTCGATCCCACACCGCCTCCGCTACCGGACAGAGGACACCACTTGGACACCGAGGAGACTGTCGAGCGGCCTGTGTCTCTGGAAATTGTTCCAGATGAGGGCCAATCACCAGAGGAGGCTGAGGAAAACAAACCGAAGTTGCCGAAGAGACCGAGAAATCGGGTCCATACCGGTCAAAAGTATGGTATGAGACGGTCTTCGGTGGAGGAATTCGAGTTGGGGTCGCCTGTTTTGGGTAGAAATGAGCCTGTTTCTTCCTCCGGACTGTTCAATCCTCAAACTAAGCGGCTTCGGGAGGCCAATCTGGACTATTTGATGGAGAAACGGGCCAATGAGGTCGAAATGGTGTTTAAAAACATCCCTTCGGAGTGGATTGAGTCTGACGACGTGTTTCTAACAAAGCACAATAGAGACGACCAGAAGATAGAGTTGTGGAGCGAGGTTCAGGCGGGGGATTACGGGAATCCGGACCGTCTAGGAGTGTATTCTCTGGTATTGAGGACGGGGAAACTGAAGGACTTGAGTCGGGAATCAGGAATTGAGAGTAGTGAGATTGTCAGTTTGAAAGAGCGCATGAGATTGGAAGGAGATTATCAAACAGACCGCAAGTTGGCAGTTGCCGGCCAGATTTTGGACACCACAAAAATTTGTCCGTTGTTAGTTTCGGTTCATTATCGGCTCTGCAGTGCGGAAATCACGGTCATTTTGAGCGCTCTTTTCCAGCAGACGGTTCTGGAGTCGAAAAAGTTCCTGTTTTTGCTTACGAGAACCATCGAAAGCCTCAATCCGCTTGCTTTAGTGGAGCTGTACGAGGAAAACCAGATGAACCCGGCAATTTACTTACAGGAATTGTTGTCTTCTGATGAATTTTGGATTGGATTTGTTCAGAAAATCGATTCATTGCAGCTATTTGACCGGCTGATTCACCAAATTGTCGTTTATGGGTTCCATTCGCTGGCTATGGTGCTAGCAAGATACATTATAAGTCCTGAAAAACTACGCAAATTGGAGATTGAGGAGCGCACGATCCAGTTCGACCGCGAATACGACGTTCTGGCGAAAGTTGCACATCTCAAGAATAAAGTGAAAGACGTTGAGAGACTCCGACAGCTCAAGAAGAAACAGGAGAAGTTGGGCCAGGAATTGGAGTCCAAAAGCGCAAAATACAACGAACTACTCAACAACTACAAACAGCTCAACGAGGAACGATTCAACAACGAGTCTGTGATCAAGAAATTGGAGGCCAACAACGGGACTCTGCGGCTCAAGGCTGGAGAGTACGAGCGGAAACTCAATTCGGTGCTCTCGAATTTCGAGGTGATCAAGACGAACAACGACAGAATTCTAGAGATTAGCAAGCTGAATGACAATCTCAGACGCGACATTGACAGGGTTCAGCGGGAAATCGATACTTTGGGGAAGAAATTGAAAAAGAAGTGAGAAATTGCTTGTATATAGAGGTGAAGTTGAATACGATAATCAAAATGTCTCGAAAATTAAAAAAATAAAAAGAATTAAAAAAAAAAGCAAAGACCGAAAAATGTCATGTTTCGAGCCGCAGAGATCCAGATCTCACGGACTTAATTGTACTCAGCTAGGTCGGTGTGTTTCGTATGTTTTGATTCTTTTTATAGAAGACCACGACAAGTTCGGTCAACCAAGGAACTCCGTAGAGACGTCTGATACAATAAGCTTGCGGAGTCGCAATTGTGTCTTTTTCCCCGTGTTACATATGAAAGAAAATACAAGTGCTCACAAGGGGATCGGTTGTGCGTGCCTTGCTAAATCTGACAGGACGGTAAAAAACGGGAACAGGGATTTTAGCGACCAAACAGCAGAGCGAACATCTATCTGGGAACACATGGCAATCGACAGGGCCAAAGAACGTAACAGTCAAAGAAATCGTGACTCTCACGGCGGTTCTACTTCCCTTTACAAAGAAAGGTTTGTGGTCAGACCCGCGAAAGCTAGCTTCTGACGTCATACGCGTCCCTTGATGGTTCCGAAATTATTAGAGTTTCTGAAGCCGCGACCGGAACGGAAGCAGGGAGAACAATACGTTCCGGAAAAAAGAGGTGTTCGGGGTGGCGTTACTTGAACAGATGAGTGGCGGGACCGACGGAATTCCGTAGGCACCGTCTGGTCTGGTGACATATGCGCGAGACTCCTAAAATCCGGACTTCCGCACTTAACTAGATGTTCGCGGCTTTGCGGGGGTGGGAGGAGCGTGGAGCGTGTTGAGAGTCGCTAGAAAGATGTCATGTAATGGTCAGCTATCACCCACGTAAATGCTTCGTGTTACACAAGACGTGGTCATAGTGTGTGCTGGAAAAGGGTCTAGTATGACCTCGCCATGTGACGTAATGCATGAGGATTTTCCACCAAATGGGGCACTGGCCAGAGGTCAGGAGGAAAAACAAGGTGCGCATGCATTTGAGTGGGACACGACCACGGAACACCGTAAACACATCAAAATTCCGGAAACCAGAGGTTTTCGGATCTGGCAGTTCGCCAAGAAAACCCCTCCATGGCGTTAAGGGTGCTGGTGGGATTGTCGTTACTGCTGCCACTTGGACAAAAAATTGAGATCTCGCATCTCGGTCTTGCAACGAAGCACGGAGATTACAACACCGAGTGTAAAGGGCCGGTTCCAGAGTCGAATTCAAGGCCAATTTTGCACACCGTTTCAACACCCACTCGCAAATTTGCGCTGATCGTCCTTGTAACACAGGGGTTCCACTTGTCCACGGCGTGTGTCCGAGGCATTGTTCCGGAAATCCATCATGCATGGTGCGGTGCTATGTTAAGACATTTGAAATCCTGCGAACAAAACCAACCCCAGAATTTGTTAAACAATAACGTAGCCAGGCAGACGCCATCCGAGGTTTGCGGAGGAGATGCGTCTCTCTTCCGTTCTAGCACAATGCGACCCCGCCAACTACCACTTGTCCACAAATTAGCGTCCTGTATTCTATTGTCCCGCCTTGTATAAATAGGAGCGGTTCTCCCTCTGCAATTTTGTTCTGTTCTGTGGAAATTTCTTTCGATAGCTAACAAAATCAACATGTCTGACAGCGAGAAAGGCTTAGAGACTAGCAACCACCAGGAGGGTGGATTATTCGACAGCGGATCCAGTATTGTTGACAAGGAGAAGGGTTCTGATTTCGACGACTCTTCTGTCGACCAAAATGTGCTCAGCAACTACTCCGAGGAGGAGGTGATGACCATGGGCAGATCGTACGCCAAGAAGTACGGGCTTGACGAGGAGCTTTTCGCTCGTGGTGCCGCCGTTGCCAGAACTCCTTCGCTGTTCAACTCGATGGAGATGTTGAGTGACGACGAAAAAACTGCGCTCTATGATGAGATCGAACACCCATGGAGACTGCCAAAGACCCTGTATTGGCTCGTGGGAACTGCATCCATGGCTGCTTGTGTCCAGGGTATGGACGAGACCGTCATCAATGGTGCAAACTTGTACTATCCAAAGGCGTTTGGAATCGGTGACGGTTCCGAGAGAAACACCTGGTTGAACGGACTCGTTAACTGTGCTCCGTATCTGTGTTGCTCGTGTATTTCCGTGTGGTGTACCGACTTCTTGAACGACAAGCTCTCGAGAAGAGGAACCATCTTTTTGTGCTGTCTGATCGGTGCGCTGTGCTGCATCTGGTCTGCATTCGTCAACACATGGTGGCACTTGTTCATTGCAAGATTCTTCCTTGGATTCGGTATCGGGCCGAACTCCACCACCGTTCCAGTTTACTCCTCTGAGTGTGCTCCGGCCAGAATCAGAGGTTCTTTGGTGATGAATTGGCAAATCTGGACTGCTTTCGGTATCATGTTGGGTGACGTTTTCGGTCTGGCCTTCTACAGGGTCCCAGACAGAGGCATTGGCGACGGTCTCGGCTGGAGACTGATGCTTGGTTCGGCCTGTTTGCCTGCTTTTGTCATCCTGGCACAGATTCCGTTCTGTCCAGAGTCGCCTAGATGGCTTATCTCCAAGAACAGACACTCCGACGCATTCGATTCTTTGCTCAAGCTCAGAAACACGCCTCTTCAAGCCGCTAGAGACCTGTTTTACACCCATGTTCTTCTGTTAGAGGAGGGCAGCGAGGGAGCTAAACTCACCTTCTTGCAGAAGCTCAAGGCCATGGTCACTGTGAGAAGAAACAGAAACGGTGCACTTGGTGCATGGGTGTGCATGTTCATGCAGCAATTCTGCGGAATCAACGTCATCGCGTACTATTCGTCGTCGATTTTCCTCGACTCGGGATTCTCCGAAAGAGACGCTTTGATTGCATCTTGGGGATTCGGAATGCTCAACTGGGTGTTCGCGCTGCCTGCTTTCTTCGCCATTGACAAGTTTGGTCGTAGAACACTTCTGCTGTTTGCTTTCCCAATGATGGCCATTTTCCTGCTGTTGGCTGGATTTGCGTTCTGGATTCCAAAATCTGACGGAGAAGCCAGAATCGGTGTGATTGCCGTGGGAATCTATCTGTTCACCATCGTGTACTCGTCGTCCGAAGGTCCTGTTCCGTTCACCTATTCTGCGGAGTGTGCTTCTCTCAGTGTGAGAGACGTCACCATGTCGTTTGCAACCGCAACCTGTTGGTTCTTCAACTTCATTCTGTCTTTGACCTGGCCTGCTCTTCTCAAAGCTTTCAAGCCACAGGGAGCCTTCGGTTGGTACGCTGCCTGGAACTTTGTCGGATTCTTCCTGGTTTTGTGGTTGTTGCCAGAGACCAAGGGATTGACTCTGGAGGAGCTTGACGACGTTTTCGACGTTCCGACCGGAGAACACGCAGCCTACCAGACCAAGGCTCTGGTGAACGCTTTCCAAAGAAGGGTGTTGAGAAGAAACATTGCTCCACTGCCTCCACTATATAAGAAGCACAGAATGGCTGTTACTGCCAACTGGGAGGAACAGAAACAAGCTGTGCAACATATAGAGTGAGCGAGCAGCCAGTTTGCTTGCCGTCTAAATGAGAACGAATGCGATGGATAATAATAGTGTAATTGCAAGATTTATTTTTTGAGATTGACCGACTTTGTAGGGGAGCAAGGATAGATAGATACCACCGAGTTTGTGTTACCGTTGCTTTCCGATCCCTGCGGAACCGATCGCCGACAGGCCGCCCGTATTTTGTTCTCCATGCGGCGCGCCCCGTCAAATTGGTCTTTCTTCACCCAAAAAATCCACCGCAAACAACACTCACGAACAGCGATCCATATCCAATTTTCCAAAAACTCACGGAATGGCTCTCTATATATCTGTTCTGGCCCTGGATGGTGACGCAATCCAACCTCGACACCAGTTCCGACATTCCGAAGTGTATCTTTGACGTTTTTCCTACTGTGCATGCGACCTGCAGCGGCTTCTTGGCAGATGTCCCGCCACAAATGGCCGGGCTGCGTGGACAGGTTTGAAGAGGTCCAGGTTTGTCAGGTTTCCATGAGCGGCGGCGATGTTTGACCTGCGAATGCCAAGGCTAAAATGCCCAAAAGGGGTGAGTCGGCGACCTGATTAGTGTGCAGTGAGGGCGGTGAGGAGAGACAAGACTTTCGCGTCTCGTAAGTTCGGAGATCTAATTTTTTTTTTTCCGTGTCTTGCTGAAGCTACTTTAGTTTCCCTGGCCCAAAGAGCCGGTTAGTTCCGACACCCGTCGACCCGGGACACTCGAACCAACGTGGTCGGAACCTTGTCGGAACCTCGCTTACCGACGGGTCTTGGCCGAATGCCGGTGTTTTTCCACATAGTTCTTTCAGCTAGCCAGCAACCTGCAGTCCCTGCGTATGACGTCATATTTTCTCCACAAATCTGCGAACTACAGGCCCGCAAAAGAAATCTGCAAACATCACAGCAATCTTGCCCCCTGAACCCTTGTTATCGGGTGCCCCCATCACGAGTGGGGTTTGACGAGCGTGTCTGCAGACTCGAGTATAAAGGGAGACGTATTTCCCCAGAGTGTTGTAAAAAGGAAAAAGCGGAGTTACACAAATACAATGTCTGCAAATCCCGAACACGCAGAAAATGGTCTTTTTGACAACGAGCGCCTCTCGGTGTCCTCGTCCCAGGACGAGAAGCTAGAGCACGCACACACAGGCGAGTTTGACGAAAACATCCTCAGCAACTACTCCGAGGAACAGGTGATGAACATGGGCCGCAATTATGCGCTCAAGTACGGTCTGGATGTGGAGCTGTTTGCCAAGGGAGCAGCCGTTGCCCGGAGACCTTTGGGCTTCAACTCGATGGAGTTTTTGTCCGAGGACGAGAAACGTTCGCTTTACGAGGAAGTTGAACATCCATGGCGACTGCCAAAGTCACTTTATTGGCTGATCATCACTGCTTCCATGGGTGCTGCCGTCCAGGGAATGGATGAGTCGGTTATTAACGGTGCAAACTTGTACTATCCGAAGGCGTTTGGAATCGGCGACGGCTCCGACAGAAACACCTGGCTCATTGGACTCATCAACTCGGCTCCGTATCTGTGTTGTTCGTGTATTGCATGTTGGTGTACCGATTTTTTGAACGAGAAGCTCTCTAGAAGAGGAACCATTTTTCTGACGTGTATTATTTCCACGTTGACGGTGATCTGGTCGGCATTGACCAACAATTGGTGGCATCTGTTCATCTCGCGGTTCTTCCTTGGTTTTGGTATCGGACCAAAGTCTGCAACCATTCCTGTTTATTCGTCCGAGTGTGCTCCCGCACGGATCCGTGGCTCTCTTGTGATGATGTGGCAAGTTTGGACCGCGTTTGGAATCATGTTTGGTTACGTGATGTCGCTGGCATTCTACAAGGTTCCGGACAGAGGTATCCATTACGGACTTGGCTGGAGACTCATGCTTGGTTCCGCTTGTCTTCCTGCCATCTGTGTTTGTCTGCAGATTCCTATGTGTCCGGAGTCTCCTAGATGGCTCATGGGTAAGGAGCGTCACCAGGATGCGTTTAATTCGTACACCAGGATCCGTAACGCGCCAATCCAGGCTGCCAGAGACGCGTTTTACACACACGTTCTGTTGCTGGAGGAGGCATCGTACGAGATGCCGTTCTTTGTCAAGGTGAAGGAGATGGTGACGGTTCGTAGAAACAGAAACGGAGCCGTTGGAGCGTGGGTTTGCATGTTTATGCAACAATTCTGCGGAATCAATGTGATTGCATACTATTCATCGTCGATTTTCCTCGACTCGGGATTCTCTGAAAGAGACGCTCTGATTGCATCTTGGGGTTTTGGTATGCTCAATTGGGTGTTTGCCCTGCCTGCATTCTACTCGATCGACAGATTTGGTCGTAGAACACTTCTGCTGTTTGCATTCCCGATGATGTGTGTTTTCCTGTTGCTGGCTGGATTTGCGTTCTGGATTCCCGAAGACAATAAAAACGCTAGAATTGGAGTCATTGCGCTCGGAATTTACCTGTTCACGATCGTTTACTCGTCGTCCGAAGGTCCTGTTCCGTTCACGTACTCTGCGGAATGTGCATCGTTGTACGTGAGAGATGTGACGATGTCGTTTGCCACGGCAACTTGCTGGTTTTTCAATTTCATTCTGTCTTTGACCTGGCCTGCTCTTTTGAAGGCATTCAAGCCGCAGGGAGCTTTCGGCTGGTATGCCGCATGGAACATGGTTGGATTCTTTTTGGTTCTGTGGCTACTTCCAGAAACCAAGAATCTGACATTGGAAGAATTGGACGACGTTTTCGACGTTCCTGCGCCGCAGCACGCCGCATACCAGACCAAATTCCTGGTGAACTGGTTCCAGAGAAAAGTTTTGCGCAAGCGGATTCCCGAGATGGAGCCATTGTACAAGAGACACCGCGTGGCTATCTCCGCAAAGGAATGGGAGGAGAACAAGCAAACAGTCGAGCACGTCGAGTGAAATGTCTTGGCCCGAGAATATTTTGTAGCCGAATGAATTATGAGATTACGAGTTTGAAATTAGTAATAAAATTGTGATTAGAAATCTGGTTTGTGTTTTCTTGACAGAAAGAATCTGTGTGCGTGGAGATACGATATTTGGTGCGTTTAATATCACGTTCTGCATAACATTGGTAATGGTGCATAGAAGAGAAAGAAGAGCCAAGCCTTGCTGTTTCGGCGGCGATTTTTTTTGAAACGGTTTCCGCGGTGTCAGAATTCGTGTGGTTTTTTTAAGTTTTTCCTCTTGGGATTATTGGACCAAGAACGGTTGTAGGTGATGAGACAGCAATTTGAACGAGGGGAAGTTGCCGGTGGAGTACAGGACTTTTGCGGGTGATTGGGAACCATGGGACCCATTTTTCTGGACTGTTTCAGCCTTTCTGTGTCATCGCATTTTTGAGCCTGAGTTGGAAATATGGAGTGTGAGCTGCAAAAGTTCTTAAATTCGGCTTGTGTAAGCGAGCAATATCCATCCATGTATGGCGGCAATTTGGTAGACAGCGGGCGCCGGCGACTGAAGTGCCGGAGTAGGTTTCTGCGGCGGGGATGCCGGGATTTCCGGTCAATAGGACGGCGGGATGACAGGCCAAATTTCATTAATTATTTCTGTGGTGAAATTTCAGGTATTTTTTATTTTTCAGGGTTGGTGAAGTACAGAGCAGGAAAAATAGATATTTCCGACCAGATGCAGCTGGTGCTTATTTTAGTGGTGTATTTTTAGACAGGTGCTCGATTAGGCATGTCAGTTTCACGCCTGGTACAGCATTCAGCCCGTTTTGGCGGGATGCAGAGGACACGGCCTTGTTTACTACCTTTTTTGTTCAGACTGTTCTGCAAGTAGCTAGTTTTGTGCCCGGATTGGATTCATCACATGCGCCAATAACTATCGCACGAAGCACAGCGTCGTATGATGGTTTTGACGCTGAGCGACCGCAAGGCGCACCACAGCATCGACCACGGTCGCAAATGGTTAAGAAATGCCCAGACGCCTCGCAAGACTGAAGATCACGTTTTATTTCCTAGAAGAGGTTGTTGCTCTCAGGACCTGTTCGTTCAAC